>JAWNOU010000094.1:0-205106 GCA_035045725.1 Drosophila ezoana
AGCTGCATTTGGTGTTGGAATATGAGGGTTCAGGGTATCCCCTAGTCGGGAGCTCCCGACTAGAACCTCTTACTTGTTTCTTCTTGAATTTTGAAGTTATCTGAATTTATTTTTAAAAGTGAATGATTATATAAGTGACAAATATATTAAGACTGTAATTGATGGAATGAACCTTTGCATTTACTGGTTGTTTCGTAAAGAGTTCTGAGAGTTTTCCGACGCATTTTGCGCCACTCTCACATTGTTATTATTATTTCCTTGGTTGGAGTTACCTCGGCCTCTTCCTCGATTTTGGCCAATAACCTCCACGGTTATTGTAATTATTGTTGTTGTTGTTGTTACCGCCTCGGTTGTAATTGTTGTGGTTGTAATTTCTGCCACGATTATAGCCTCGGCCTCCTCTATTATTGTTGTTTGCACCTCGTCGATAATACAGGACAGTGTTACTTTGACCTGTTATCTCCGTGCAACTATTGACAAATTTGGAAACGGCATCATTCATATTTGTTAATGTGCCTGCCTGCATGATAAGTTTTACCTTATCAATTGAACAATTTTGGGTCATAGCTTTTACAGCTGTTGTAGTACTGTATTTGTTTGGAAGTGATTGGCTTAGACCTTCACTGATATAGGCGCCTTCAAGGGCCTTTGCCAGTTTTTCCACCTCTTGGGTGTATTGGTTAGCCGTTTTATTTTTCTGTTGCAGAATAAGAAGCTTTGCAGATACAACTTCTACCGATTCTCCTTTTACTGCATTTGATAGTTGCGTAATGATTGCAGCAATTGTCTGCTCATTATTTATTAAATTTCTCGCATGGCCTTTTAGCTTTGGTTTTAAAAGGCTTATGGCTGTTAGCTCATGTGTGCCTTTTAATGTTTCTAATAGATTCAAAGAGTCTAGAAAACTTTGTAGATTTTCCGGCTTACCGTCAAACTCTGGTATCAGAGATGTGGCTAGCTTGATAAATTCTACAAGTGTTTGTGCCATTTCAGAGATTGTTATTATTTCCAGTTTGGCTTCGGTTGGATCGCTTTCTTCTAGTGTTTCAAGGTCACTATCAGATTCAGCGTCGCTTGATTGAATTGATTCGTTTAATTCTTTTAATTGGTCGGGATTAAACTCCTCCAATTGATTTAGACTTTCTGGCACGTGTTTCTGAATATGTCGCCTATTGGTGACAGTAATCAATCTTGTGATTAGGGATTTTATTACCCTTAAACATTTACTATTGTGCTCAGATGTGAATTTATTTTCATATCTATTTACTAAAGGTAACTATATTATTGTATTCCCTTACTAATATTTCTACATGGTTTTTTAGTGTTTCCGCTTTTATAACTGCATCTTTATTGATGCATTTGTAAGATTTATCAAATTTGTAACGAATTGCGTCGAATATGTTTCGCAATTTCGTTCCATTCCATTCTTTCACTGAAATTTTCTTACTTTTGTAAGCGTACTAACCATGTAGTTGCTATACCTAAATATGGGTCATCTTAGTCTGTTAATTTTACCCTGATATATGGTAGTGTTAAAAGTATTATTGCATTTTCTGCTTTATCGCAGTGTATAAGTGGGCTACAGATTCCGCCGAAAGCTTCTATATAATCAGTCTCGAACTGATATACTGATATGTATTCGCAATGGGAATGTAAAACTCTAATCGCATTAATGCGTAAATTTGGAAAGCTTTCGTTAACGTGATTTATTTTCTCCTTATTCATTTTTAGATCTTATCTAAGTTATTTGCCCTACTCATGTATCTTTTCTTAATAATTTTATTATGCTTAACATAGATTGTAAACAGAAATTGTAAAACTGACACTATCGCGATAATTAATAACAGGATCCACAACGATTTTATATCGTCTGTGTGATCAATTATCTTGACGTTGTTTACAACGTTGGCAGTATTGTCTTTTGCCTCACTAGAATCACTAAACCATCCCATTATGTAATTTAATTGTTTTTATATATATTCAATGGAAAAATTTTTTTTATGTTCTAACGTTCATGAAAGAAAAAGTAAGGTTTTCTATTAAAAATTTTTATTTTTCATAATTTTTTAATTGTGGGATTACGTAAAGAAAGAAAAATATTTTCTTCTTTGAAAATCAAAAATAAAATTTTAGGTGATAATTTTTATGAAAAGACATATATTTTTTTTTAATTTACCATTTGTCAAATGTTTTATTGGAGCTGAGTATATAGATACCCAGCGCCAGAGACATGAAAGTATTAGTTGTTATAGAATGTGGTTGGCTCACATTTCGGTTTTTTTTTTGTTTTAAATTCTCCAACCACATTTGTTAGTGTAAAGCCTTTCAGTGTTTAGTATTTTTTCAAGCAGCGGTTTTCCACATAGGCTTGAAGTTAGAACTAAATGTTAAAGCAAATTTGGGCATTCGCAATTATGCAGCCTGTTTGCGTTGTTTCGCACCAATGCGAAGCTGCTGATCTAGGTGTTGAAGCCGCTCTGTGTAGCGTTGTCGGTCTGATTTATCTTTGGCTAACTGAATCAGTTCCTTGACCAGTCGCCGTTGCTGCAAGAGTTTCACTCTCCGTCCACTCCTTTTGTGCTTTTGTATCGCTTTTTTCTTGTAGAGCCCGGTACTCAGCTATTGTGAGTGGGCGTGGTCCATCGGCTGGCTTTGCCTGCAAGGCCTCTTGCAACGTCGGCAAATCCCTTTGTTCAATAGGAACAGCTGTCTCGAACTTGGGCTCCTCTGCCATCAATTATTTGCAGTTAGATTGCCTTTGCTTTTCGCCTCGTTGACGGCGACGTCGACTTCGACTTCGTTGATTTCTGCTGCTTTATTTTCGGCGTTCAGCGATTTTCGTGGTATTTACATCAACGCACGCACACACACGCAGACGGGCACACACGCACAATATTTTAAGCTGTCTTTCCCATTTCACATTCAGCTCTCCTAAAGGCGACTTTTACACTTGACACCTCATTTTTTTTTAATGGAATTTTACATTTAATTTGTTTTTAAATTTTTTTCATTCAACTTCCTTGCTGCTATTGTTGTTGCGCGTGTGTGTGTATATCAACGAGAGAGTTCTCATTTGAGAGTGATTGACGTGTTTTACTTGTGCTCCAAGATTTTTATATATTTTTGCGCTTTAATCCTGCTTTTAATTTTTAAATTTTGCATTTTTGGTGCATTATTTAAAAAGCTTTCATAAATTGTGCAAAAGTGTTATCTATTATGTAGTGTAAGTCTGTTAATTATTGCATTTATGAAACGCGGCGTCAGTTCCGTGTTGTTGTTATTGCCTGTTTTTTGATTCTTTTGCCTTGGTGCTCCCCCGTGCATACACTTGTTTGTGCGTGTGTTCGCTGCTGCTGCATATTTCTGCTTGTGCATCGCGCTCTCGCAAATTTTTGCTATTGCTTTTCGCTCCAAACAATTTATTTGTGTACGATAATTGTTTTTTGAGTGTTTACTTGCTCTATTTTTGTGCACCGTTTTCGTTTTGCTCCACGCTCTGACAACTTGCATACTCCTTGTAGTTTTTATGTCGTGCACTGTAAGAAACCTTGCACGTTCAAGCAGGCTGATGATTCTGCACAGCCGCAATTTGTTAATTGCTGGCTGTGTGAGAATATGATGCATGCGTAGATGTGCGAGTCTCACTGGGCGTGATTGCGACAAGATCGCTGTAGTTGCCAAGAAGGGCTGCGGTGGCTTGCGTTGGTCGCGCCCAGCTTGCATCGAAAAGCAAATTCATTTCTCCAGGATGAAATATTCTGTGAGAAATCAATTTTTAAAATTGAATAACGTGGCTAAGCAGCTGTCGAAGAGTAATTTTGACTCGAGTTTTGAGTTGCTTGCCAATTATAAATTCGAGTCTCAACCCAATCGCCGGTTGGAGCCTCAACTTCCCCACGTGCCCTCTACGTCTGTTCGAGCCACCTACGCCTTTCTTGTCCCTACCTAGCAACTTGGATTTATCTCCAATGGTGTCTTTATCGCCTTCTCCAAGCGATTACCCTAGTGCTCCCATTTCATCCCCTATAGTAGTTCCAGTAAAGTGCGTACCTGATACTGTCCCAGTTATCCAAACTGCCTCAACCCCGTCAGCTCCTGGCCGCAAGAGACCTACGCGTAATCTTGCCCAGATTTTTAAACACAATCATGGTGCCTCTTTAGCTCCTCCAACTCCTGTATTACCTGCAGCCCCATCAATACCTACTTTAACGGTTGTTGACCCTCGTAGGCAAGTTTTTTGTGTCTCGACTTTCATCGGACACCACTTCTGAGTCATTGGCAGCCTATATTGCCTGTAGGAAATCTTCTGCTAGCGTGTCAATAACCAAATTTATTTTCTCCACCCCCTCGTGAAATATCATCATTCAAAATAAATGTTTCACATGATATGTTCCCAATCATTTTGGCGATCCCAAATTTTGGCCTCCACACATGATTGTTCACGAGTTCAAGCCAAACAAGCGTAACCAGCCTGTCACCCTTCCAGTCCCTTCAATACAGGGTACCATTTCTGCCCCAAAAAACTAACTTCATCTTCTGACCAAATCTGTATTCATTATCTAGAATGTCGGGAGTCTTATTTCAAAGCTTAAAAATCTTTTCATGGCCAGTACTTCCTTCGACTCGGATATAATGGCTTTTTTCAGAAACATGGTTAAATTCAACCATAAACGATAACTTGCCCCGTTTCCAAGTAATCGATAAAAATGTATATCGAAATCCCGTTTTTTAAGCAATTTTGGTAAATAATAAGAGCTAGAGTTACCAAACTTGACATGTAGCTTCTAGAATAGTATATATATATCGATAATCTTTCATTTAGTAGCAATCGCCAACTCCCCGCTACTCTCTATCTATAATTGCGCGCTGCATTTCCTGATGGAATAAGAGGGTTCAGAATATCCCCTAATTAGGGAGCTCCACGACTAGAACCTCTTACTTATTTTAGCCTATTCTTATGTACTTTTTGTTTCTTATCTTCACTATCTTTAATAAAATAATAATAATAATAATATATCCTAAATATAATGGGTCTAATTTGTGCCCTGTTTCGTTTCTTATAAGTACTTTATCTCCTTCTTTTAATTCAACGTTTTTTGTTTTTTCATATCATATGCTAATTTCCTATAAGCCTTGGCATTTTCTAACATAATTCTAGCTCTTTTGTATGTTATTTCTAATCTAAACTTTATTTCCTTAGCGTAGTCATCTAAATTATAAATAGGATCTTTGTAATTAGTTTTGCTTAAATCTATGAACTGTTTTGGTAGTCTGCCAAATACTTAGTTCGTATGGACAATACTCATGCGTTGGTGATGGTGTCGTGTTGAAGCAGAGATGTATGAACGAATGTATTCATTAAATGTTCGATGACTTCGTTCTATTGTCCCTAATGTTTGATGGTGATATGTAGTAGGGGTGAGATTCTTGATCTTCATATTCTTGCATAAATCAGTTAAAATCGTTTTTTTATACTCTGTTCCCATGTCCGAGATGAACGTCTTCTGTGGACCAAACTTGAAGAATGAAATTTTTGAATATACATAACTTTTGCGACATTATTTGCGCTTTTGCTTTCTATTGGAATGGCTACTAAATATTTTGTAAGCTCACATATTAATGTGACTATTATTCATTGCCATTTTTACATTTTCCGATTTAGGTAGCGGACCAACTGTATCCACTATCACTATATCGAAAGCATTCACAGGTGTTTCTGTGAGAGTCAAAAGAGTTTTTGTGTGCGTCTTTGTTTTAGACATTTGGCACTTTTGACATCTACGTAAGTACTCTTATATATGACGTGTCTTATTTTTCTTGTTCTTGTTCTTGTAATGCCGCTATGACCTCCTTGAATTGGGTCTTCATGGTATGTAGACAGTATTTGTTGTATCTCTTTTTATACCCTGAACCCATTAAAAATGGGTAAAAGGGGTATTATGTTTTTGTGCAAAATGCAAATGTATGTAACGGGAATAAAGAATCTTCTCCGACCCCATAAAGTATATATATATTCTTGATCAGCATCAATAGCCGAGTCGATCTAGCCATGTCCGTCTGTCTGTCCATCCGTCCGTCCGTCTGTCCGTCCGTTTGTATGAACGCAAGGATCTCAGAGCCTATAAGAGCTAGAGACTTGGAATTTTAGATGTAGGTCCTCCTGGTGCCCACGCAGATCGAGTTTGTTTCCGATAAACCATAACTTATCCTGTTTCCAAGTAATCGATAAAAATGTTTATCGAAATCCTGTTTTTTAAGCAATTTTGGTAAATAATAAGAGCTAGAGACGCAAAACTTGACATGTAGCTTCTAGAATAGCATATATATATCGAGTATCTTTCATTTTTATACCTATTTTATACCACCTCCCCGCTACTCTCTATCTATAAGCGCGGCAGCATTTGGTGTTGGGATATGAGGGTTCAGGGTATCCCCCAGTCGGGAGCTCCCGACTAGAACCTCTTGCTTGTTGGGGGGGGTTCATCTGTTATTTGGGTCACCGGCTGGAGTAGCGCTACTCTTAAAGATTTTAATATTTCATTGCCCATATTTTTAAAAGAATCTATTGAAACTGATTCAAAGATCTTTCCGCTCGGTGCCACTTTGAGTTGGCTGATTTTTAATATACCGGCTTCTTTTTGAAGCCTTTGGAAGAACTGACCTAGGTCGAGAATTCCATTGGTATATAAATCGCTAACTTCAATTCCTGCGATAATTTTATTTCCATGTTTAAATAAATATTTAGATTCTGTTATTCGCAAGGTACTTTTCGTACTTCATCATTTGTAATGACTTCATGTACGTTGGGCTTGGATAAATTTGTATGACTTTGCCTTGGCAGAAGTTCATATTTTTCTACTGTACAGTTTTTATTTTGTCTTCTTTGTCGCCTGGTAGTGACTTTCAGGACCTTATGTTGCATGTCTTTGAGTTCTTTTATAGTTATATGTGAAAGTGCGTCTGCTACAAAATTATCTTTCCCTTTAGGTATTCTACTGTGAAGTCGTATTCTTCGAGCTCTAGCCGCATGCGAGTTAATTTCGAACTGGGATTAGTCATAGAAAAAAGATATGTTAATGGTCTGTGATTCGTTTTAACAGTAACATGTTTGCCATAAATATATGGTCTGATATGGGTAACTGCCCAATGAATTGCCGCCAACTCTTGTTCTGTTGTACTCTTATTGCTTTCCCCTTTTGTAAATGAACGAGATGAATAAGCTATTGGGAGTTGAATTCCGTCACGGTTCTGAGTTAGAACCGCTCCGCAAGCTTGTTTACTGGCATCTGTTATAATGCAAAATTCTTTGCGAAAATCAGGATATTGTAGTCATGTGGGGTGCATAAGCTTTTCTTTAAGGTATTGGATTGCGTTTTGGCATTCACTTGACCATTCAAAAGGAACATTCTTTTTACATAATCTAATTATGTGCCGTGAATAATCGGCGAAGTTTTTTATAAATCAGCGATAATAATAGCAGAATGCTACAAATCGTCTCGCGCTGTCCGCATCATGAGGGACAGGATAATTTTTGATGACGTCAAATTTCTTGTCATCTGGCAATACTCCTTTGTCAGTGCATTTGTGACCTAAAAATGTCACTTCATGCATGAAAAATGAACATTTTTCTGGATGCAAGTTTAGGTTATATTTCCTACATACATTAAAAACATCAGTTTTTAATCATGTGTTTTCAGAACATCCTATCACCATTAAATCATCCATATAAAGGAATGCCTGAGAGCGTTCTAAGCCCGAAAATGCTATTGTCATCATTCTCTGAAATGAATTTGGTGCTATTTTAAGACCAAATGGTAATCGCGTGAAGCGATATGAGCCATTGCTCGTTGAAAAAGATGTTTTATTTATTGAATTTTCTTCAAGTTCAATTTGGTGAAAACCTGACATTATGAAGGGATGAAAAGTATTTAGCTCTGCCCAGTTGGTCTAGAATATCATCAATTCTGGGGAGCGAGAATTTTTCAGAAAGTAATTTTTTGTTGATTTGGAGATAGTCAATTACTAATCGCCATTTCTTCTCTTCCGAATTTGGTAATGATTTTTTCGGAACTAGCAAGAGTGGGCTGTTATACTCGGATACAGACGGTTCTACGATTTTGTCGTTTATTAATTTGCCTACTTGTTTTGGGATTTCCTCAACTTGGCTATGCGGGCTTCTGCTAGTTTTTGGATATAAATGGTTCATAAAAAGGGGAAGAAAAAAAGGAAAAAAAAATAATAAAAAGGGGTGTGGGGGGGGTGGGAGGGTTGGGTGGGAATTAATCTTTAAGTTTTAATTTGTTGGGGGGGTTTGGTGGGTGGGGGGGGGGGGGGTGGGGGGAGGGGGTGGGTTTTTTTGGTTTTTGGGTTTTTTGTCTTAATGTTTGTTTATAAAAATTATTTGTCGCTATTGGTTCGGTTTCCAGTCCGAACACATCACTATACTTGGTGCATAATTCTGTTAATTGATTTCTGAATTGTTCTGTAAAATTTTTCTTTAACTTTGAAAGTACTTGTTCGCTTCTATTTTCTGTATTAGTGATATGAATATCATAATCTGTTAAATTTTCATATTCGATTTTGTTTACTTTGACCAATTGGTCGAAATTAGTTGTGTTTAGAAGGCATGTTTGGATGCTGCTATTATATTTGCCACATAAATTCCATTATGTATTTCTTGATTTGGAACAAATATATAATCGTTTACTGAATTAATGTCTATTTTTCGAATTACTTGGGATCTGGCTGGCAGAAGAACTGTATTGTTGCCAACACTATATGTTATTGGAACATAAATAGGATAATTTAAGTTTTGAGGTCTAATTATTAACCAGTCTTCACTTGGTTTGAAATCTAATTGGCAATTGAATTTTTTAATAAAATCAATGCCTATTATTCCATCACACGGTATTGAAAAATCTGAGTCTACTAAATGAAATTCGTGTGGAATAATATATTTTGTTGATTGAAGTTATATTGAAGTTGTTCCTTGCGATTTTAATACACCCTGTCCAATGCCTTGGATGTTTATAATTTTGTCTTCTTGAATTTTGAAATTATCTGAATTTATTTTTAAAAGTGAGATATCTGCACTAGTATCTATTAGCAATGTGAGTTTATTTTCAGTTGAATGATTATAAAAAGTGACAAATATATTAAGACTGTAATTGATGGAATGAACCTTTGCATTTACTGATTGTTTCCTAAAGGGTTCTGAGAGTTTTCCGACGCATTTTGCACCACTCTTACATTGTTATACCCTGAACCCATTGAAAATGGGTAAAAAGGGTATATTTTATTTGTGCAAAGTGCAAATGTATGTAACAGGCAGAAGGAAGCATCTCCGATCCCATAAAGTATATATATTCTTGATCAGCATCAATAGCCGAGTCGATCTAGCCATGTCCATCTGTCTGTCCGTCCGTCCGTCCGTCCGTCCGTCCGTATGTATGAACGCAAGGATCTCAGAACCTATAAGAGCTAGGGACTTGAAATTTTAGCTGTAGGTCCTCCAGGTGCCCGCGCAGATCGAGTTTGTTTCCGATAAACGATAACTTGCCCCGTTTCTAAGTAATCGATAAAAATGTATATCGAAATCCTGTATTTTTTTAGCAATTTTGGTAAATAATAAGAGCTAGAGTCACCAAATTTGACATGTAGCTTCTAGAATAGTATATATATATGAAGTTTCTTTCATTTTATACCTATCGCCACCTCCCCGCTACTCTCTATCTATTAGCGCGACCTGCATTTGGTGTTGGAATATGAGTGTTCAGGGTATCCCCTAGTCGGGAGCTCCCGACTAGAACCTCTTACTTGTTATTATTGTAACCTTGGTTGGAGTTACCTCGGCCTCTTTCTCGATTTTGGTCTCGTCTTCCTCCACGGTTATTGTAATAAATCTATGGCAAGTTAAGGCTTACGCATATTTGCGGCCCGCTTGCGTGGCTTCGCTCGGTTGCGAAGTTTTAATTCAGCTTTTTAATTCGTTGATGCGCTCTATGTAGCGCCGTCGGTCTTCTGGTGTCGTCGCTGCCGCCAGCAAATCTTGATGCAGGCGATTTTGTTGAAGTAGCTTTCTCACTTGTCCTCCACGTTTTGTCTTCTTTTTTTCTTTGGATTTTTTCTCCTGGCGTGCCCGGTACTCAGCTATTGTGAGTGGGCGTGGTCCATCGTTTAGAAACACCTCCAGGTACTCCTGAAAAGAAGGTGCTTCCCTTTGCTCAATAGGAGCAGCATCTATGTTGTCGTCACTCATAAGCGGTGCCGGCGCTGGTCATCGCACAGGCTACACATGTGTTGTTTCACTTTTAATTTTGTGTCCTTGTTTGATAGTATTCTTATATATATGTTAAAGTATTAATCAGAATACACATACATTTTGAATATTTTTAATTGTCGCACATTTTTGCGTATTGTTTATATATTGTTGCACTCTGAACTTGTCACGGTCGCCATGTAATATAATTAATAACAGACAATTTCATCTGGAGCGTCTGCTCCTCAGTGTTACTTTATTCAGAATGATTCTTATATATTCGTGCTGGGTTCAGCTAACCCGAAACATGCAATGCTTATATCTATGTCTTATATTTGTCGGAGCATTGCTATTGTTATTGTTATTGTTATTGTTATTCGAATTTAAGTACAGCAACATGAATATTGTATGAGTCGAAATTAAAAGAAAGAAGAATAGAGAAAACAGAGTAACTGTCATTGTCGACTTGTATTTCTAATACCACTGAGAGTCGGTGAGAGAGAGAGAGCGATTCTTACTCTTCCTCGCTGAGTGTGGCCCGTGCATAGTGTTGTTGGTGTGCGTGCAGCTCTTTGGTGGCTGATTCGTGTAAGGACACGAAGAAAGCGTTGCAAGAAGTAAAAACGGTTATATCTGGAATTCATTGCGTTGCAAGAACGAAAAGCGGTTATGACTGGCTTTCGCTGCGTTGCAAGAACGAAAAGCGGTTACCGCTGGTTTTCGTGGATATTCGTTGAGATGCGAGGAAAAGAATTTATTTGACAGACAGAAGTAAATGGTCTGCGCGAACGGACGTGATTGCGCACTGCGAAATTTAGAAAAGAGAAGCAAATGCCACCAACAAAGATGCCGGGACTCGCTGCTCAAAGTGCGAAGAATTCTGACCCTACGGCCGCTTCGACATCAGAAGTGGGATTGGATCCTCCTAACTCTCAGTTGTGTCAAATTTTGGAGCAACAAAATAGAAATTTTATTGAGTTGCTGCGAACAGTGCAGGCTAACGCAGCGTCTGGAGAGTCAAGGACGGTGTTTTTACCAAAATACAACCCCGAAGCTACCGGTGCTGATGCATGTGCTTGGAGTATTACGGCCGATATGATTTTTATTGCAAATCCACTTGAGGGTTGTGCGCTCGTGATTGCCCTCAGTAAAGCTTTGGAGGGCAGTGTATCGCAATGGCTTTCACAAATCTGTTTTCCTGGCATGACTTGGGTTGAGTTCAAGCAACTTTTTTACGCAAAGATTTGTCGGCGTAGAGACAACCACAGCAACATTTCTTAAGCTGCTAGACGGACGCCCAGGGACTGGAGAGTGCATGTCGTCGTATGCAAGCCGACTCGTCACTTCGTTAATGACGAAAATGAAAAATATGGAGCTGGAGGAATTGTTGGTGTCAGTTGTGCTTGCGCATACTGCGCAACTGGACAGCAGACTAAAAAAGCTTGTGTGCGCCACAAACATCAAATCGCGAAGCGAATTACAGCAACAGTTGCAGGTATATGAAATCGGGCAGCGTCAAGAGACTTCGAAAGCAGAAACTACTGTGGGACCTGAAAGGAAGAAGCAGAAGTTTTCAAACATCGTTTGCCATTATTGTGGAAAGACAGGGCACAAAATTGCAGACTGCCGCCAGAAGAAAAATCGCGAATCACAACCATTGGGAAGCGGGCATGCTGGAGGCATTAGTATGAGACCAAAAGAGCAAAAATCCAACGTAATATGCTACAAGTGTGGACAGGCTGGACACATTTCTACTGGGTGCCCTTCGACTGGACAAAGCTCTGAAAAGAGAGTGAACATATGTTCGGTAATGGAACCAAAAGGTGTGCTCGTTCATTCTGGTGAGTTCGTTGATTTTTGTTTTGACTCTGGAGCCGAGTGTTCACACATTAAGGAAAGCGCAGCTGGAAAATTCTCTGGAAAAAGACTTTTTAACGTAATGCTTAAGGGTATTGGAAACGATTCTGTATGTAGCTCCACGCAAATTTTGACCAATGTAACCATTCATGACTTTATTTTGGAAATGTTATTCCATGTCGTTATGGACAAATATTTGAAACACGATGTTATGATAGGTAGGGAAATTTTAAGTCAAGGTTTCGGAGTGACGATCGAGTCAGACAGATTCTGCATTTATAAAGTAAAGCTGATTAATGTTGTTACTGAACCCAAAACATATGAAGAATGTATTAACCAAAATGTAGAGTTAGACGAAGCTAACAAGAGCCGTTTAATAAACGTTTTGAAACCATACATGGAACATTTTATCTCTGGCGTTCCAGAGAAACAGGTTAACACAGGCCACTTGGAAATTCGGTTAATAGATCCAAATAAAAGGGTACAAAGGCGACCATATAGGCTTAGTGTAGATGAGAAGCAAACTGTTCGAGAAAAAATTAATGAGTTGATGGCGGCAATTATAAGACCGAGCTGTTCCCCATTTGCCAGTCCGATTTTATTGGTAAGAAAAAAAAACGGAACTGATCGCTTATGCGACGACTATAGGGAGCTTAACGCTAACACAGTTTCGGATAAATTTCCATTGCCTCTTATCTCCGACCAAATTGCAAGGCTACGTGGGGGAAGGTATTTTTCTTGTTTGGACGTGGCCAGCGGATTTTACCAAATACCTATTCACCCAGATTCAGTAGAGCGTACAGCACTTGTAACGCCAGAAGGGCAATTTGAGTTTTTGGCAATGCCGTTTGGTTTAAAAAATGCTCCGTCGGTGTTTCAGCGGTCAATAATAAAAGCGTTGGGGCCACTTTCGTACTCGTATGTTGTGGTTTACATAGATGATGTATTGGTCGTGGCCGAAACTAAAGATGAGGCAATTTCAAGATTGCAGAAAGTCATAGAAATTCTTATTCAAGCTGGATTCTCATTTAATTTCGAAAAATGTACATTTTTAAAATCAAAAATAGAGTATTTGGGTTACGAAGTAGAGGCAGGTGAGCTTAGACCTAATCCTCGAAAATTGCAGGCATTAGTTGAATTGCCACCGCCGCAAACGGTTACGCAGCTAAGACAGTTCATTGGATTAGCATCATTCTTTAGACAATTCGTGCCGAAATTCTCCGAAACTTTAAAGCCTCTATTTTGTCTTACGTCTAAAGACAATAATAGTTTTGATTGGAAAGAAAGTCATGAAGTAGTGAGAAAGGAGATAATCTTTGCACTGACCCGTAGTCCGGTATTAACCATTTTCGATCCACAATATCCGGTTGAGCTGCATACAGATGCTAGCTCAGTGGGTTATGGCGCAATACTTATGCACAAAATAAAAGATAGAAACCATGTTATCGAGTATTACAGTAAATGTACAACCCCAGCAGAGTCAAGGTATAACTCATATCTTTTGGAAACCTTGGCAGTATTGAACGCAGTAAAATATTATCAACATTATTTAAAAGGCATCAAATTTACAGTATATACTGACTGTAACTCTTTAAAAGCAAGTCAACAAAAGATTGAGTTAGATGACAAGGTATATCGATGGTGGTTGTACTTGCAATCTTTTGAATTCGATATTGTGTACAGAAAGGGAAAACGCATGGCGCATGTAGTCTTCTTCTCAAGAAACCCAATAGCAAAAAAGCTACAGTTTGCTGTCAAAGCTCCTGAAATGCGTTTAGATTTAACTGAATTAAGTGACACCTGGCTTATAGCTGAACAGCAACGAGATCTCGAAATGACATCTTTAATCTCTAAACTAAAAAACAATGAATTAAACGAGAATGTTGCCAGTACGTATGAGTTGAGACTAGGCTTGCTGTATCGTAAAATTCAAAGAAATGGTAGAACCCGTTGGTTACCTGTAATTCCAAGATCTTATAGATGGGCTGTCACTAACCACATTCATTAGGCTATAATGCACCTTCGTTGGGAAAAGACCCTCGATAAAGTGTACAGTTGTTACTGGTTTGAAGGTATGACGAAATACGTACGAAAGTTTGTTGATAATTGCATCACGTGCAAGCTATCGAAACCGCAATCTGGGAAAATTCAACAAGAGATGCATCCGATTCCTAAAATCGAAGTACCCTGGCATACGGTACATGTAGACATCACCGGTAATCTAAGTGGCAAGAACGACCAAAAAGAGTATGTTATAGTCTTTATAGATGCGTTTACAAAGTACGTTTATTTGCACCATACACTGAAGATAGATGCAGCTAATTGTATAGTATCACTGAAGGTGGTTATTCCCTTGTTTGGTGTACCATCCCGTATCATAGCAGATCAGGGGCGATGCTTTGCAGGATCTGGGTTTAAGGAATTTTGCTCTGCACATAACATCGAGTTGCATTTAATTGCCACAGGAGCTAGTCGAGCAAATGGACAGGTCGAACGCGTAATGAGTACACTTAAAAGTTTACTAACAGCGGTAGAGACGGGCCAACGTTTGTGGCAAGAGGCATTAAAATGATGAAAAATATGATAATCTACAAAATCTAAGAGCACTAGCAAAAGAGAATATAGAAAATAATGCCTGTTATGATAAGAACAGAAGCGATAAAGGCAAAGCAAACGTTGTAAAGCATAAAGTGGGTGATCATGTTCTGCTCAAGTGTGAAGCGAGAAATCAGACCAAACTAGATCCCAAATTTAAAGGCCCATTAGTCATAACAGAAGTACTTGAAGGAGACCGATATTGTTTGAAGTGATCAAAAGGCCTCTCCGAGAAACATAGGTAGACTTGGTGCGCTATCTGCACATTCATCTGTATGATTTGGCTATCAAATAAGTTGTAAAGATTATTTTAACATTGATTTAAAGAAAGGCGAAAGAACACTTGAGCGGAGCATATCAACATGAATTGCTAAATTTATACACGAGGACGTGTAATTGTCAGAATTGGCCGTGTCTGAGCATTGCTATTGTTATTCGAATTTAAGTACAGCAACATGAATATTGTATGAGTCGAAATTAAAAGAAAGAAGAATAGAGAAAACAGATTAACTGTCATTGTCGACTTGTATTTCTTATACCACTGAGAGTCGGTGAGAGAGAGAGAGCGATTCTTACTCTTCCTCGCTGAGTGTGGCCCGTGCATAGTGTTGTTGGTGTGCGTGCAGCTCTTTGGTGGCTGATTCGTGTAAGGACACGAAGAAAGCGTTGCAAGAAGTAAAAGCGGTTATATCTGGAATTCATTGCGTTGCAAGAACGAAAAGCGGTTATGACTGGCTTTCGCTGCGTTGCAAGAACGAAAAGCGGTTACCGCTGGTTTTCGTGGATATTCGTTGAGATGCGAGGAAAAGAATTTATTTGACAGACAGAAGTAAATGGTCTGCGCGAACGGACGTGATTGCGCACTGCGAAATTTAGAAAAGAGAAGCAAATGCCACCAACAAAGATGCCGGGACTCGCTGCTCAAAGTGCGAAGAATTCTGACCCTACGGCCGCTTCGACATCAGAAGTGGGATTGAATCCTCCTAACTCTCAGTTGTGTCAAATTTTGGAGCAACAAAATAGAAATTTTATTGAGTTGCTGCGAACAGTGCAGGCTAACGCAGCGCCTCGAGAGTCAAAGACGGTGTTTTTACCAAAATACAACCCCGAAGCTACCGGTGCTGATGCATGTGCTTGGAGTATTACGGCCGATATGATTTTTATTGAAAATCCACTTGAGGGTTATGCGCTCGTGATTGCCCTCAGTAAAGCTTTGGAGGGCAGTGTATCGCAATGGCTTTCACAAATCTGTTTTCCTGGCATGACTTGGGTTGAGTTCAAGCAACTTTAAACGCAAAGATTTGTCGGCGTAGAGACAACCACAGCAACATTTCTTAAGAGATATCTGCACCAGTATCTATTAGGAATGTGAGTTTATTTTCAGTTGAATGATTATAAAAAGTGACAAATATATTAAGACTGTAATTGATGGAATGAACCTTTGCATTTACTGATTGTTTCCTAAAGGGTTCTGAGAGTTTTCCGACGCATTTTGCACCACTCTTACATTGTTATACCCTGAACCCATTGAAAATGGGTAAAAAGGGTATATTTTATTTGTGCAAAGTGCAAATGTATGTAACAGGCAGAAGGAAGCATCTCCGATCCCATAAAGTATATATATTCTTGATCAGCATCAATAGCCGAGTCGATCTAGCCATGTCCATCTGTCTGTCCGTCCGTCCGTCCGTCCGTCCGTCCGTATGTATGAACGCAAGGATCTCAGAACCTATTAGAGCTAGGGACTTGAAATTTTAGCTGTAGGTCCTCCATGTGCCCGCGCAGATCGAGTTTGTTTCCGATAAACGATAACTTGCCCCGTTTCTAAGTAATCGATAAAAATGTATATCGAAATCCTGTATTTTTTTAGCAATTTTGGTAAATAATAAGAGCTAGAGTCACCAAATTTGACATGTAGCTTCTAGAATAGTATATATATATGAAGTTTCTTTCATTTTATACCTATCGCCACCTCCCCGCTACTCTCTATCTATTAGCGCGACCTGCATTTGGTGTTGGAATATGAGTGTTCAGGGTATCCCCTAGTCGGGAGCTCCCGACTAGAACCTCTTACTTGTTATTATTGTAACCTTGGTTGGAGTTACCTCGGCCTCTTTCTCGATTTTGGTCTCGTCTTCCTCCACGGTTATTGTAATAAATCTATGGCAAGTTAAGGCTTACGCATATTTGCGGCCCGCTTGCGTGGCTTCGCTCGGTTGCGAAGTTTTAATTCAGCTTTTAATTCGTTGATGCGCTCTATGTAGCGCTGTCGGTCTTCTGGTGTCGTCGCTGCCGCCAGCAAATCTTGATGCAGGCGATTTTGTTGAAGTAGCTTTCTCACTTGTCCTCCACGTTTTGTCTTCTTTTTTTCTTTGGATTTTTTCTCCTGGCGTGCCCGGTACTCAGCTATTGTGAGTGGGCGTGGTCCATCGTTTGGAAACACCTCCAGGTACTCCTGAAAGGAAGGTGCTTCCCTTTGCTCAATAGGAGCAGCATCTATGTTGTCGTCACTCATAAGCTGTGCCGGCGCTGGTCATCGCACAGGCTACACATGTGTTGTTTCACTTTTAATTTGTGTCCTTGTTTGATAGTATTCTTTATATATGTTAAAGTATTAATCAGAATACACATACATTTTGAATATTTTTAATTGTCGCACATTTTTGCGTATTGTTTATATATTGTTGCACTCTGAACTTGTCACGGTCGCCATGTAATATAATTAATAACAGACAATTTCATCTGGAGCGTCTGCTCCTCAGTGTTACTTTATTCAGAATGATTCTTATATATTCGTGCTGGGTTCAGCTAACCCGAAACATGCAATGCTTATATCTATGTCTTATATTTGTCGGAGCATTGCTATTGTTATTGTTATTGTTATTGTTATTCGAATTTAAGTACAGCAACATGAATATTGTATGAGTCGAAATTAAAAGAAAGAAGAATAGAGAAAACAGAGTAACTGTCATTGTCGACTTGTATTTCTAATACCACTGAGAGTCGGTGAGAGAGAGAGAGAGCGATTCTTACTCTTCCTCGCTGAGTGTGGCCCGTGCATAGTGTTGTTGGTGTGCGTGCAGCTCTTTGGTGGCTGATTCGTGTAAGGACACGAAGAAAGCGTTGCAAGAAGTAAAAGCGGATATATCTGAAATTCATTGCGTTGCAAGAACGAAAAGCGGTTATGACTGGCTTTCGCTGCGTTGCAAGAACGAAAAGCGGTTACCGCTGGTTTTCGTGGATATTCGTTGAGATGCGAGGAAAAGAATTTATTTGACAGACAGAAGTAAATGGTCTGCGCGAACGGACGTGATTGCGCACTACGAAATTTAGAAAAGAGAAGCAAATGCCACCAACAAAGATGCTGGGACTCACTGCTCAAAGTGCGAAGAATTCTGACCCTACGGCCGCTTCGACATCAGAAGTGGGATTGGATCCTCCTAACTCTCAGTTGTGTCAAATTTTGGAGCAACAAAATAGAAATTTTATTGAGTTGCTGCGAACAGTGTAGGCTAACGCAGCTCCTCGAGAGTCAAAGACGGTGTTTTTACCAAAATACAACCCCGAAGCTACCGGTGCTGATGCATGTGCTTGGAGTATTACGGCCGATATGATTTTTATTGCAAATCCACTTGAGGGTTGTGCGCTCGTGATTGCCCTCAGTAAAGCTTTGGAGGGCAGTGTATCGCAATGGCTTTCACAAATCTGTTTTCCTGGCATGACTTGGGTTGAGTTCAAGCAACTTTTTACGCAAAGATTTGTCGGCGTAGAGACAACCACAGCAACATTTCTTAAGCTGCTAGACGGACGCCCAGGGACTGGAGAGTGCATGTCGTCGTATGCAAGCCGACTCGTCACTTCGTTAATGACGAAAATGAAAAATATGGAGCTGGAGGCATTGTTGGTGTCAGTTGTGCTTGCGCATACTGCGCAACTGGACAGCAGACTAAAAAAGCTTGTGTGCACCACAAACATCAAATCGCGAAGCGAATTACAGCAACAGTTGCAGGTATATGAAATCGGGCAGCGTCAAGAGACTTCGAAAGCAGAAACTACTGTGGGACCTGAAAGGAAGAAGCAGAAGTTTTCAAACATCGTTTGCCATTATTGTGGAAAGACAGGGCACAAAATTGCAGACTGCCGCCAGAAGAAAAATCGCGAATTACAACCATTGGGAAGCGGGCATGCTGGAGGCATTAGTATGAGACCAAAAGAGCAAAAATCCAACGTAATATGCTACAAGTGTGGACAGGCTGGACACATTTCTACTGGGTGCCCTTCGACTGGACAAAGCTCTGAAAAGAGAGTGAACATATGTTCGGTAATGGAACCAAAAGGTGTGCTCGTTCATTCTGGTGAGTTCGTTGATTTTTGTTTTGACTCTGGAGCCGAGTGTTCACACATTAAGGAAAGCGCAGCTGGAAAATTCTCTGGAAAAAGACTTTTTAACGTAATGCTTAAGGGTATTGGAAACGATTCTGTATGTAGCTCCACGCAAATTTTGACCAATGTAACCATTCATGACTTTATTTTGGAAATGTTATTCCATGTCGTTATGGACAAATATTTGAAACACGATGTTATGATAGGTAGGGAAATTTTAAGTCAAGGTTTCGGAGTGACGATCGAGTCAGACAGATTCTGCATTTATAAAGTAAAGCTGATTAATGTTGTTACTGAACCCAAAACATATGAAGAATGTATTAACCAAAATGTAGAGTTAGACGAAGCTAACAAGAGCCGTTTAATAAACGTTTTGAAACCATACATGGAACATTTTATCTCTGGCGTTCGGTTAATAGATCCAAATAAAAGGGTACAAAGGCGACCATATAGGCTTAGTGTAGATGAGAAGCAAACTGTTCGAGAAAAAATTAATGAGTTGATGGCGGCAAATATTATAAGACCGAGCTGTTCCCCATTTGCCAGTCCGATTTTATTGGTAAGAAAAAAAAACGGAACTGATCGCTTATGCGTCGACTATAGGGAGCTTAACGCTAACACAGTTTCGGATAAATTTCCATTGCCTCTTATCTCCGACCAAATTGCAAGGCTACGTGGGGGAAGGTATTTTTCTTGTTTGGACATGGCCAGCGGATTTTACCAAATACCTATTCACCCAGATTCAGTAGAGCGTACAGCATTTGTATCGCCAGAAGGGCAATTTGAGTTTTTGGCAATGCCGTTTGGTTTAAAAAATGCTCCGTCGGTGTTTCAGCGGTCAATAATAAAAGCGTTGGGGCCACTTTCGTACTCGTATGTTGTGGTTTACATAGATGATGTATTGGTCGTGGCCGAAACTAAAGATGAGGCAATTTCAAGATTGCAGAAAGTCATAGAAATTCTTATTCAAGCTGGATTCTCATTTAATTTCGAAAAATGTACATTTTTAAAATCAAAAATAGAGTATTTGGGTTACGAAGTAGAGGCAGGTGAGCTTAGACCTAATCCTCGAAAATTGCAGGCATTAGTTGAATTGCCACCGCCGCAAACGGTTACGCAGCTAAGACAGTTCATTGGATTAGCATCATTCTTTAGACAATAATAGTTGAAAGCCTCTATTTTGTCTTACGTCTAAAGACAATAATAGTTTTGATTGGAAAGAAAGTCATGAAGTAGTGAGAAAGGAGATAATCTTTGCACTGACCCGTAGTCCGGTATTAACCATTTTCGATCCACAATATCCGGTTGAGCTGCATACAGATGCTAGCTCAGTGGGTTATGGCGCAATACTTATGCACAAAATAAAAGATAGAAACCATGTTATCGAGTATTACAGTAAATGTACAACCCCAGCAGAGTCAAGGTATAACTCATATCTTTTGGAAACCTTGGCAGTATTTAACGCAGTAAAATATTATCAACATTATTTAAAAGGCATCAAATTTACAGTATATACTGACTGTAACTCTTTAAAGGCAAGTCAACAAAAGATTGAGTTAGATGACAAGGTATATCGATGGTGGTTGTACTTGCAATCTTTTGAATTCGATATTGTGTACAGAAAGGGAAAACGCATGGCGCATGTAGTCTTCTTCTCAAGAAACCCAATAACAAAAAAGCTACAGTTTGCTGTCAAAGCTCCTGAAATGCGCGTAGATTTAACTGAATTAAGTGACACCTGGCTTAAAGCTGAACAGCAACGAGATCTCGAAATGACATCTTTAATCTCTAAACTAAAAAACAATGAATTAAACGAGAATGTTGCCAGTACGTATGAGTTGAGACTAGGCTTGCTGTATCGTAAAATTCAAAGAAATGGTAGAACCCGTTGGTTACCTGTAATTCCAAGATCTTATAGATGGGCTGTCACTAACCACATTCATTAGGCTATAATGCACCTTGGTTGGGAAAAGACCCTCGATAAAGTGTACAGTTGTTACTGGTTTGAAGGTATGACGAAATACGTACGAAAGTTTGTTGATAATTGCATCACGTGCAAGCTATCGAAACCGCAATCTGGGAAAATTCAACAAGAGATGCATCCGATTCCTAAAATCGAAATACCCAGGCATACGGTACATGTAGACATCACCGGTAAACTAAGTGGCAAGAACGACCAAAAAGAGTATGTTATAGTCTTTATAGATGCGTTTACAAAGTACGTTTATTTGCACCATACACTGAAGATAGATGCAGCTAATTGTATAGTATCACTGAAGGTGGTTATTTCCTTGTTTGGTGTACCATCCCGTATCATAGCAGATCAGGGGCGATGCTTTGCAGGATCTGGGTTTAAGGAATTTTGCTCAGCACATAACATTGAGTTGCATTTAATTGCCACAGGAGCTAGTCCAGCAAATGGACAGGTCGAACGCGTAATGAGTACACTTAAAAGTTTACTAACAGCGGTAGAGACGGGCCAACGTTTGTGGCAAGAGGCATTAAAATGATGAAAAATATGATAATCTACAAAATCTAAAAGCACAAGCAAAAGAGAATATAGAAAATAATGCCTGTTATGATAAGAACAGAAGTGATAAAGGCAAAGCAAACGTTGTAAAGCATAAAGTGGGTGATCATGTTCTGCTCAAGTGTGAAGCGAGAAATCAGACCAAACTAGATCCCAAATTTAAAGGCCCATTTGTCATAACAGAAGTACTTGAAGGAGACCGATATTGTTTGAAGTCATTAACAAGCAAGCGAACCTACAAGTATCCTCATGAGTGTTTAAGAGCGTTACCGGTCGAGACAGTTTCTGCGGAGATGGATGAGGATATGATGAGTAGTAGCGTTGAAACAGACGCAATTGGTACCAGTGAAGGTACAGGTGTTGGCGTTGAAACAGACGCAAGAGACAGTGCCAGTGAAGGTACTAGCGTTGAAACTGGCGCATAAATGTGTAACGTCATGATCAAAAGGCCTCTTCGAGAAACATAGGTAGACTTGGTGCGCTATCTGGACATTCATCTGTATGATTTGGCTATCAAATAAGTTGTAAAGACTATTTTAACATTGATTTAAAGAAAGGCGAAAGAACACTTGAGCGGAGCATATCAACATGAATTGCTAAATTTATACACGAGGACGTGTAATTGTCAGAATTGGCCGTGTCGGAGCATTGCTATTGTTATTGTTATTGTTATTGTTATTCGAATTTAAGTACAGCAACATGAATATTGTATGAGTCGAAATTAAAAGAAAGAAGAATAGAGAAAACAGAGTAACTGTCATTGTCGACTTGTATTTCTAATACCACTGAGAGTCGGTGAGAGAGAGAGAGAGCGATTCTTACTCTTCCTCGCTGAGTGTGGCCCGTGCATAGTGTTGTTGGTGTGCGTGCAGCTCTTTGGAGGCTGATTCGTGTAAGGACACGAGGAAAGCGTTGCAAGAAGTAAAAGCGGTTATATCTGGAATTCATTGCGTTGCAAGAACGAAAAGCGGTTATGACTGGCTTTCACTGCGTTGCAAGAACGAAAAGCGGTTACCGCTGGTTTTCGTGGATATTCGTTGAGATGCGAGGAAAAGAATTTATTTGACAGACAGAAGTAAATGGTCTGCGCGAACGGACGTGATTGCGCACTGCGAAATTTAGAAAAGAGAAGCAAATGCCACCAACAAAGATGCCGGGACTCGCTGCTCAAAGTGCGAAGAATTCTGACCCTACGGCCGCTTCGACATATTTATGTGTAAGTATATTGGTGTATACATGGGAATGCAGAAGGCATACATATGTTGTGTATATCTTGACCACTTGAGCTGCAAAGTGCACGCTCAACATTCCCACGAGCTACGATCGGCATGTATATAAGTGGTGGATCGTATGACACATGCGCTGGTGTGTTTATATGTTTAAGTGTGGTCTTTTGGGTATTTGTATATTTATGATTATTATGACTGAGCCTCACAATGTATGTATTTACTGTTATACCCTTTGATTTGTATTACTGGCGGGTTAGGTATACTACAGGGTATTCCCTAGTCGGGAGCTCCCGACTAGAACCCCTTACTTGTTGTTTATCACTTTATACCTTGACCAAACTCGGCATTAACTATTTTCCCTGTGCTACACAGTATACTAGATACTACTATGAGCAGTATAGAAAGGTTGGGTCTGCAAGGGTATTAATTCTTCGGCGTGCAGAAGATAGACTTCCATTCTATTTTTTTTTTTTGCTGGTGTGGCTGCCGAGTAGATTCGGCAGCAAGTAATGCGGTCAGTTGCGAGCTCGAACCCTGCCAAGGTAGTAGCATGTTGTAGCAATTGTTATATGCATTATGCGTATATGTTTGTTTGTGACTGTTTGTTTTGAACATGGTTTTGTGGCATGGTACTTGGCCTCACATTTGTTGCGGCAGTGAATTTCAGCGTTTGATTCCACGCAAGTACATTAACATGTCACTATTTCATATTATTTATACTGTATTTTCGATGCACTTATTTTGTGTAGCTTTATGCTCGGCTTGACATATAGTCGTAGCAGTGATTATCAGCATTTGACTCCACACAAGCATATTTACACGTCATTATTGTATATATAAAAGTATTTGACTAAGCGATATGATGCTCGGCTTGACATATATTCGTGGCAGTGATAATCAGCGATCGATTTAACACAAGTTTAGTAACACGTCACTCATATATACAAATATAGTGCCTATTGCATGCCTTCTGCAGCCAAATTCAAATAATTCTAACAACAGCGAAAATCATAAAAGCAGAATGCCTTCTGCAGCCAAATATTGTCAACAATCATTTATAAACAAAAACTAACTGACAGAAAAACGCTACCATAAACAAGCTGCAGTTGCGGACCCTTTGCAAAATGTCACGTACTCCAATTATTATTTAGCTTTAAATATAGCGTAAGCCAATTTTTGTTCTTCAGTCTTAATCCAGATATTCAACATAATAAACTGATAAAAATTGACTCTCGTGAAATAAAGTTTTTTATTTCCAAACTTATAACTACGTTATTGGCGCAGCCGGTAGGATAGCGTAACATTTTGTAAAATGAAATAATTTAAGTTCGTGAGTGATACGATCAATTAAAGAAAGGCTTATCCATACAATTGGTTGCTTCTCTGATCAACAAAAGAAATTGTACACATTATTACAATTAAATTGAACGTGTCTTAACAATTCAAGCAACGTATAAATCCAATTCGGTTGTTATAACACAGTGAATATTGTTGCACATAAACTAAAAACCCAAAATTAATAAAAAATGGAGCAACCAGAAGATTCTCATGCACTTCCAGCAATGAATAAATTAAACGACCAGAATTTAAACCAATTGCTTCAACAAATACGGAACGTTCCAGCCTTTGAGGGAGATCCTATAACCCTAGATCCATTCATCAGAAGGATGGATTACCTGCTTCAACTGTACTCTACTCACTATGAATGAACAACAACGCATCATATTCGGGGCGATCGAGCTCAAGATATCCCGAGATGCCTAACAGGTACCCAGAATGCTGCAAATCAACATCTGGCAACAACTCAAGGAGGCTTTAATCTCCGAATACAAGACGCAAACACCCGTGGAAGGTTATATAATAGCAATTATCAAGGTAATTTAAGCAAGTTTTGTAAGATAATAACTATAACGGACAAACTAGAACTAGAAGGGAGTTCAGATAATTCCAGATTGTACACCAACGCTATGAATAATACTGTAAGAAACATAATACATAAAAAACTACCAAATAGACTCTTTATGTCACTCGCAAGATACGACATGTCTACTATTTCCAAATGAAAACACGTAGCGCACATGGAGGGCTACTATGAAGAAAATTATTATAATAATAATAAAAATCAAATTACTAACAATGCTATAAATATTACAAGAAATAATAAACCTCAGTATACCCCAAATTACATGACTAACAATAATCAAAGTCCCAATTTTTCACAACACCCTCGGAACAACCACGCCTATTTTAACAAAAATATGCAACTAGTTCAAGAATTCAAATATTTACAACAAGCACAAATAATAACCCAATAATAACCATAAATCAAAATATTTCTCAAGGTAGATATATACCAAAGAATGAGAAAATACTAGTGGTTCCCAAAAAATGCATGTTGATGAATATGATCAACAATCAGACAACTATCAAAGTAATTACGTACAAAAAGAGTATGGTTGTCAGAACAACCAATACGAGGAGACTTAAAATAACAAACTGAAAGACGAAAATTTTCTAGTTCACTGCATAGAAATTACATTTAATAATAGACTCTACAGATGTCTCGTTGACACTGGGTTTTCTAATATACCAGTTTATACAAGACCTACTTCGATTAGAACTATGACAGGGGTATCAAAACTAAATCATTATGTATCTACTGCAGGCAAGACCAGATATATTACCTACACGATTTTTCACCTCAATAAGGCTTGCTTTTAGGCAGAAATTTAGTAAAGCCAAATAACGCCATTATTGACTACAGTCATGACAAAATAATAATTAGCGAGAGAAAAAAACTTAGATGTATATTTAAAGCCAGAAAGTTATACATAAGAAGTTAAAAACGCAATAAGTAATGAAACAACATCGGGACAAGATTAGCGAGTTGATCATCTAAATGATAAAAAAAAAAAAAAAACTATTAAAATTATTAAAAAATTTCAGTCATATTCAATATCGAGAAGGTGACAACTTGACCTTCACGAGCATTGTTAAAAATCCAAAATGGAAACTATACGGCTACCCTTGCGCTTTTAAACAAGAAGTCGAAAAGCAAATTAAAGATATGCTTACCCAAGGTATTTTTCGGCATAGCCAGTCGCCTTATTGTAGTCCCTTATGGATAGTGCCAATAAAGGCAGACGCGTCAGGAAAAGCAAAATTTAGATTAGTTACCAATTACAGAGGATTGTAAAATAATAAAACAGTTTTCTTTTGATTGATAGTTTATTAGCAAACTTCGTAAGACGTTGATGATATATTATCGACTGATGTGTGATATATGATATGTTTTTAAGTCTAACATTGGAGTTTTTGTATATAAGTCTCTGTCGCTGAGAACAGCGGCAGAGCGGGAGCATGTATATGTGCATACATTTAAAGCATATACATTGAGCATAAATATAACGCGAGAGAAAGAAATGGTATTCGGCAGAATATGTAGACGTTACATATTTCGCATTTACTTTCGATTGCGTTATGTTTAGCAATAAAGTGTCGCAAAATGGGTCATTGTTTATTTGATCTGATATACCCTTAAATTGGTTGGGTATGAATTTATATATGTTGCGCATGCTACACCTCTTTTTTTTTTTTTTTAAATAACGTAATATTCTATATTTATTATAGATATTTGAGGGAAAATTTATCAAAAATTTAATTCTAAATAAGAAATTAATGAATATAATGAATTTAAAACCAAATGTTTTCGAAAATGGAGTTGAAGTTACAATAATTGAAGAGATTTTTTTTTGAATATAAAATATGAATGAATGAATATTGAAAGGAAAAAATATATATTTTTTGTTTTTGTTTTAATATAGTGGCCATTCCTTTCTCTTTTTATACCCTGAACCCATTAAAAATGGGTAAAAGGGGTATTATGTTTTTGTGCAAAATGCAAATGTATGTAACAGGCAGAAGGAAGCATCTCCGACCCCATAAAGTATATATATTTTTGATCAGCATCAATAGCCGAGTCGATCTAGCCATGTCCGTCTGTCTGTCCGTCCGTCCGTCCGTCCGTCCGTCCGTCCGTCCGTCCGTCCGTCCGTCCGTTCGTCCGTCCGTATGTATGAACGCAAGGATCTCAGAACCTATAAGAGCTAGAGACTTGAAATTTTTGTTTGTAGGTGCTCCTAGTGCCCGCGCAGATCGAGTTTGTTTCCGATAAACGATAACTTGCCCCGTTTCCAAGTAATCGATAAAAATGTATATCGAAATCCCGTTTTTTAAGCAATTTTGGTATATAATAAGAGCTAGAGTTACCAAACTTGACATGTAGCTTCTAGAATAGTATATATATATCGAGTATCTTTCATTTTATACCTATCGCCACCTCCCCGCTACTCTCTATCTATAAGCGCGCGCTGCATTCGGTGTTGGAATAAGAGGGTTTAGGGTATCCCCTAGTCGGGAGCTCTCGACTAGAACCTCTTACTTGTTTTTTTTGTGCTCATAAAACAAGTTTAACCTATCCTTATGTATTGTTTGTATTTTGTTCTTATTATTCTTTATAACTATGTTATCGTTAGGTTCTATTTCTATGACCTTAAATGGTCCTATATATAAAGGATCTAACTTATGCCCAGTTTCATTTCTTAAAAGTACGTTATCTTTTATGTTAATTCTATATTCTTTACTTTACTGACGTATATAAGTTTATTCTTTTGCTTGTTTTGTTCAAGCATTATTCTAGCGCTTTTATATGCTATTTCTAATCTATATTTTGATTCGTAAGCATAATCCTCTGCATTATATAAAGGATCAATGCGTTCTTTAGCACTATTAAATGCCTTATATATTTTTAAGTGTTTGCTTAAAATTAGTTCATATGGGCGGTAGTTGTGCGTTGTGGAAGGTGTTGTATTGAAACTATAAACAAAATATTGTAGCCAAGTATCCCAATCAGTTTTATCAACTGATATGTAGAAACGAATGAATTCGTTGAATGATCGATGGCTTCGATCTACTGTTCCCAAAGTCTGGTGTTGGTGTGCTGTTGAAGCTATTTTGATTCCAAAGTATTTAAATCTTCTATAACTGAGTTTTTGTATTCTGTTCCCATGTCCGTAATGAACGTCTTCATTGGAGCATATTTCAAAATAACATCTTCAAAAGTAGCATTTGCTTCAGTTTTTGCACTTTTTGTTGGTATTCGTATGGCAATAATGTATTTTGTTAAATCGCATATCAGTGTGACTGCGTATTCACACTTGCTCTGTAGAAAGTTTCATTTAGATCGGTTAACAAAAACCCAAAAGATATGTGTTTTACTGCGCAATTGGATGGGGCGCCAATTCCAAGAATTTCTGTATACATGTACACACCACACTCATTCGCGTCTGCTTTAAATTCTATCAACAGCATTGCAATCGCTATTGTTTTCGTTGCTGCTATTTTAATTCATTTTTTTCGGAATAAAACTCAGTTATAAGTGTGGATTTTGAGTAGAGGCTTACCGGGGAACAATTTTTTTTTTTTGGCTGGTGAGGCTGCTGAGTAGAGTCGGCAGCAAGTATTGCGTCAGTTGCGAGTTCGAACCTTGCCAATGGAACCTTTTATAAAATTTGTAACGCATAGAAGGAGACATCTCCGACCCCATAGTGTATATATTTTCTTGATCAGCCGAGTCGATATAGCTTTGTCCGTCTGTCAGTATGTCTGTGTCTATGCGAACTAGTCTCTCAGTTTTAATGCTATCTTTATGAAACTATGCAGAAATCGGAACCAGCTGGATGGGGCCACTTTATCATATAGCTGCAATAGGATAATAATATAGATAGGTCGAAAAGTAGGTTCTTGTGTGAAAAACATTTTGATTGTTTGGATATCTTGACCAAACTGGGCATTTATTTGTTTTACTATGATCCCCATATAAATGCAAAATCTCATTAAGATCGTACCACTATATCATATAGCTGTCATAGGAACGAACGGACGAAAATTAAGTTTTTGAATGGAACATTTTTTTATTTTCCAAGTTATCTAACCCAAACAGCATTTATATGTTTTACAATGCTCTCTCCATTTATTCAAAATTTTTTTTACATCGGACTACTATATAGTATAGCTGCCATACGAACGATCGGTAGAAATTTAAGTTGTTGTATGGAAATTCTTTTTGTTTTTCAAGAAATCTTGACCAAACTCGTCATTTATTAGTTTTACTATGCTGCCCATACATATGCAAAATCCTATTAAGATCGGATAACTTTATCATATAGCTGCCATAAGAACGATCGGTCGAAAATTAAGTTTTTTAAATGGAAAATTTGTTTGTTTATTAAGATATCTTGATCAAACTCCGCATATATTAGTTTTACTATAATCCCCATATATATGCAGAATCCCATTAAGATCGGGCCATTATATCATATATCTGCCATAGGAACGATCGGTCGAAATCTAAGGTGTTGTATGGAAAACTTCTTTGTTATTCAAGGTATATTAACCATACTCAGCATTAACTATTTTCCCTGTGATTCTTAAAAACGGGAAAGCACCTTGAGCAATTTGAAAATGTTGGGTCTGCAAGGTCTGCAATTAGATATTAGACCTTTTTTTAAGTAATCGAATGCAATTTGGGATTCAACCGTCCATTCGAAAGGAACATTCTTTTTGCATAATCTGGTTATGTGCCGTGAATAGTCAGCGAAGTTTGTAATGAATCGTCTGCAGAATGCAACGAATATTCTAGCGCTTTCAGCGTCCGTAGGGACTGGGTATTTTTCAATGACATCATATTTTTTGTCATCTGGCAAAATACCTTGATCAGTACATTTGTGACCTAGAAAAGTCACTTTATGCATGAAGAATGTGTATTTTTCTGGATACAATTTAAGGTTGTGTTTCCTACATAAGTCAAAAAAGTTTGTTAAGATTTCGATCATGTGATTCTCGGAACAACCGATGATAATTAAGTCATCCATGTACAAGAAAGCTTGTGAAGGTTCTAATCCAGAAAAGGCAATGTTCATCATTCTTTTAAAAGAATTAGGAACCATTTTTTTTGACCATATGGAAATTGTGTACAACGATAGGAGCCATTGCTCGTTGAAAAAGACGTAATATTTATAGATTGCGCTTTTAGTTCTTTTTGGTGGAAACCGGACATTAAGTCCAAGCATGAAAAATATTTAGCTCTTCCTAATTGATCAAGAATATCATCTATTCTTGTTAACGGAATATTGTCTTAGAGTAGTTTTTTATTTATTTGACAATAGTCTATAACTAATCGCCATCTCTTTGTATCGGATCCCGATAATCCCTTTTTTTGAACGAGATGTACTGGGAGGGCTCTACAATTTTATCCGAGATGAGTTTTTCGACTTGATTATTTACTTCTTCTTTATGAGGATGAGGAATTCTGTATTTTTTTACGTACCCTGGCTGAGTATCTTTAAGTCTCAATTCTTGTTTGTAAAAATTGTTAGTTGTTATTGATTCGGTTTCAAGTCCAAATATGTCAGTATACTTGGTGCAGAGATCTTTTATTTTTTTTTTTAATAATTGGGGAAAGCTCTTTTGTAATTTTTTCATCACCATTTCCTGGCGATCTTTGCTAATTTCTTAGACTGTTTCATAGTCAGTTAGCTTTTCTATTTTAATGTCGTTTAATGATGGTTTTGGCGACTTTTCCATGATTTAAATATATATTTTGCTGGCTCGAGGTCCGAGGTAAAAACAATGAAAACAATTTAATTGTAGTTTGCTTCCAATATATTTCGGTTGCACATCGGTTAAGTTTAGTATAATATTATATTTAATAAACGGCTTTTAAGGTCGCTAATAATATCGTTTGTTATATTCGCCAGGGTTTTTTCAAGAAAAACTACTTTAAATTTGTTATGTTGTGAGGCTTACAATATTATTATTTATCAGGTTGCACACGTAATATGGCGCACCTTCCATCCGGCGGAGAGCCTTGCTTTGAAGGAATTGGAGTCTCTTCCTGTTTGAAGGAGATCTGTATAGCGTATCGCCAGATAGGTGCCACAACTTTTAAGTAGACAAGTCGTTTGCTTGCAAGCAAAAATTTGCTGCGAGGGTTGAGCAGCCAATTTAGCTTGGCCAGTTTATTTCGGCAGCGTTGCACAATACCTCTAATGTGGCTGGCGAAAGTTAAACACATATCAAGGGTGACGCCCAAGTATTTTGTTTCGCTCTCTTAGCTTAGCGTCAGTCCGTTTAGGGACACCAGCTTGGATGTGATGGATGGGGAGCTGCTCCGCCCTTACTTTCACCCTGAAAGAACGACCCTCCAAGTAGGATCGGATCAGATTGAAGTAGGGCGAGGGCAGACCGAGTTTCAGTTTTGCCAGCAGCCCTAGGTTCCAAATACGGTCAAATGCCTGGCTGACGTCGACAAAGGCCGTCACACAGTACAATATTTTGTCAAACGCCTCCAGAACGTGGTTGACGACCCTGTGTAACTGTTCCGTGGTTCCGTGCCCACCGTGGAAGCCAAATTGGTGGTTTGGAATAAGGTACCGTGACTCTGCAATGGCCATAAGTCTTGCTGCGACAAGTCTTTCCCACACCTTAGATAGTGCAGGCAGGAGACTAATCGGCATATGTGACTCGTGGTCGTCCTCCGGCTTGCCAGGCATGTAAATCATGGTCACGATAGAAATTTACCACGTTTCTGGAAAGTATTTCACCCTCATTATGGCGTTGAATATTAAGACCAGAAAGAGGACAGCATTCGCAGGGAACGCTTTTAATGGTCAATTGAACACTAAGTCGTATCCCGGGGCTTTAATTGGATTGACATTTGCTTCTCATACAGTGGGTCAAAAGTGCTGTTTTCTGAATATTATTTTGATGTCTTAATTTGAGGTCTGATTTATGTTGAGTAATCCTTGATTTTAGTTTAGATTTTGTTGTGCCTATGTACACACTATTGCACTTGTTGTTACCCCAGCACATGGTATTTGGCAAATTACGTAACTTTTGTCGGTCACAGGAATTTTTGATTTTATCTTATTGAAGAATTTTTGTAACGTATTCGTAGGTACGTGTGCTACTTTTATTTCTTGGTTGTTGTAGCAGTCTGATTTCGTAAGGCGTTCTGATAGTCGTGGAACATATATTAGGGATTTGTATATTTTGTTAGGTTCTGTAGGCTTTTCTGATCCGATATGCCATCTTTTTAATAACTTTTAATTACATTTTGTGGGAAGTCATTTTTCGTCAAGAGTTTTTAAAATTTCATACTCCCAAAAAGGACGATGTTCGCGCTTCCGATCAATAAAAGAGATTTCGCTCTCTTAAAATACATTGCAGACGGTGAAGACTTAGTTCAAACAATAAAAGAAAAAGAAACACAAGAGGCTGCGCGCTCCAATTTCTCTTTATTGGTTAAAGAGCATAAAACTAAGAATAACCAAAACACTAGGGATCGAGCAATATTGGACACAGTGGAACAAACAAATAAATTCTTAAAATAACATAAACATATACAAATCTCATCATCAGATAAGTGTAACAAAACCGTAGCAATGAATGTGGATGATTACAAAAATAAAATGACAAATATTTTAGACGACATATGCGCATATAGAACACTAAGACGCGATCCGACATCAAGACTACATACAAAAAACAAGTAAGAGGTTCTAGTCAGGAACTCCCGACTAAGGTATACCCTGAACCCTCATATCCCAACACCAAATGCAGCGCGCGCTTATAGATAGAGAGTAGCGGGGAGGTGGCGATAGGTAAAAAATGAAAGATACTTGATTTATATATACTTTTCTAGAAGCTACATGTCAAGTTTGGTGACTCTAGCTCTTATTATTTACAAAAATTGCTTAAAAACAGGATTTCGATATACACTTTTATCGATTACTTGGAAACGGGGCAAGTTATTATCGGAAACAAACTCGATCTGCGTAGGAACTAGGAGCACCTACATTTCAAGTCTCTAGCTCTTATAGGTTCTGAGATCCTTGCGTTTATACAAACGGACAGACGGACAGACGGACGGACAGACAGACGGACATGGCTAGATCGACTCGGCTATTGATGCTGATCAAGAATAAATATACTTTATGGGGTCGGAGATGCTTCCTTCCTCCTGTTACATACATTTGGATTTCGCACAAAAACATAATACCCCTTTTATCCATTTTTTATGGGTGCAGGGTATAATAACAACATCGTGGCATAATTATTCAAGATGGGTCTTATTTCAAAGGACGAAGGAAATAAGATGAATACTACATAAGAGACGACATAAAGAACGCGATAGATTTTAAAGACAGAGTTAACAATTCCCACATTAGGAAAGACGAAACATTGGTATCTTTTGACGTAGTATTGTAGTGTGTATATACCTTAAAAGAACACCCTATATACAAATATAAAGTATGCTGCACTTTGTCGCATACAATAACAATTATACATTAAACAAGCCCAGAGCCACTTTATATATTGGCTCTGGATCATATTACGCAGCGCAGTTCACTAGCCTCTCTAGCTGACCGTTTATGCTTACGCTGCATATCCCACGCTCCGTCTACTCACTAACACAGGCATAAGTAAGCTACTCACTCTCCCTCTCTTTGTAGCTGTTAACCAAGAACAGCATAAGTATATACATGTATCCATAGGCTAAGTGCATTATATTTTCTTTGAATAAAACAATTCTGAAAACTAAAGCCAAACGGCACAGACGTGCCAGTGTATTTAATTCTCAAATTATTGACATACCACATGGCGACCGTGACTAAGGTCAAAACAGTCCTGGACATGAAAAACCAGCAGCTGCAACGGCAGTAACAACAACAACAGAAGCAGCATCGGCAGTAACAACAACAACAACAGCAGCAACGGCAATACCTGCAACAACAACACCAAGCTACAACCGCATGGAAGAAAGGAAGGATGATTACAACAAAATACGTCGAGGGAAATTAATCTGATGGAGAAAACACAAAGTATACTGAGTGAGTAAGGTGTTTTAAAAAGTGTTCGCAAATGTCCATACGCATCACATTAGATGAGTATAGGGCAAGAGAATTAACAGCCAGTGCCCCGGCTCTCAATCAAGAAAGCGTTGGAATTAAAAAACCAAGAAATCGAGGCGGCATACAGTATTAAAAAACGCAAAGCTGAAATATGCCAGCTATTATATAATAGCAACAAGCCCCGACTTGGGAAAACGCGAACAGACTAGCAAGAGAGCTAAATTTCCTCACAGAAGAGGCAAAGCGATTAAAAACACAAAAAACTCCTTCCCCTCAATACATTAAAACAATTAATAATCACACAAAACTTCCACCGCCAGAGAAAAAACAGCTGCCCAAACCAATAAAGAAGTGCCCTGACGACTGCGCTGGACCACTGTACACCCCGGCCTGTGCAATGACCTGCACCGGCAACGCTGACCGCTCCAAGGCAGCCAAGAAAACAAAAAAAGAAGACAACACGACATCATTGGCACGAAACAGTAGCAGCAGCAGAAGAAGCAGCCTAATTTAAGATTATAATAAAGTTTTATATACATTGTAATGACGCCCACTATGTTGTGTGCGTCAAGGTAAAGTACAACCTAAAAAGTTGTACGACCTATTAGAGAGGAGATCACTGCGTTGATTGAAGTAGGATTATATAGTAGAACCAAAGAAAACACAAAGGCCTACTGCCAAAATATAATATAAAGATAGGTAACCAAAATTTCAATAAAAAAAAAATCTACAAAGATAACCACATTAATAACAAGTAAGAGGTTCTAGTCGGGAGCTCCCGACTAGGGGATACCCTGAACCCTCATACTCCAACACCAAATGCAGCGCGCGCTTATAGATATAGAGTAGCGGGGAGGTGGCGATAGGTATAAAATGAAAGATAATCGATATATATATACTTTTCTAGAAGCAACATGTCAAGTTTGGTAACTCTAGCTCTTATTATTTACCAAAATTGCTTAAAAAACAGGATATCGATATACATTTTTATCGATTACTTGGAAACGGGGCAAGTTATCGATTATCGGAAACAAACTCGATCTGCGTAGGAACTAGGAGCATCTACATCTAAAATTTCTAGCTCTTATAGGTTCTGAGATCCTTGCGTTCATACATACGGACGGACGGACGGACGGACGGACGGACGGACGGACGGACGGACGGACAGACAGACGGACATGGCTAGATCGACTCGGCTATTAATGCTGATCAAGAATATATATACTTTATGGGGTCGGAGATGCTTCCTTCTGCCTGTTACATACATTTGGATTTTGCACAAAAACATAATACCCCTTTTACCCATTTTTAATGGGTTCAGGGTATAAAAATGAAGAAATTTATGAAAGTAATTTAAAACGAAATAGATAAAATGAGACATGTACATGCGCGTTTGTATGGGCACTCCAAGAATTGAAAAATAAAATTTTTGTTTAAATTAAAATAAAATAAAAAAAAAAAGAAGCAAAACTAACAGCAATAGATTACCCGTTAAATTAGTCATGATTGAAGACAAAATTAACAAAGTATACAACGACTATACAGACTTTTGTATGCGAGCCCTACAAATTTTGCAAAGGCATAGAGCGTTGATATCAGTATATGAGTTCGAATCCGAATATATAGAAAAATACGACACAGCAACAAGCCCACTCTATTCATGTTCTAAAATAGAGTGTGGAATATACTTGTCGACCTTACCCTACGTCAAAATAAAAACAATTATTGACGAGCATCCAATTCTTGGGCCAACAACAATTGTCTTAGTACGTCTGCATAGGTAGTATCAAAAAATACAATAATCATATATAGGAAAATGGGGGGAAAACAATCAAAGGCAGATGATAGCAGTGCCAATGTAGTAAACGTAGTTGAAGTTGTAGACACCACTCCCCATGTGCAGCTAACATACATACTGCTAACAATACTCATTGTAATAGCCTCAGCTAACATCCTTCTGAAGATTTATCTTCTCCATAAAAAATCACTGAGGAAGCGTTACATGAGTCGAGCCAACGACTTAGACAAGGTCTAGGGTCTATCAAAATGATCAAGAACGGTAAAAGGAGATTCAGTTGAAGTGCTATCAGCTAAACTCCTAAACCTTCAGCAAAAGAGCAAAACTGCCAACATTTATGCACAAAGAAGTTGAGCAACTGGCAAAAGCGCTGGCAGGTGCTTATATTAATGATGGCTTAAATTCAAATATAGCACAGCCTAAGCCGTAAAAGCTATGACAAAGAACTGCGCTATAGATAAGGTAAAACTTATCATGCAGGCAGGCACATTCCATAACATGAATAATGCCATATCCAAATTTGACGATAGTTGCACAGAAGCAACCGGACAAACAAATACTGTCCTTTATTACCAAAATTACTCTGATCGTAGTGGAAACTCTAGAGGCCGTGGCAGCTCGAACCGAGGCCACAACAGAAACAATGTTAGGGTAGCCCGAAATAATTCGGGAAACCAACAACCCTCTTTAGATACACAGAACTAATAAATATTCATTCAATAAACTTCAATCTCAATATTTTTGTCTCTTTTTATAATGAATCAGGAAAAAAAAACTGGTATTTTTCATAGATACAGGTGCAGATATCTCAATTTTTAAAGAAGATTCTGATGTCTTCAACGACATCCAGTTGGATAACACTATAGACATTCAAGGTATAGGTCAAGGAATCATAAAATCCAAAGTCCTCGCCCCAATTGAGCTACAAGCTGACAACTATATAATCCCTCACAATTTTCATATAGTCGATGCAAATTTCGCTATACCGTGTGACGGAATAATAGGCGTAGATTTCATTAAAGGTCTTAATTGCAAAATAGACCTAGAACCGTCCGAAGATTGGTTTATAATAAGACCAAACAATATTAATGTCCAAATGTATGTTCCAATAACATACAGTTCTGGTAACAATTCAATACTTATACCAGCAAGATCAGAAGTTGTCCGAAAAATTGAAATAAACTCAAGTGAAGATAGTATATTCATTCCAAATCAGGAAATTCAGCCTGGTTACGTTGCAAACACAGTTTCAACACAAAAAAATACATTTGTCCGATTTCTTAATACAACCAATAAAGACCAGTTAACTAATATAAATAGTCTAAACTTTGAACCACTTTCAAACTCCGACGTAGTTCAAACCACTCCAGAAAATAGAAAGAACCCAGTACTAGCTCAATTAAGTAAAAACTTTCCAAATCAATTTAAACCACAATTAAAAGAATTATGCACCAAGTATAGTGATGTATTCGGACTTGAAACCGAATCAATAACAACAAATAATTTTCATAAACAAAAATTGAGATTGAAGGATACTGAACCGATTTATATTAAAAACTATCGAAGCCCGCATAGTCAAGTAGAAGAAATTTAAAAACAAGTAGGCAAATTAATCTCCGATAAAATTGTCGAACCATCAGTGTCAGAATACAATAGCCCACTTCTACTAGTCCCGAAGAAAGCACTTCCAGGCTCAGAAGATAAGAAATGGCGATTAGTAATTGACTATCGTCAGATAAATAAAAAACTGTTGTCCGATAAGTTTCCACTACCTAGAATTGATGATATTTTAGATCAACTAGGTAGAGCAAAATACTTTTCATGCCTTGACTTAATGTCAGGTTTTCACCAAATTGAACTTGAAGAGAGTTCAAGAAATATAACGTCTTTTTCAACGAGCAATGGCTCATATCGTTTAGGCGATTACCTTTTGGTTTAAAAATAGCGCCAAATTCATTTCAGAGAATGATGACTATTGCATTCTCTGGACTAGAACCTTCTCAAGCATTCCTTTATATGGATGATCTAATAGTTATAGGTTGTTCCGAAAAACATATGCTTAAAACTTAACTTATGTTTTTGAGAAATGTAGGAAATACAACCTTAGGTTACATCCTGAAAAATGTTCATTTTTTATGCATGAAGTCACATTTCTGGGACACAAATGCACTGATAAAGGAATCTTGCCAGACGACAAAAAATTTGACGTCATTAAAAACTATCCAGTCCCACTCGATGCGGACAGCGCTAGAAGATTCTTTGCATTCTGCAATTATTACAGACGTTTTATAAAAAATTTTACCGACTATTCTCGTCACATAACAAGATTATGTAAAAAGGATGTTAAGTTCGAATGGACAGCCGACTGCCAGCATGCATTCGAACATCTTAAATTGGCACTAATAAACCCAATATTATTACAATACCTAGATTTCAGCAAAGAATTTTGCATAATAACTGATGCAAGTAAGCAAGCTTGTGGAGCGGTTTTAACTCAAAACCATAATGGACTCCAACTCCCAATTGCTTATGCATCACGTTCATTTACTAAGGGGGAAAGTAATAAAAACAAAAAAAAAAAACAGAACAAGAATTTGCAGCAATTCATTGGGCAATAACACATTTCAGACCATATATTTATGGTAGACATTTCACTGTCAAAACAGATCATAGACCACTTACATATTTATTTTCTATGGTCAATCCAAGTTCCAAATTAACACGTATGCGGCTCGAATTAGAAGAATACGATTTCACAGAAGAGTATCTAAAGGGTAAAGATAACTATGTAGCTGATGCGTTATCAAGAATAACCATCAAAGAACTAAAAGATTTACAAATAAAAGTCCTGAAAGTCACTACCAGGCACCAAAGTAAACAGAAAAACTACTGCGCAGGAAAAGATCAAGTAGATTTGCCTATGCAAACTCTTGAGAACGCTTCTAAGCCCAACGTATATGAAGTCATTTGTAATGACGAAGTACGAAAAGTAGTGGCCTTGCTTATATTAAATAATATATGTTTCTTTAAACATGGAAGGAAAGTTATAGCAAGAATTGAAGTTAGCGATCTGTACACCAATGGAACATTTGACTTAGGTCAGTTTTTCCAAAGGCTTGAAAAAGAAGCCGGTATACATGAGATCAGCCAACTCAAACTGGCACCGAGCGAAAAGATAAATGAATTAATTTTAATTGAATCTTTTAAAAATATGGACAACAAAACATTAAAATCATTAAGAGTAGCGCTACTCAAGCCGGTGACCATAATAGAAAATGAAAAGAATCAAGAAGCGATTCTGTTTACATATCATGACGATCCTATACAAGGAGGTCATACTGGCATTTCAAGAACGATAACTAAAATAAAAAGACACTACTACTGGAAAAATATGACACGTCATATAACCAAATACGTACGTAGATGTCCTAAATGCCAAAAGTCGAAAACGACGACCCATACAAAAACAGCTCTGACAATTACAGAAACGACGATAAATGTGTTCGATAGAGTGAAAGTGGACACTATAGGTCCACTACCAAAATCCGAAAATGGAAACGAATATGCAATTACAATGATATGCGATTTAACAAAATATCTTGTAGCTATTCCAGTACCAAACAAATCCGCTAAGACAGTTGCAAAAGCAATATTTGAATGTTTTACACTGAAGTTCGGTCCAATGAAGACGTTCATTTCGGACATGGGAACTGAATATAAAAATTCTATTATAAATGACCTGTGCAAATACCTAAAGATAGACAATTTAACGTCTACAGCACACCACCACCAGACAGTTGGAATAGTAGAAAGAAGTCATAGAACTTTTAACGAATACATACGTTCTTATATATCGGTTGATAAAACTGATTGGGATATATGGCTCCAATATTTTGTTTACTGTTTCAACACGACCCCCTCTATGGCACACAATTATTGTCCATATGAGTTAGTTTTCGGCAAACAAAGCAACTTGCCAAAATATTTTATACAATAGATAATATTGATCCTATATATAATATAGATGATTACGCTAAGGAAACAAAGTTTAGACTAGAACACGCCTATAATGTTAGAAAAACATAAGGCAAAAAATAAAGAAAATTATGATAATAAGGTTATCGACTTTAAATTAAAAGTAGGAGATAATGTTTTATTAGGAAACGATACTGGACATAAATTAGAACCAGTTTATTTAGGCCCCTATGAAGTAATAGAAATAGAGGATAGAGATAATATAGTAATAACAGATACTAGAAACAAAAAACAAAAAGTACATAAGGATAGGCTAAAAATTTTTAATACATAATCATTTTTGTAGTATGGCCATACGAACACGAAAAAAAAAAATATATATATATATAGTGACATATTCACAACAACAGCATTTTGAACCACTGTTATTCATAAGCTAATTGCATGGCATAACCCATTGTGTGTTTACAAATTGAATAATCATAACAATAACATGCCTTCTGCATCCGAATTTAAATAACGCTAACAGCAGCAAAAATCCTAAGAGCAGAATGCCTTCTGCAGCCAAGCTCACATATTGTCAACAATCATTTATAAACAAAAACTGATCAACAGAAAGGCGCTAGCATAAACAATCTGCAGCCGCTGTCCCTTTGCAAAAAGTCACGTACTCCAATTATTATTTAGCTTTAAATATAGCGTAAGCCAATTTTTGTACTTTAGTCATAATCCAGATATTCAACATAATAAACCGATACAGATTCACGGTCGGGAAATATAGTTTTTTATTTCCAAACATATAACTACGTTATTGGCGCAGCCGGTAGGATAGCATTTTGTGAAAAGAAATAAATTAAAGTTCGTGAGTGATACGATCAATTAAAGAGAGGCTTATCCATACAACTGGTGTCTTCTCTGATCAACAAGTGTAATTGTGCACAGTATTACAACTAAATCGAATATATTTCAACTCCAAAATTCGCTATCCGCAAAAGAACTTAACGTGTGAAAACAATTCAAGCAACGTATAAATCCAATTCAGTCGTTGCAACAAAGTGAATTTCGTGACACAAACCAAAAAAAAAAAAAAAAAAAAATAAATGGAGCAACCAGAAGGCTCTCATGTAGCTGCACTTGCAGCAATGAATAAATTAAACGACCAAAATTTAAACCAATTGCTTCAACAAATACGGAACGTGCCAGCCTTTGAGGGAGACCCTATAACCCTGGGTCCATTTATCAGAAGGATGGATTACCTGCTTCAACTGTACTCTACTCACAATGAACGACAACAATGCATCATATTCGGGGCGATTGAGCTCCAGATATCCGGAGATGCCCAGAAGGTTCCTAGAATGCTGCAAATCAACAACTGGTCCCAACTGAGGGAAGCCTTAATCTCCGAATACAAGACGCAAACACCCGTGGAAGAACTACTGACTATATAATACCAATTATCAAGGTAATTTACGTAAATTTTGTAGTGAGGTAGAGGCTAAGATAATAATTATAACTGACAAGTTAGAATTAGAAGGGAATTTAGATAATTCCAGATTGTATACAAACGCTATGCATAACACTGTAAAAAACTTGATAAATAAAAAATTACCAGATAGACTCTTTATGTCACTCGCAAGACATGATATATCCACTATTTCCAAATTAAAACAAGTAGCTCAAATGGAGGGCTACTATGAGGAAAATTATTATAACAATAATAAAAAACAAAATACTAACAATGCTATAAATTATACAGGCAATACTAAACCTCAATTTACCCCAAGTTACATAACTAACAATAATCAAAGCCACAATTTTTCACATCACCCTCCGAACAACCAAACTTATTTTAACCAAAATAAGCAACTAGCTCAAGAATTCAAACAGAATTTACAACAAGCACAAATAAATAACCCCATAAATCAAAATATTTCTCAAGGTAGATATATACCAAATCAACCGTACAAGCGTACACGAGAAAATACTAGTGGTTCCCAAAAAATGCAGGTTGATGAAAATTATCAACAATCCGAAAACTATCAGGGTAACTATGTACAAGAAGAGTATGGTTGTCAGAACAACCAATATGAGGTGTTTCAGAATAATGAAATAAAAGACGAAAATTTTCCAATTGGAGCCTCGGGACAAGCCAGTACATAGAAATTAAAATTAATAACAGACGCTACAGATGTCTCATTGACACTGGGTCGTCAATAAATATGATGAGGGAAAACTTCCTTAATATACCAGTTTATACAAGACCTACTTCGATTAGAACCATGATAGGGATATCAAAACTAAACCATTATGTATCCACTGCACCTAATAAACTCTTTAGGCAAGATCAGATATTTTACATACATGATTTTTCACCTCATTATGATATACTTTTAGGCAGAAATTTATTAAAGGCAAACAACGCCATAATTGACTACGCTCATGACAGAATAATAATTAGCGAGAGATCGTTCAATCAGAAGAAATTAGTTTGGGATCCAAATTCAGAAAAAAACTTCGAAGCATATTTAAAGCCAGAAAGTTATACACTAGAAATTAATTACGCAATAAGTAATGAAATAACATCGGGAGAAGATTACCGAGTTGATCATCTAAACGTTGAAGAAAAATCAAAACTATTAAAATTACTGAAAAATTTCATTGACATTCAATATCGAGAAGGTGACAATTTGACCTTCACGAGCATTGTTAAGCACGAAATTAATACACATCATGAAAATCCAATTTACAAGAAACCATACGGTTACCCTTTCGCTTTCGAACAAGAAGTCGAAAAGCAAATTAAAGATATGTTAACCCAAGGTATTATTCGGCATAGCCAGTCGCCTTATTGTAGTCCCTTATGGATAGTACCAAAAAGGCAGGCGCCTAAGGCAAAATTTAGATTAGTGGTCGATTACAGAGGATTAAACGACATTACAATCAATAATAAATTCCCCATTCCAAACATGGACGAGATTTTGGGAAAATTAGGAAGATGTTCATACTTTACAACAATAGATTTAGCAAAAGGTTTCCATCAGATTGAGATGGACAAGAACTCAATTAATAAAACAGCATTTTCTACCAAATACGGACATTACGAGTATACTCGAATGCCATTTGGACTTAAAAATGCACCAGCAACATTCCAAAGGTGCATGAATCACGTTCTTCGCGATTTAATTAACAAGCATTGTCTTGTTTATTTGGACGACATTATTGTCTTCTCCACATCACTTGAAGAACATTTAAATTCAATAAATAAAGTTTTTGAAAAATTAAGACAGGCTAATTTGAAACTTCAATTAGATAAGTGCGAGTTTTTAAAAAAGGAAACAGAATTCTTAGGCCATATTATAAGTCCAGAAGGCATACGGCCAAATTGCAAAACCCATGACTCTTTACCTAAAGAAAGCGGCAAAAATTGATATTAAAAATGTTGAATACAATAAAGCCTTTGAAAAATTAAAAATATTAATTATAAACGACCCAATATTAGTATGTCCAGACTTTAATAAAAAGTTTCAGGTAACAACCGACGCAAGTAATTTTGCAATAGGAGCTGTGTTGTCACAAGATAACAAGCCAATTAGTTTCTCAAGTAGAACGTAAAACGATCATGAAGAAAATTACAGTACAATAGAAAAAGAGCTTTTAGCAATAGTGTGGGCAGTAAAATATTTTCGCCCATATTTATATGGCAGACCATTTGACATTTTAAGCGATCATAAGCCACTCGTTTGGCTAAACAACATTAAAGAACCCAACATGAAATAACAACGTTGGCGTATTAAACTTAGTGAATATAATTTCTCAATCAAATACTTAGAAGGAAAATTAAACCACGTAGCAGATGCTTTATCACGCATCAAAATTGAAGAAAATATGCTAGGCGAACAAGATATTAACACACAAGCTACAGCACATAGCGCTGAAGAAGATAATGAAAATTTAATACATTTAACAGAAAAACCATTAAACTATTTTAGAAGACAAATAGAAATGATTAGAAGTGATACCGAGCAAATAGAAGTTGCACCATATTTTAAAAAATTAAGAATAACAAGTAAGAGGTTCTAGTCGGGAGCTCCCGACTAGGGAATACCCTGAACCCTCATATTCCAACACCAAATGCAGCGCGCGCTTATAGATAGAGAGCAGCGGGGAGGTGGCGATAGGTATAAAATGAAAGATAATCGATATATATATACTTTTCTAGAAGCTAAATGTCAAGTTTGGTGACTCTAGCTCTTGTTATTTACCAAAATTGCTTAAAAAACGGGATTTCGATATACATTTTTATCGATTACTTGGAAACGGGGCAAGTTATCGATTATCGGAAACAAACTCGATCAGCGTAGGAACTAGGAGCATCTACATCTAAAATTTCTAGCTCTTATAGGTTCTGAGATCCTTGCGTTCATACATACGGACGGACGGACGGACAGACAGACGGACATGGCTAGATCGACTCGGCTATTAATGCTGATCAAGAATATATATACTTTATGGGGTCGGAGATGCTTCCTTCTGCCTGTTACATACATTTGGATTTTGCACAAAAACATAATACCCCTTTTACCCATTTTTAATGGGTTCAGGGTATAAAAATCGAATATTTAAACTTAAACATTGAAAAAGCTAAACAGATATTGATAAAACATTTTTGCAACAATTCAAGCGTATTATACATTGAATACGATTCCGATTTTGAGATAATACAACAAGCCTTTAAAGAAATAATGAACCCCAAAACAACTCGAATATTACGAACAAATATTAAACTGAAAGACATTAGGAGCTATGCAGAATTTAAAGAAATAATAGTTAGCAACCACAAGAAACTTTTACATCCAGGCATCGAAAAGATGGTCAGACTTTTTAAAGAAACATTTATTACCCAGACTATCAAAATTAAATCCAAAACATAATTAACGAATGTGAAGTTTGTAATCTAGCTAAAATTGATCACAGGAACACATCTTGTAAATTTAAAATTACACCAGAAGTAGAAAACTGTAGAGAAACTTACGTAGTAGACATTTATTCAATAAAAAACCACAGCTATTTAACATGTATTTATGTATATTCAAAATTTGCAAATGTAATTGAACTTAACGGCAAGGATTGGATGGAAGTTAAAAGAGGACTCATCCAAATATTTAACAACATGGGAAAACCTATAACTCTGAAGGCAGATAGGGACAGTGCTTTTATGAGTCTTGCCCTGAAAGAATGGTTGAATAAGGAAAAAGTTGAAATTCAAATAACAACAAGTAAAAATGGTGTAGCGGATATAGAAAGACTACATAAGACAATTAATGAAAAAATACGCATTATAAATACTGACGATGACGAAGAAAATAGACTCATGAAAATTGAGGTAATTTTATACACTTATAATCATAAGCTAAAACATAACTCTACTGGAAGAACTCCAGCTGACATTTTCATTTACGCAGGTACACCTAATTATAATACCCAAATTATAAAAGAGACCAGAATAAATAATCTTAATAAAAACCGAAATGATTTCGCAGTAAATACAAAGTTTAGGAAAGCACCCATAATTCACGGTAAATTACATAACCCTTACAAACCCACTTGGAAAATAGAACAAATTGACGAAGATCATTTTGAGGAGACTAACAGAGGTCGAAAAATTAAGCATTATAAAACAAATTATCAAAAACAAAAGAAATTAAATAAGAGCAAATATTTACAGGAAGACGAAGTTCCAAAACAGGACATATAACATTCATTTTTCTGGCACTAATGATGTCAACACTATTACCAGGAAGTAATAACCAGTTTATAGATATTAACCCTATTAAATCAAATAATGGATACTTACTCTTTAAAATAGGCATGATAGACATACCCGATAATTACGAGCACCATTGCCTCACAATAAATTTAACAAAGACACGAGACACATATGACAAATTAATGTTACAAACAAACAAATTTAAGGACAGAATACAAATTCAATATTTGACAGAAAAGTTGCAAAGAGAAATAAACGGTATCCGAATAGTAAAAAGAAGTAAGAGAGGATTACTTAATTTCGTAGGAACAACATACAAATACTTGTTTGGAACTTTAGATAACAACGATAAGGAGGAACTTGAAGAAAAATGAATTCAATAGCTCAAAATAGTATTCAAATAAACGAACTCAACCATGTTATTGAAGCGGTCAACCGAGGAATAGAAATAGTAAACAAAGAAAGAGAAGAAAGAGAAGAATTTAAAGTACTGGAACTACTTGCATTCAACTTACAACAATTCACAGAATATATTGAAGATTTAGAAATGGGAATGCAACTAACTAGATTGGGAATTTTTAATCCAAAATTATTAAAACACGACTATCTCACAAACGTTAATTCCGAAAAGCTACTTAACATAAAAACATCTACTTGGCTTAGATCAGATACGAATGAAATTTTGATTATTTCACACATTCCTAGAGAAATAAATAAAACCCCATTATACGAAATTCTACCCTACCCGGACGATGATAAAAATATTTTACAAGACGAAACACAATACAAATACTACTCACATAATAATAATTTATACAACAAGGACAAGAAAAAATTAACTATTAACCAATGCATATTAGGTATAATAAAACAAACTAACACTAGTTGCAGATTTTCAAAAACACATCTAATAACACAAACTAACTATATCGAACCAAATATACTTATAACATGGAACTTACCCAAAATCACATTGAATCAAAACTGTATTAAAAATGATATCTTAATTGAGGGAAATAACATAATAAAAATTCATAATTGCTCAGCAATACTTAATGAGATATCTATAAGCAATTTGAACTCAGACTACACACAGAGTATATACGTAAGAAATAATATTACTAAATTAAAGCCACTTTCGTACATTCAAACAAAAGAAATAATTTTCGAAAATATTAAAGAAATGAAAATATTCCAAATTATAATAATTACAGTATTTGTAATCATCATATTAATCATAATAATGTATCTAGCATATAAGTTTAAAAATATACCCAAACAAATATTTATTAAGAAAGTAAATGTTATTGATCAACCACCTGCACAACTCCCAGTTGAACTTGAAATTGAAAATGAACAAGAAAATTTAAATATGTTACCAAAATTGTATCCTAGCATTTAAAGAATATTTTTTATTATACTTACCTTTTTCATATACCCTACACGCGTGAGGACACGCTTTGTTTTTAGTGGGGAGGAGTGACATATTCACAACAACAGCATTTTGAACCACTGTTATTCATAAGCTGATTGCATGGCATAACCCATTGTATGTTTACAAATTGAATAATCATAACAATAACATGCCTTCTGCATCCGAATTCAAATAACGCTAACAGCAGCAAAAATCCTAAGAGCAGAATGCCTTCTGCAGCCAAGCTAACATATTGTCAACAATCATTTATAAACAAAAACTGATCAACAGAAAGGCGCTAGCATAAACAAGCTGCAGCCGCTGTCCCTTTGCAAAAAGTCACGTACTCCAATTATTATTTAGCTTTAAATATAGCGTAAGCCAATTTTTGTACTTTAGTCATAATCCAGATATTCAACATAATAAACCGATACAGATTCACGGTCGGGAAATATAGTTTTTTATTTCCAAACTTATAACTACGTTATAATATATATATTCTATATATTCTATACATATATAACCACATAAATATAACATTTTTAGATAAAACATTTATTACTTTCAAAAATGTTCATTAATAAAAATACAAAAAAAAAACTTTTATTATTCTTATTATTATTAACTTGATAATACACTAACATTTTTAAATTTTATACATTTTAAATATCAAAAAAATAAATATACAAAATCACCCAAAACAAAACTAAACAAGTAAGAGGTTCTAGTCGGGAGCTCCCGACTAGGGGATACCCTGAACCCTCATATTCCAACACCAAATGCAGCTCGCGCTTATAGATAGAGAGGTATAAAATGAAAGATACTTGATATATATATAGTTTTCTAGAAGCTACATAGCAAGTTTGGTGACTCTAGCTCTTATTATTTACAAAAATTGCTTGAAAACAGGATTTCGATATACATTTTTATCGATTACTTTGAAACGGAGTAAGTTATCGGCTATCGGAAACAAACTGCGCAGGCACTAGGAGCACCTACATCTAAAATTTCAAGTCTCTAGCTCTTATAGGTTCCTTGTGTTCATACATACGGACGGACGGACGGACGGACGGACGGACGGACAGACAGACGGACATGGCTAGATCGACTCGGCTATTGATGCTGATCAAGAATATATATACTTTATGGGGTCGGAGATGCTTCCTTCTGCCTGTTACATACATTTGCATTTTGCACAAATACAATATACCCCTTTTAACCATTTTCAATGGGTTCAGGGTATAAAAAAATAATATATATATTTATAAACAAATTTTTATATTTTTTTTTTAGAAACTTTAACACTTTCAAAAGAATATACAATCAATTAAAAATAACTACATTGATATTACAAAAGTGGAAATAATTGGATTGTGTAGTGTATGAAGGGAGTATGTGGGTTATTCCTCTAAAAGGGGAGGTGTAGTGTGTATATGCCTTAAAAGAACACCCTATATACAAATATAAAGTATGCTGCACTTTGTCGCATACAATAACAATTATACATTAAACAAGCCCAGAGCCACTTTATATATTGGCTTTGGATCATATTACGCAGCGCAGTTCACTAGCCTCTCTAGCTGACCGTTTATGCTTACGCTGCATATCCCACGCTCCGTCTGAGCGCATTTCATGAGCAACATATATGCTCACTAATACAGGCATATGCAAGCTACTCACTCTCCCTTTTTTTGTAGCTGTTAACCAATAACAGCATAAGTATATACATATACCCATAGGCTAAGTGCATTATATTTTCTTTGAATAAAACAATTCTGAAAACTAAAGCCAAACGGCACAGACGTGCCAGTGTATTTAATTCTCTAACTATTGACATACCACAGTATCTTTGTTTTCCAGCATATTAATGGAACATGCACTTGACAAAAATAGCTCAGTTTGAAGAACATACTATTTATGGACATAGTTAGACTTTGTATACAGGAAAACAGATATTTTAAATACGAGGACGAGATATGCACGCAACTAAAAGGAGTGCCGATGGGATCACTGGCCTTCCCAGTAATCGCAGATATAGTTATGGAAGAACTGTTAAACATTATTACGGATAAATTGATTATAAAACCAAGACTTTTGACCAAATATGTAGATGACCTGTTTACCATAACGGACAAAACAGAAGCACATAAATTTCTGAAAGAATCGAACTCGTTCCGGAGACCAATTAAATCCACAATTGAATTAGAAAAAGACGGAAAACTACCATTTTTAGACTCTTTAGCAAATAGATTAGACAACACACTCAAAATAAAGTGGTATAAGAAACGCATAGCCTCCGGATGAATACTCAACTTTAATTAAAACCACCCTTTGAGTATGACATTCAATAAAGCAATAAAATGTATGAAAAGAATGATTAGCATATCGGACACAATAAACCACAAAGAAACTGTACATAATATGAAAAAACTATTAACGAAATATGACTTCGAACAAAACGTAATTAAAACATTATTAACAAGAAACAAGTAAGAGGTTCTAGTCGGGAGTACCAAACTAGGGGATACCCTGAACCCTCATATTCCAACACCAAATGCAGCTCGCACTAATAGATAGAGAGTAGCGGGGAGGTGGCGATAGGTATAAAATGAAAGATACTTGATATATATATACTTTTCTTGAAGCTACATGTCAAGTTTGGTGACTCTAGCTCTTATTATACCCTGAACCCATTAAAAATGGGTAAAAAGGGTATATTGTATTTGTGCAAAGTGCAAATGTATGTAACAGGCAGAAGGAAGCATCTCCGACCCTATAAAGTATATATATTCTTGATCAGCATCAACAGCCGAGTCGATCTAGCCATGTCCGTCTGTCTGTCCGTCCGTCAGTCCGTCCGTCCGTCCGTCCGTATGTATGAACGCAAGGATCGCAGAGCCTATAAGAGCTACAGATATTAGCTCGCGCTAATATAATAGAGAGTAGCGGGAAGGTGGCAATAGGTATAAAATGAAAGCTACTTCATATATATATACTTTTCTAGAAGCTACATGTCAAGTTTGGTGCTTCTAGCTTTTATTATTTACCAAAATTGCTTTAAAAACGGGATTTCAATATACATTTTTATCGATTACTTGGAAACGGGGAAAGTTATCGTTTATCGGAAACAAACTCGATCTGCGCGGGCACCAGGAGGACCTACAGCTAAAATTTCAAGTCTCTTGCTCTTATAGGTTCTGAGATCCTTGCGTTCATACATACGGACGGACGGACGGAAGGTCGGACGGACGGACAGACAGACGGACATGGCTAGATCGACTCGGCTATTGATGCTGATCAAGAATATATATACTTTATGGGGTCGGAGATGCTTCCTGTTACATACATTTGCATTTTGCACAAATACAATATACCCCTTTTACCCATTTTTAATAAGTTAAGTGTATAAAAACGTAACCAGCCTGTCACCCTTCCAGTCCTTCAATACAGGGCACTTTTTCTGCCCCAACAAAGTAACTTCGTTTTCTGACCATATCTCTATTCAGTATCAGAATGTCAGAGGTCTTATTTCTAATTTTAAAAATCTTTTGATGGCCAGCACTTCCTTCGATTCGGATATACTAATCGTATTTACAGAAGCATGGCTAAATTCAACCATATCTAATTTTGAGGTATTTTCGAATAGTTTTATTTTGCATAGAAATGATCGTTCGACACGGGGTGGGGGTGTATTAATTGCCGTTAAAGCCACTTTTCAGTCAGAACTTTTCTGTTTCAGTACGCCTACTGACACTGAAATTGTCTCAGCTAAGGTGTCTTTTCCTACACGGAATATCTATATTACATGCTCTTATGTTCCTCCTTCTTCTGATAATAAAATTTATATAAAACATTTTACTTGTATTAAAGAAGTTTCTTCACATGTGCGCGATAATGACCTATTCATGGTGTTGGGTGATTTTAATTTGCCGAACATCTCTTGGTCATTATTCACTTCACATTCTACACTGCAAATTATCTAGTGCCCTCAGCGTAGCATGACTTATAGATTGCAAGCTAGACCTTTCCTTTTTTCAATAAATTCAATTTCCAATCATTTGAATGGAGCTCTTGATCTGGTAATGTTAATGACAACCTTATTACTAATATATCCAGGTCCCCTCCTTTATCGCTTTCTGAGGATGTAAATCATCCTACTTTAGAGGTTGCAATGTTCAATTGCAATCCTCTCGTTTTACATTCATCAGCTACCTATAAGCCCCGACGTTGCTTTCGCTAAGGAAACTTTTCCTTGCTTAATCAACGTATTCATGCAATCGATTGGCCTTTTTTATATGACGCGGTTGAAATGAATATTGCTATTAATTTTTTTTATAATACCCTGAACTCCATTTCAGATGATTGTATTCTTCAAAGCCACCCTGGTTCACTCCCAGACTATCAAACCTTCAAAATATAAAGTCTAAGTATTTTAAAAAGTTTGAAAGGTCTAGTTCGAGTATTGACTTGGCCAAATATTCCATAGCCAAGTCGAACTTGTTTCTTCTTAATTCTCAGTGCTTACAGAATTATCTTTCACGTTGCAAAAGGCAACTTTCCGAAAACCCGAGACAGTTTTATAATTTTGTAAACTTAAAGCGAAAACTACAAGTTTTCCATATCCTTTCTCTCTCGGGATAGATAAAGCTAGCAAAGATTCCGATTCTGCTAACCTCTTTGCTAATTTTTTTCAAATAACCTACTCTTCAATCTGTCTTAATAATAATTCTTACCCTGACAATATGATTTCATCCGGATCTATACCTGTTCCAATTATTTCCCATTCCTGTATTCTCTTAGCTATAAATTCTTTAAAATCTTCTTTTCTCTTGGGTCTAACAATATTCCTAGTTGTCTACTCAAGGAATGTAGCTCTTTCCTTCTTCGTCCATTGGAAAAGCTTTTTAATCTATCCCTTGAATCCTCTGTCTTTCCATCTCTTTGGAAAGAATCTCAAAATAACAGGGGCATTGCAAAACTGTCCGATATCCCCAAATTATTTGAAAAAATAACCACTTCGAATTTGCAGCATTTCTGCAAATCTGTTGTCTCCCCTGTTCAACATGGATTCGGTCAGCTACGACCAATCTGCTAGAGTTTACTTCCTTGGTAAATGATGCTTTCCTTTCGAAAATGCAAACTGATGTCATTTACACTGACTACAGTAAGGCGTTTGACTCAGTCCACCATGACATCTTACTTTTTAAACTTGACCATCTCTTTTGCTGAGGCTGACTACCTCTAAACAAGATAGCGTTACTTCTGGTGTTCCTCAAGGTAGTCATCTTGGACCTTTACTCTTTACTCTTTTTATAAATGATCTCCCCTCGGTTATATCACATGCCCGGGTACTTATGTATGCGGATGATGTGAAACTTAGTCTATCATGTTCGGCCAATAAATTGCATCTAAATTGTTCAAAGTGTATGTTAAGACCTTCAGTCGCACTACACCTTATCTTGTCAGCTATACAATTGACAAAACTCCATTGCAACGTATACTAACAGTTAAGGATCTAGGCGTTCATTTTGATTGTAAAACCAGCTTCAATCTGCATATAGATACCATCGTTAATGAGGCAAAAGGTGTACTTGGATTCCACGATGGTCTAAGGAGTTTAACGATCCTTTTATTACAAAACTTCTGTACATCTCTCTTGTTCGCCCTATCCTTTAATACTGCTCTTGCATCTGGTCTGCGCAGTATAACAATAGCTAGGATCGTATTGAATCTGTTCAGAAGCAAATTATGCTTTTTGCCTTACGAGCTTTAAATTGGGACCCTAATCTTCGGTTGCCATCCTACTCCAGCAGGCTGCTTCTTCTTAATCTTCCGTTGTTAACCAACCGTAGGATAATTCTCGGTATTGTCTTCCTATATAAGTTGATTGTTGGAGATATAGATTCTCCTTTTCAGTTATTCTCTGTTCCGTCCAGACCATCCAGAAATTATCGCCCCTTATTTATATCTACGTGCACAACAGACTACGTTGTGCACAATCCTTTTCGCGTGATATGTAAAAATTACAATAGTTTGCATCATGTTTTCTCTACCGAACTCTCTCTACCCTTAAAAAATCGTTGTTTTCAGGATTCCTTCGGGAAGTCACTGACCATTCCCAGCTATGAGCAGGGGCATAGCTTGCCGGACCGGCTATAAATTTTCCCCCACCGGGTTGGTGATTTTCCCTTACTATCTCTCTATCCTATCTACCTAACATTCTATACATTTTGTTTAAATTTCTTAATTTTATTAAAAACTTCTCTCTTTCTTTTCCCCTATTTATTTTATTTTCTTAATTAATATAGTAAATTACGATTATTTTTAAATTATACTTAAGAACACAATTATCTCTTATTAGCTGCCATAGGAACGATCGGTCGAAAAGTTGGTCGTTGTATGAAATATATATATATGGAAAATCTCATTAAGATCGGACCACTATATCATATAGCTGCCATAACAACGATTTTGAATGGAAACTTTTGTTTATTTTCAATATATCTTGACCAAACTCGGCATTTATTAGTTTTACTATGCTCCTCATATATATGCAAAATCCTATTAAGATCCGACCACTATATCATATAGCTGCCATAGGAACGATCGGTCGAAAATTAAGTTGTTGTATGAAAAAAAATTTGTTCATCAAGATATCTTGACTAAACTCGGCATTTATTAGTTTCACTATGCTCCTCATGCAAATGCAAAATTCTATTAAGAACGGTTCACTGTATCATATAGCTGCCATAGGAACGATCGGTCGAAAATTAAGTTGTATGGAAAATTTGATGATGTTTAAGATATTTTGATTAAACACGGCATTTAGAGATTTCACAATGCTCCCTTCATTTTTGCAAAATCTTATTTACATCGGATCTGCCATAGGAACGATCGGTCAAAAACTAGTTTTTTATTTAAAAATCTTTTTTGTTTATCAAGATATCTTAGCCAAACTCGGCATTAACTATTTTCCCTGTGCTTCTTAGATACGGGCAAAGCACTAGCAAGGATAATACATTTTCGGCGTGCCGAAGATAGCCTTTCTTTCTCGTTATATGTAACTATCAAAACGACTCAAGAAATCAGACAAGTACAACAACCAAGAAATAAAAGTAGCACAAAAACCTGCGAATCCGTTACAAAAATTCTTCAATAAGATAAAATCAAAAATTCCCATGACCGTCAAGAGTAACGTAATTTATCAAATACCATGTGCTGGGGAAAATAGCAACAGTTGCAATAGTGTGTACATACGCACAACAAGATCCAAACTAAAATCAAGGATTACTCATAAAATCATAAATGAGTCAAATTAAGACATCAAAATAATATTCAGACATCAAAATAATATTATGAGCCACTGTATGAGAAGCAACCACACACTAAATTTTGATGCAACAACAATTTTACAACGAGAACAACACCACAAAATATAAGAAATGCTACACATAATTAAAATAGTGCTCATATGTACAGACACCTATTGAACAGCCAAACAGACTCAGTAAGAATCTCCTCGTTTAAAAGCGCAGACGTGTAAAATAATGTATGCTAAAATATCAATATATTGTTTAATTTAATATAATTTAATGTTAATTGTTTTTTATACCCTGAACCCATTAAAAATGGGTAAAAGGGGTATTATGTTTTTGTGCAAAATGCAAATGTATGTAACAGGCAGAAGGAAGCATCTCCGACCCCATAAAGTATATATATTCTTGATCAGCATCAATAGCCGAGTCGATCTAGCCATGTCCGTCTGTCTGTCCGTCCGTCCGTATGTATGAACGCAAGGATATCAGAACCTACAACAGCTAGAGACTTGAAAATTTAGATGTAGGTGCTCCTAGTGCCCGCGCAGATCGAGTTTGTTTCCGATAAACGATAACTTTCCCCGTTTCCAAGTAATCGATAAAAATGTATATCGAAATCCCGTTTTTTAAGCAATTTTTGTAAATAATAAGAGATAGAGTCACCAAACTTGACATGTAGCCTCTAGAATAGTATATATATATCGATTATTTTTCATATTATACCTATCGCCAACTCCCCGCTACTCTCTATGTATAAGCGCGCGCTGCATTTGGTGATGGAATAAGAGGGTTCAGGGTATCCCCTAGTCGGGAGCTCCCGACTAGAACCTCTTACTTGTTGTACCTCGTGTTAGTGCCCTGAAAACGGTTTGCCGATGTACAACCGAAATATATTGGAAGCAAACTACAATAAAATTGTTTTCATTGTTTTTATTTAAACAAACCCGGACCTCGAGCCAGCCAAATATATATTTAAATCATGGAAAGGTCGCCAAAGCCATCATTAAACGACATTAAAGTAGAAAAGCAAACTGACTATGAAACAGTCCAAGCAATTAGTAAAGATCGCCAGGAAATGGTGATGGAAAAATTACAAAAGAACTTTCCCTAATTATTTAGAAAACAACTAAAAGATCTCTGCACCAATGATACTGACATATTTGGATTTGAAACCGAATCAATAACAACTAACAATATTTATTAACAAAATTAAGACTTAAAGATACTGAGCCAGGGTACATAAAAAAATACAGAATTCCATAAAGAAGAAGAAGAAGAATCAAAACTGTATTAAATATGATATCCTAATTGAGGGAAATTACATAATAAAAATTCATAAATGCTGAGTAATACTTAGTGAGATAACTAAAAGCAATTGAACTCAGATCACACACAAAGTATATACTTAAGAAATAATATTACTAAATTACAACCACATTCGTACATTCAAACAAAATAAATAATTTTCGAACATACTAAGGAAACGAAAATATTCCAACTTATAATAATTACAGTATTTGTAATCATTATATTAATCATAAAAATGTATCTGGCATAAAAGTTTAAAAATATACCCAAACGAATATTTATTAAGAAAATAAATGTTGTTGATGAGCAACCTGTTCAGCCCCCAGTTCAACTTAAAATTGAAAAAAATGAACAAGAAAATTTAAGTATGTTACCAAAATTGTATCCAATTCTTTAAATAACATTTTATATTATACTCACCTTTTTTATTTATCCTAAACGCGTGACAAAACGTTTTATTTTTAGTGGGGAGAAGTGACATATTCACAACAACAGAATTTTTAATCACTGTTATTCATAAGCTGTATTGCATGGTATAACCCACTGTATGTTTACATATTGAAAAATCATATCAATAGTATGCCTTCTGCAACCAAATTCAAACAATGCCAACAGCAGCGAAAATCATAAGAGCATAATGCCTTCTGCAACCAAGCTCAGATATTGTCAACAATCATTTATAAACAAAAACTGACGCTACCATAAACCAGCTGCAGCTGCGGTCCCTTTGCAGAAAGTCAAGTACTTTATTTCTGTTCTTCAGTCTTAATCCAGTATTCAACATAATAAACGGATACAAATTCACTCTCGTGAAATAAAGTTTTTTATTTCCAAACTTATGACTACGTTATTGGCGCAGCCGGTAGGAAAGTGTAACATTTTGTGAAACGAAATAATATAAAGTCCATGAGTGATACGATCAATTAAAGAGAGGCTTATCCATACAACTGGTGTCTTTTCTGATCAACAAGTGTTATTGTGCACAGTATTACAATTAAATCTAAGATATTTCAATTCTAAAATTCGCTATCCGCAAACTTAACTTAAATTAACGTGTCTAATCAATTCAAGCAACGTATGAATCCAATTAGGTCGTTGTAACACTGTGAATTTTGTGACACATAAACTAAAAGCCAAAATTATTAAAAAATGGACCAGAAGGTTCTCATGTTGCTGCACTTCCAGCAATGAATAAATTAAACGACTAGAATTTAAACCAATTGCTTCAACAAATACGGAACGTACCAGCCTTTGAGGGAGATCCTATAACCCTGGGTCCATTCATCAGAAGGATGGATTACCTGCTTCAACTGTAATCTACTCACAATGAACAAAAACTGGCAATAACTAAGGGAGGCTTTAATCTTCGAATACAAGACGCAAACACCCGTGGAAGAACTACTTCGAAGGTTATATAATACCACTTATCCAGGTAACTTACGCAAGCTTTCTAGTGGCTAAGATAATAATTACAACGGACAAATTAAAATTAGAAGGGAATTTTGATAGTTCCAGATTGTACACCAACGCTATGAATAATACTGTAAAAAACTTAATACATAAAAAACTACCAGATAGGCTCTTTATGTCACACGCAAGATACGACATATCCACTATTTTGAAATTAAAACAAGTAGCACAATGAGAGAGCTACTATGAGTAAAATTATTATAATATTAATAATAATAAAAATCAAAGTTCTAACAATGCTACAAGTATTACAAGAAATAATAAACCTCAATTTACCCCAAATTACATGACTAACAAGAATCAAAATCCCAATTTTTCACAACATCCTCTGAACAACCAAGCCTATTTTAACCAAAATAAGCAACCAGTTCAAGAATTCAAACAGAATTTATAACGAGCACAAATAAATAACCCCATAAATCAAAAAATGCAGGTTGATAAAAACTATCAACAATCAGATAACTATCAGGGTAATAACGTACAAGAAGAGTATGGTTGTCAAAACAACCAATACGTGGAGATTAAAAATAACGAAATAAAAGACGAAAATTTTCTAATTGGAGCCGCGGGACAAGCCACTTCATAGAAATTAGGCAGAAATTTATTAGAGCCAAACAAAGCTATTATTGACTTCAGTCATGCCAGTATAATAATAAGCGAGAGATCGTTCAAGCATAAAAAATTAGCTTCCAAATGCAGAAAAAAACTTTGACGCATATTTAAAGCCAGAAAGTTATACACAAGAAGTTAATTACGAAAAAAATAATGAAATAACATCGGGACCAGATTACCGAGTTTATTATCTAAATGATGAAAAAAAAAAAACAAAACTATAAAGATTATTGAAATATTTCAGTGATATTCATAATCGGGTAGGTGGCAATTTAACCTTCATGAGCATTGATATGCACGAAATAATTACACACCCTGAAAATCCAATTTACGGGAAACCATACAAATTAAAGATGTGCTAACCCAAGGCACTATTCGGCATAGGCAGTCGCCTTATTGTAGTCCCTTATGGATAGTACCAAAAATGACAGACGCCTCAGGAAAAGCAAAATTAAGATTAGTTGATTATAGAGGGTTGAACGACATAACAATTAATGATAAATTTCCCATTCCAAACATGGACGAGATTTGGGAAAATTAGGAAGATAAGTATTTTACATCAAAAGGCTTCCATCAGATTGTAATGGATCAGAAATCAATCAATAAAACAGCGTTTTCAACCAAATACGGAAATTTCGAGTATACTCGAATGCCATTTGGACTTAAAAATGCTCCAGCAACATTCCAAAGGTGTATGAATCATGTTGCTCGTGATTTAAATAACAAGCATCGTCCTCTTTATTTCGACGACATTATTGTCTTCTCCACATCACTTGATAAGCATTTAAAAACACTATATATACAGTTTTTGAAAAATTAAGACAGGCAATTTGAAACTTCAATTAGATAAGTGCGAATTTTTAAGAAAGGGAAACAGAATTTGTAGTCCAGTTATAAGTCGACAAGGCATACGGCCAAATAAACTAAAAGTAAAAGCAGTACAAGAATTCCGTTTACAAAAACATCAAAGGAAATTCAATCATTTCTAGTTTATGTGGTTATTATAGAAAGTTTATTCCAGATTTTGCAGAACTCATGACTCTTTACTTAAAGAAAGCAGCAAAACTCTATATTAAAAATGATAAGACACATTGAAATAATTCGAAGTGATACTGAAAAGGTAGAAGTTGAACCATACTTTAAAAAATTATGGATAAAAATCGAGTATTTAAGCCTAAATATTGAAAAAGATAAACAGATATTGATAAAATATTCTTGCAACAATTCAAGCGCATTTTACATTGAATACAACTCAGATTTTGAAAGAATACAACAAGCATTTAAAGAAGTTATGACACTTAAACAACTCGAATATTACGAACAAATATTAAACTGAAAGACATTAGGACCTATGCAGAATTTAAAGATATAATAATTAGCAACCACAAGAAACTTTTACATCCAGGTATCGAAAAGATGGTCAGACATTTTAAAGAAATATACTATTACCCAGACTATCAAAATTTAATCCAAAATATAACTGACGAATGTGAAGTTTGCAATCTAGCTAAGATTGATCACAGGAAAACTGTAGAGAAACTTACGTAGTAGACATTTATTCAATAAAAAACCACAGCTATTTAACATGTATTTATGTATATTCAAAATTTGCAAATGTAATTGAGCTTAACGGCAAGGATTGGATGGAAGTCAAAAGAGGACTCATTTAAAATTAAAATTAAAATATTTAACAATATGGGAAAACCTACAACTCTGAAGACAGATAGGGACAGTGCTTTTATAAGTCTAGACCTGAAAGAATGGTTAAATAAGGAAAATATTGAAATTCAAATAACAAAAAGTAAAAACGGTGTAGCGGAAGTAGAAAGACTACATAAGACAATTAATGAAAAAATGCGTATAATAAATACTGACGATGACGTAGAAAATGGACTCATGAAAATTGAGGTAATTTTATACACTTATAATCATAAGCTAAAACATAACTCAACTTGTAGAGCTCCAGCTGACATATTTATTTATGCAGGAATACCTAATTATAATACCCATAATATAAAAGAGACAAGAATAAATAATCTTAATAAAAACCGAAAGGATTTCGAAATAAATACTAAGTTTAGGAAAGCACCCATAATTTCCGGTAAATTACAAAACTATTACAAGCCCATTGAGAAAATAGAACAAATAGACGAATATTATTTTGAAGAGACTAACAGAGGTCGAAAAATTAAACATAAAAAAAATTATTAAAAACAAAAGAAATTAAATAAGAGCAAATATTTACAGGAGGACGAAACTCCAAAACAAGACCTATAACCTCCATTTTTCTGACACTAATGATGTCAACCCTATTACCAGGAAGTAATAACCAGTTTATAAATATTAGACCTATTAAATCAAATTAATGGATACTTACTCTTTAAAATAGGCATGATAGACATACCAGGTAATTACGAGCACCATTGTCTCACAATAAATTTAACACAGACAGACGTCATATATGACAAACTAATGTTACAATCTAACAAATATATGGAAGGAATACAAATTCAATATTTAGCAGAAAAATTGCAAAAAGAAATAAACGGTATCCGAATAGTAAAAAGAAGTAAAAAAATTTTATTACTTAAAATTTTCGTAGGTACAAGTAGGTACGTTACTTAATTTCGTAGGTACAACACACAAATACTTATTTGAATCTCTAGATATTCAAATAAACGAACTCATCCATGTAAGTGAAGCGGTTGACCAAGGAATACACAATTGGTTCCAGCATCTTGTTCGTTATGCAAAACGTTTGTTAAGTAAAACCATTATCCCATATAAATCAATGTAAAATAAAATAATGCGTTCCAGATCGAAAAAAATAGACTCGTATATGTTTCAATTTGAACTTTTATTGAAAGAAAGTAACATAAAATGCAACAAAACTCATGAAGAACTGAAAAAATACACCATAATATTTAAAGTTTAACTTTTATTGAAAGAAAGTCAAATAAAACCTATACAACTTTTGAAGGAACTGAACATGTAATGGGCGGAAGGAGACAATCTGAATTTTGTACGTTGAGCAAAGTAGCGTAGAAATTGTTCGTTTGATTGCTATCTCAACATGTTTAAAGAATGTAGATAGAGTAGTGCGTGTAGCAAAATAAGTGTTGTATTATATCTCAACTGTTGTGCAACTGTTAAGTCTGCAGAATGCGGCCATTGCTGAACACAGACAGAAAAAGGGTTTCCCCCTTTTTCGTTGTTCGTTATGCGAAACTTCGTTCGTTAAGAGAAACTTTTTTTCCCAAAAAAATGTGTTCGGTTTGCGAAATGTTCGTTATGCGGGGCGTTCGTTAACCGAGGTTCCACTGTACTAAACAAAGAAAGAGAAGAATCTAAACTACTGGAACTACTAGCATTCCACTTACAACAATTTACAGAATATATTGAAGATTTAGAAATGGGAATGCAATTTTATTGGGCATATTTGATCCAAAATTATTAAAACACGACTATCTCACAAATGTTAATTCTGAAAAGCTACTTAACAGCTAGTTCGCTTAGGTCCGATACGAGTGGAATTTTGATTATTTCACACATTCCTTGAAAAATATATAAAACGATGATCAAAATATTTTACACGACGAAACACAATACAAATACGACAAGAAAAAATTGACTATTAACCCATATATATTAGGTATAATAAAACAAAATAACACTAGTTGCAGATTTTCAAAAAAACGCATCTAATAACACAAACTAACTATATTGAACCGAATATACTTATAACATGGAACTTACTCAAAATTACATTGAATCAAAACTGTATTAGATATGATATCTTGATTGAGGGACATAACATACTAAAAATCCATAAATAAGTAATACTTCATAAGATATCTATAATTTGCACTCAGATTACACACAAATTACTTACGGACAAACGAAAAAAAAATTTAAGAACATACTAAAGAAACGAAAATATTACAAATTATAATAATAATAAGTAGTTGTAATCATCACATTAATCATAATAATGTATCTGGTATAAAAAGTTTTAAAATATACCCAAACGAATATTTATTAAGAAACTAAATGTTATTGATGAGCAACCTGTTCAGCCCCCAGTTGAACTTAAAATTGAAAGAAATTAACAAGAAAATTTAAGTATGTTACCAAAATTGTATCCAAGTATTTAAATATCATTTTTATTATACTCACCTTTTTTATATATCCTTTAAGCGTGACGACACGTTTTATTTTTAGTGGGGAGGAGTGACATATTCACAACAACAGAATGTTGAATCACTGTTATTCATAAGCTGAATTGCATGGTATAACCCACTGTATGTTTACATATTGCAAAATAATAACAATAGCATGCCTTCTGCAACCAAATTCAAATGCTAACAGCAGCGAAAATCATAAGAGCAGAATGCCTTCTGCAACCAAGCTCAAATATTGTCAACAATCATTTATAATCAAAAACTGATCCACAGAAATCGCTAGCATAAACAAGCTGCAGCTGCGGTCCCTTTTCAAAAAGTCACGTACACCAATTAAGTACACGTAAACCAATTTTTGATCTTCAGTCTTAATACAGATATTTAACATAAAAAACTGATACAAATTCACTCTCGTGAAATAAAGGTTTTTTTTATATCCAAACTTATAACGACGTTATTATAAGTACTAGTATAAACAATATGATGCTCGGCCTAACATATAGTTGCGGCAGTGATTATCAGCGATTGATTTTACTCAAGCAATTTCATATTCTTTATTGTTGCATTTTATTTAATTATTGACTGATTTATTGTAGACGCATTGCAGATCAGGCACTGGTTTTATGTATATGTTATGTAGGAATTTGTTGGATTGTTTGTGTTATATTTGTGTTGTTGTTTTAGTACCACGCAAATACTTTTGCATCTGAGCTTGGAATTCACATACATTTCTTATATTTACTTTACTTACAATACAAATAGGTGTATCAGAAAGATTTCCATGCCAGTTTCCGGGTGCGCCAGTTATACGGGAGCTAATATGATAGTTGATGTTGAAGCTTCGAATTGTATGGTCAAGTTATAAGCGAACTTAATCAATCTCTCATCGAATGTTTTAACGAATTTCTTGGAGAGACCATTTAGCCATGTGAACAAAGTTTATATATGTTTCTTAGAAGCATGCCCAGTAAACAGACGCCTACGCTGTAATCGTAAGAGCGGCGACTCCGCTTTTGGGCAAATGTGCAACATAGTTGCTGATGTGTTTCTGATATATTTTTTATAGCGGACACTATAAAATTTTTGTGGGTTCTCAAAATGACAATTGCATTTAGATTGAGGCTTATATTGATGGACAATACAAGTTGGGTTATTAACTTGCTTTATCAAGTGACTCTAGCTCTTAATATTTACCCAATTTGCTCAAAAATCAGGATTCGGATTTCAATTTTTATCGATTACTTGGAAACGGGGCAAGTTATCGAATATCGGAAAAGACAAACTCGATCTGCGCGGGCACTAGGAGGACCTACAGCTAAAATTTCAAGTCTCTAGCTCTTAAAGGTCATAAGATCCTTGCGTTCCTACATACGCACAGACAGCGGATAGATAGACGGACATGGCTAGATCGACTCGGCTATTGATGCTGCTCAAGAATATATTATTGTACGTTGATGTCTGTAGGCGGCTAGAATAGTGCACTGATTTATACTTGATACGTATGGGTCTTTCACTACTTCATGATCTATTCTTATGAGTGTTTGTTTCTTGCTTGACACGCCTGGTTGCGTTGCTAAGCTCGCCGGAGAGGGTGTGAGATCTTGAAACTAACAAAACTCATAGCCAAAGAATGCTACTGCTACCGAAACAATAAATAACAAATACACGTATCAAGACTGTTGCTTATAAAGCAGTTTAACCAGAAGGACGGACAGACGTTATCATACACGACAACTCAGTTGGATGGCATAACTGAGGCAACACACTTAATTTTCCCTCCCTATAAATTACTCTACTCTAAGCAACGCCATGACAATTCTCGTGTTTAAATTATATTCTAGATTGTTCCTTTTAGTACTAAGTACTTTTTAAACTCCTACCATGCCTTTATACTTCCATATCTGCATGCCTCAAAGAAGATTTAATCCAAAGTGAATTTCATTATATTACTGATACATTTAATACACAATTAATGATCTTGTTAAATGTCATTATATCAACTTTTATGCCGAATATTATATTTTACAATATATGTTTTCTTTTTCAAACGGACTGATTTTTCAAGTTTGGAAACTTTATACTCTTTTAGCTTGCTAACTTGATCATGTCTTTAATTAATTTGCTTTTGCTCATTGAGGATACGATACCACTTACGTGCGAATAAAGCGTATTACACATGATGACATATGAAATTTAAATGATGTCGGTGAACGATGATTTATGAAAGTAATGTTTGAGCTTAAATCAGCACCATCTGTAAATGAGTAAGACTTTTGTTTTCGTACATATCATTTAGCTTACATTCTACAAGCAAGTATACCGTTCCTTGCAAAAATCATTAAAAAAAAATAAAACATGATCGGTTAATATATAATCTACCCAACCTTATGTTGTAAGAGCATTTATACACTATTAGAACCTATATACACTAAGAATAATTCAAAGTCGGCGCTCCATTTAAAATTTCATCTTGTCACTCCATCCCTTTGGATCTATCGTATTGCCGGTCAACGCTGCACCATTAATAAGTTGAATTTGCGAAGATCTTGATTTAAGTTCGCATTAGTTTTTGTTAGCAGCTTTAATAACGAAGGCAGTACTGCTGTCGATATACATGTATGGCTTGACAGAGTCACTTTTCACATTGGCCTTCCGAAGCTGCAGGTTACGTCGAAGCTCACGTGTTCACCAAAATTCTTCACGTCGAAGCTGCTTATGTCAACGGCACTCCGCCGAAATTTTGCCTTCCCGTGGATAGAGAAAGTTCTTCTAGAATTCCACACTCGTGGTGGCAGACCCTCGAGGTGGACTTCACACCCGTGGCTATGGCAACATGGCCTAAACTTTCGCCGGCTGTCATATTGACCAGTAGATTAGTATTCGGTTGGTGATAAATTTCTTGCACGTGTCTGTAGACGACTAGACTTCTCAGTTTGAAAAATATAACTTGATGAGCTCTTAAGTACACGTCTGCTTCGTAGTGCCGCCGAAATTTAAAACAATTCTCGCCACGCGTTTTGGCTTGGCCTCAGCATCGGTATTAAAAACAAAAGCCAATCAACGGGATCCTTCCAATGATTTTGACATCTAGCGTTGCCACTCTTACAAGTTAAGGTTGCCACTTAAATGTAAAATATTAAAAGTCAGCTGATCTTTCCGACTGCGTTAAAATAAACATAATTTTCTTATTTTATAAGGCAGCCGTAACACCACCTTCTTCGTAGGCTTCTTAGCCGAAGACTTATCTTCCATCACAATGTTTCTCTCGTGGGGCTCGACCACAACCTGAGATAAAGCCGGGCATATTACATAGCTTTTAGATCTTTAGCATGGAATTTTCCTACAAATTTTCCTTGCATATTTTCTATTTCATAAAGTGCTCTTCCTATTTTTTTCTCTTATTCGACATTTTATATATGTAGGTAAGAGTTTGACATTAATGCCTTTACCAGCATTGCTTTGAATAAAATTCTTTTTAAACATGTAATGTCCTTCTTTATAATTCACCCATATCGATCTACGATTATAACATTTTTTTTTTGTTTTTAAATGTGCTTCTAATAAATTGTCTTTTATTTTGTCATGTAGCAGTTGAATTTTATTACTATGTGGCATCACATTCACCTGATTATCTCGCAACGCTTCTAATTGTTGTAACAATTTATAACTTTTTCCATGCCTTAACATAGGCTGACCAAACAGGCTAAAATATGGAGTACATTTTAGTAAGGTGTGATAATCACTACGCAAGACACTACAAATTTCTGACAAATGCTTATCCCACTGATCGTTTTTTTCCTTAAGCAGTATTCTTAGTTTAACTAAAATTTCTCTATTTACTCTCTCACTGACATTTGCTTGAGGAGAAAATAAACCTGTACGTATTTGTGTAATCCCATATTTATGTAAAAACTCTACCATTTGAGAATATACAAGTTCTTTACCATTATTACTATGGATATATTGTGGTGCACCAAAGTATGTAATATTTGTACTTCTAAATAGTGAATTATATTTATGCTATTGGCTTTCTTCAATGCATTTAAGAATATATATGATTACTGGCAATAACTTGAGATCGTAACTCGCCCGGTAGCCACAATTGCAATTGTAAACTCCATCTGCCTAGTCTTCCTTTTCCTTTTTTTTTGAGTCATAAGCCATTTAAGACTGGCATGATCAGTTATCACTTTGAATGGTAAGCCTTCCACATAGGGTCTAAATCTTTTCTAACATACTATAGCTGCTATGCATTCTAACTCTGTGACTGTGTAATTTTTTTCTCGTTTCTTTAATTTCTGAGAAACATAAGCTATAGGGTGTTCTTGGCCATTTGAATCGCATTGCGTTAAAACGCCACCTGATCCTGATCGTCACATTGAAAGATAAACTCTTAACTAAAATCTGGTTGTACCAACACTGGGGCTGTTATCAATGCTTGCTCGAGATTTAGAACTGCCTGTCTTGCCTCCGGCTATAAAGCATTTCTTGATGATTTCTGCAACGAATCCGTTAACGGGGCTACTAACTCAGCATAATTTGGGATAAACTGTCTATAATATCCAGTCATGCCGAGAAATCGTCTGACCTGCCGTTGTGTTGTCGGTACTGGAAAACGAACGATATCCTCTACTTTCCCAGGGTCAGTTTTCAATGTTCCTTGACCCACAATATAACATAGGTATTTATTTTCTTGTCGACAAAATTTACACTTCTCGACATTTATAGTTAATTGTGCCTTTTTCAAACAATCTGCTACTTGTCTTAGAGTTTTAAGGTGAATATGAAAATCAGAATTGCATACTAGCAAATCATCAAGATAAATAAAAACTTTTTCTCTCAACGTTCCCGGTATTACCTTATGCATTAATCTTCTCATTCTTTGTGCCGAATTACACAAGCCGAATGGCATAACAGTGAATTGATACAAAGGTCTGCCTGGAATAGCGAAAGCCGTTTTTTCTCTGGATCCCTCATCCAACGGTATCTGCCAATAAGCATCTTTCAGATCTATACCCGAAATGAAGTACGTATCTTGCAATCAACTGAGTAATCCGTTGATGTGCGGCAGTGGATATGCATCTTTCTTTGTAATAGAGTTTAAGCGCCGAGAATCCATACACAATCTGACCTTTCCTGGTTTTCTAACTAATACCATGGGACTGCACCAAGGAGAGTTGCTTTCTTCAATTACTCCCAAAGCTAACATACGATCTAATTCTGAGTAAACTTCTTTTTGTCTGGGTGGTGACAGAGGATAGTGCTTGAGCTTAAATGGCTCTGATGTCCCTGTATCAATGTCATGGATAGCCAAATTGGTACGAATTAATCCTAATTTAGTAAATGATGGAAATTCTTCAATGACTTCCTTAAGTTGTCTAGTTTGAGTATTCGACAAAAATTTGCTTACAATCATTGGAACTTTCTGGTTGAACTTCTAATGCCGAAATCAATTTCGGTTCTATATCAAACTCTTTCCAAAAATTAACTCCTAAATAAACTTTTTGTTGTAAACTGGGAACTAAATAAATTAAAATTGTTTTCTCTAATCCATTATAAGAAATCACAATTTCTACCGTTCCCAATATGTCTTGTAATTTACCATCAGCAGTTTTAACTGAACAGTTTAATTCTTTAGTTGATAAACGCATCTTGTCAATTCTCTCCAAACAATTTTTTCCTTATACACTACATTTAAATATTTTAGATGATATCTTTTTTAGACTTAACTGTTCTTAAGCTGTTCTAAACGTAATTTATGTAATTCATTTACATTATCTTCACTCATTTTCTCTGTTTTAGGCAGAGTTAACCCCTTTAAACACTCGTTCGACTAATGGTTTCCCTTATGCTTAGAACAAGTAATCGAGGTTAAATTTTTATCTCCACAACGGTAACAGAAAAAAATCCTTGTTTCAGACGGACAGTCATAAAACGAGTGGCCTATTTGATCACAGTTCCAACACTTGGACCTATCTGCTGCTTTGTCCGAATTTTTCTCGAATTTCTTAAAAGCAGCTAATTCTAGTTCCTCCTCAATGTCCGATTCTTCTGCCTTTACCTTAGATACTTCTATTTCGTTTGCGAATTTACCAGTTGTCTGCTGCAAGCGTGTACTTTGCTTACGAGCCATGAACTTTTCGACCTTACGAGCTTCTGAAAAAAGGTGATCTAACCTGAAAATGCTTTGGGCGAACAATAGATTGCCTAAGGATTATCTAACTTTTCCTTTTATAATATCTGCTAGTTTTGCATCACTTAACGGCTCTTTCAGACGTGAATTCTTTGTGACTACATCCATATAAAATTCATCAAACGTTTCCTTAAATGGCTGTTGCCTCCCAATAACATGCATCAATCTTTCCAATTCGTTGTCTGTCTCTCCGAACTTATGAGTAATAGCTAATTTTAAATCTTTGAAAGTAGTTCTTGCTTCAGATAGAACCAATACTATTTTCCGGCTTTTCCTCGAAGGAGTACATGAAACTCCGCTAACAACCGAGATTCCGAGCAATTGTGTCTTTTTACTAAGGTAGCTACTTTGAATAAGAATTCTTCTACATCATCGCTTCCATCATAAGAAATATTCCGCTTATCCACTTGCACCTTTTCATTGCCCACTATGGGAAAATTATTGGAATTATTCAAATTACGTGACTGGTTACGACTGGAAGTGCCATTTTCATTAGGACTATGTATACGCCGTCTACTTGTTCCTTGCGCGTTTCCTTCTTCGTCAAACGTGTATTCTACCTGTGCTTGATTGGTTTGAGTACTTTTTGTTTTGCGCCTTCTTGTTCTCATACTCTAATTTCTTAATCTTGCATTTTTAATACTAGTTTTCTTAATATACTTATATTATTAAATACTGATTTTAATCTTACTATTTTCGTAAAGTTTTCTTACAATTCATAATATTAGAGGCATACAGATACTTCCGAACTGACTGCAGTTAAAAAAAAAAATTTATTCTATCGTGTCAATAATTATTTCTGTGAATACCTGACGATTACAAATTGGTTGAGCTGTCGTTATGGCAACCTTGATTCTGACAACCCCAGGGAAATTAAATTGAATCGCTTCAAGACTAACTATTCAGCTATTCTTAGACATATTCAATTACAAAAACATACAACATTTCTACAACTTTATTTTTTGCAATAGAGTAACAGCGTTAAACACTATTGGCTCTAGACTTACAAAATTTGCTGCGAACTGAAGTTTTGGGTTAGCTCTAACACACTGCTGCAACAGACGAACTCATTAACTGAGTTATCGACCTGGACGAACTTTTAGAGTCAGAACTATTGACAATTAGCTAAACAAAACAACTTGAATTTGGCTTTATGTTTAATTAATGACATTGCCCAAATCAGACTCGCATTTGGCCATTACGTTCGGAGCCATATTTATTGTACGTTGGTGTCTGTAGGCGGCTAGAATAGTGCACTGATTTATACTTGATACCTATGGCTCTTTCACTTATTCATAATCTATTCTTATGAGTGTTCGTTTCTTGCTTGACATTGCTTAGCTCGCCGGATGGGGTGTGAGATCTTGAAACTAACAAAACTCATAGCCAAAGACAGCTACTGCTACCGAAACAATAAATAAACAAGTAAGAGGTTCTAGTCGGGAGCTCCCGACTAGGGGATACCCTGAACCCTCATATTCCAACACCAAATGCAGCGCGCGCTTATAGATATAGAGTAGCGGGGAGGTGGCGATAGGTATAAAATGAAAGATAATCGATATATGTATACTATTCTAGAAGTTACATGTCAAGTTTGGTGACTCTAGCTCTTATTATTTACTAAAATTGCTTAAAAAACGGGATTTCGATATACATTTTTATCGATTACTTTGAAACGGAGTAAGTTATCGATTATCGGAAACAAACTCGATCTGCGCGGGCCCTAGGAGCACCTACATCTAAAATTTCAAGTCTCTAGCTCTTATAGGTTCTGAGATCCTTGCGTTCATACATACGGACGGACGGACGGACGGACAGACAGACGGACATGGCTAGATCGACTCGGCTATTAATGCTGATCAAGAATATATGTACTTTATGGGGTCGGAGATGCTTCCTTTTGCCTGTTACATACATTTGGATTTTGCACAAAAACATAATACACCTTTTACCCATTTTTAATGGGTTCAGGGTATAAAAATACACTTTTCAAGACTGTTGCTTATAAAGCAGTATTACCAGATGACGGACAGACGTTATCATACACGATAGTTTTCAACTCAGTTGGATGGCATAAGTGAGGCAACACACTTAATTTTCCCTCCCTATAAATTTCTCTACTCTAAGCAACGCCATGACAATTCTCGTGTTTAAATTATATGAGATTGTCCTTTTTATTTTAAACTCCTACCATGCCTTGATACTTCCATATCTGCATGCCTCAAAGAAGATTTAATCCAAAGTGAATATCATTATTTTTTATTACTGATACATTTAATACACAATTAATGATCTTGTTAAATGTCATTATATCAACTTTTATGCCGAATATTATATTTTACAATATATTTTTTCTTTTTCAAACGGATTGATTTTTTAAGTTTGGAAACTTTATACGCTAGAAGAGCTTGCTAACTTGATCATGTCTTTAATTAATTTGCTTTTGCTCATTGAGGATACGATACCACTTACGTGCGAATAAAGCGTTTTACACATGATGACATATGATGTCATCGATGAACGATGATTTATGAAAGTAATGTTTGAGCTCAAATCAGCACCATCTGTAAATGAGTAAGACTTTAGTTTTCGTACATATCAATTAGCTTACATTCCACAAGCAAGTATACCGTTCCTTGCAAAAATCATCCCTTTGGATCTATCGTATTGCCGGTCCACGCTGCACCATTAATAAGTTGGATTTGCGAAGATCTTGATTTAAGTTCGCATTAGTTTTTGTTAGCAGATTTAATAACGAAGACAGTACTACTATCGATATACATGGATGGCTTGGCAGAGTCACTTTTCACATTGGCCTTCCGAAGCTGCAGGTTACGTCGAAGCTCACGTGTTCACCAAAATTCTTCACGTCGAAGCTGCTTATGTCAACGGCACTCCGCCGAAATTTTGCCTTTCCGTGGATAGAGAAAGTTCTTCTAGAATTCCACACTCGTGGTGGCAGACCCTCGAGGTGGACTTCACACCCGTGGCTATGGCAACATGGCCTAAACTTCGCCGGCTGTCATATTGACCAGTAGATTAGTATTCGATTGGTAATAAATTTCTTGCACGTGTCTGTAGACGACTAGACTTCTCAGTTTGGAAAATATAACTTGATGAGCTCTTAAGTACACGTCTGCTTCGTAGTGCCGCCGAAATTAAAAAGAAATCACGCCACGCGTTTTGGCTTGGCCTCAGCATCGGTATTAAAAACAAAAGCTCTCCAATCAACGGGATTCTTCCAATGCTTTTGATATCTAGCGTTGCCACATCAACTGATTATCAATATTCTCTTACAAGTTAAGGTTGCCACTTAAATGTAAAATATTAAAAGTCAGCTGATCTTTTCGACTGCGTTAAAATAAACATCATTTTCTCATTTTACAAGGCAGCCGTAACAATATATACTTTAAGTGGTCGAAGATGCTTGCATAAATCCATTATACCTTGGCAGGGTATAAGAAATGAAAAGTAAACTAACCGAAATGAAGCGCTTATAAAAATAAAGCTTTAAATAAATCATGCAATTTAGATAATTTCTTAATGTTGATAAAGAAATATTTTTTTCAAATCAAATATAAAATTACACATTCATTTATGATGTTTTGTATTCATATTTGGTGATCGGGCGAAAATAAGTTTATCTATTCCTGAGAGTGATTGCAACGCGCGTCAGTTCCGTGCTGTTGTTGTTATTGCCTGTTTCAATTATTTTGTTTTGGTGCTCCCCTGCGCATACACTTGTTTACGCGTGTGTTCGCTGCTGCATATTTCTGCTTGTGCATCGCGCTCTCGCAAATTTTTTGTGCACAAATAGTTATTTTTTGAGCGTTTAGTTGCTCTACTTTTGTGCACCTTGTTTTGTTTCGCTCTGCGATCTCGCAACTTCTGCTTACTTTTAACTCTGGTAGAAATTATGTCATGCTGTAAGAAACCTTGCACGTTCAAGCAGACTGATGATTCTGCACTGCCGTAATGTTATAATTGCTGGCTATGTGAGCATATAATGCATGCTAAATGTGAAGGTATCACAGGGCGCGATTGCGACAAGATCGCTGCAATTGCTAAGAAGGGCAGCGGCGGCAAATTGATTCCTCCAAAATGTATAATTCCGTGAGAAATCAATTCTTAAAACAGAATTACGTGGCTTTACAGCTCTCGAGTAATTTTGACTCGAGTTTTGAGTTGCTTAGCAAATACAAATTCGAGTCTCCACCCAATCGCCGGTTAGAACCTCAATTTTTGCATTGCCCTCTCCCTCTGCCCACACACCTACGACCTTTTTGTCGATGCCTAGCAACTTGGATTTATCTCCAATGTTGTCATTATCGCCATATCTGACCGACCGCACAATTATTACCCCTTTTTTATCCCCTGTGGTAGTCCCATAAGCCAAATTGCCTCGTCCCGTCAGCTTCTGGCCGCATAGGTAGACCTGCGCGTAATCTTGCTCTGATTGTCAAAAGCTATCATTTGGCCCTACCAGATCCTGCAATACCTGCAGCACCATCAGCTCCTACTATAAGTGATTTTGCCCACTCGTAGGCAAGTTTTTGTGACTCGAGTCATTGGCAGCCTATATTGCAAGCAAATCTTCTGTTAGCGAGTCAATTACTAAATATAATTTCTCCACACCTCGAGAAATATCGTCTTTCAAAATAAATGATTCACATGATATGCTCTCAATCATTTGTATCCCCAAATTTTGGCCTCCACACATGATTGTTCACGAGTTCAAGCCAAACAAGTAAGAGCTTCTAGTCGGGAGCACCCGACTAGGAAATACCCTGAACCATCTTATCCCAAAACCAAATGCAGCTCGTTTGAATTAATAAAGATAATTTAAAAACAAGTAAGAGGTTCTAGTTGGGACCTACCGGAATACCCCTAACCCTATTATTCCAACACCAAATGCAGCTCGCGCTACGCGCTTGTTTGAAGTAATAAAGATAAACAAAACAACAAAAAGGAACTTTGGCGAACTCGCAACTAACCGCATTACTTGCTGCCGACTCTACTCAGCAGCCACACCAGTCAAAAAAAAAATATATTCCACGTCAAGATCTCTTGATAAACAAAATAAGTTTTTCATCAAAAACCTAGTTTTCGACCGATCGTTACCATGACAGATATATGATATAGTAGTCCGATGTAAAAAAGATTTTGCGGCTATATGATATAGTGGTCCGATCTTAATAGGATTTTGCATATATATGAGGAGCATAGTAAAACTAAACAAGTAAGAGGTTCTAGTCGGGAGCTCCCGACTAGGGGATACCCTGAACCCTCTTATTCCAACACCAAATGCAGCGCGCGCTTATAGATAGAGAGTAGCGGTGAGGTGGCGATAGGTATAAAATGAAAGATACTCGATATATATATACTATTCTAGAAGCTACATGTCAAGTTTGGTGACTCTAGCTCTAATTATTTACCAAAATTGCTTAAAAAACGGGATTTCGATATACATTTTTATCGATTACTTGGAACGGGGCAAGTTATCGATTATCGGAAACAAACTCGATCTGCGCGGGCACCAGGAGGACCTACAGCTAATTTCAAGTCTCTAGCTCTTATAGGTTCTGAGATCCTTGCGTTCATACATACGGACGGACGGACGGACTGACGGACTGACGGACGGACAGACGGACGGACGGACGGACGGACAGACGGACGGACGGACGGACGAACAGACGGACATGGTCTAGATCGACTCGGCTATTGATGCTGATCAAGAATATATATACTTTATGGGGTCGGAGATGCTTCCTTCTGCCTGTTACATACATTTGCATTATGCACAAATACAATATACCCTTTTTACCCATTTTCAATGGGTTCAGGGTATAAAAATGCCGGGTTTTATCAAGATATCTTGATAAACAAAATTTTTTCTCATCGCCATTGTCACTCACTTTCATGAGCGGAATCTCCATGCTGGGCCGTGAGCTTTTTTGGGAGCAATTCGTCTGCAATATTGGCCGATTGGTGACCGCAAAACAGTTTCCAGCATAGTTAATAAATGCATCAGATGTTTCCGGAACAAGCCCCGCTTGGTTGAGCACGTAATGGCTAATCTTCCAAGGGAGCGATTTGTTGAAATTCGAGCTTTTGATATAACTGGTGTGGACTTTTGGGGACCATTTTAGCACAAGCCTGATACTCGAAACAAAGCTCCTATAAAATGCTAAATCAGCGTATTTATTTGCTTCGCCACGGAAGCCATTCATTTGGAGTTGGTCAAGGATATATCTGCGTGTGCATTTCTCTATGCTCTGAAGCGCTTAATATGCCCTCGTAGCAAGCCACGTCAGATTTGGTCTGACAATGCCACCAACTTTGTCGGCGCCAAAAACGAGCTGTCATCAAGAGGCTGTGCTCCTCACTTTGGTGGCCTTTGGGAGGCGGCGGTAAAAACTGCAAAACATCACTTCTATCGGGTTGGGGGTCAACTGTTCTGGGATTTGAAGAGATTCGTACCCTTGTGTGCCACATGACGGCAGTCATTAATTCTAGACCACTGCTTCCCATTTTAGAAGATCCAGAAGTCCTTGATGTTCTTTCTCCAACTCATTTTTTGGTTGGTGGTCCACAATCCACGTTCACAGAACCAGATGTGATACGGCTCAATTTTAATCGTCTGAATAGCTAGCAGCGGGTGTCCTACATGGACCAAGTCTTTTGGTCTCGCTGGCGAGAAAAATATTTAAATCTTCTCCAACAGCGTTTTTTTAAATGGCGGACGCCCAAGCCTGGTGTGGGGCTCAACGCCATCGTTCTTGTCAAAGACGAGAACTTACCTCCTTTGAAATGGCCACTAGCTAGAGTGGTTGAATTGGTCAAAGGTAACAAACTGATAACATCAAACGCGTTGCAGTTAATGGAATCATAAAGCGAGCAACTAATAAGCTGTTAAAGCTCAATCGTTCAACGGGGGGAGTATGTTCGGTTCAGCAGCTAAAATTGAATTAGTATTATGTTTGCATAACATTTCAGTTACATCTTACCCTGCGAGGAAAGCAATGTCAGGGTTTTGTTTTGTTTGGCGCTTTTCGCATGTCATAAAATAGCTCAATATTATTTGCTGTTGACTATCTAGCACTTATCGCTTTGCGCTCATCGCAGTTTATGTTTTCGCGCTCTTTTTACCTTTTGCACTTTGTCTTAAGCGGCAAGCGCATGAATGTAGCGACGTTGCAACTCACTCTTGTCTCGTACCTTCGCTATATCGGATTTCTTATCTATCGCTTTGTTACCTTTTTACCTTTTGCACCTTGTCTTAAGCGGCAAGCGCATGAATGTAGCGACGTTGCAACTCACTCTTGTCTCGTACCTTCGCTATATCGGATTTCTTATCTATCGCTTTGTTAATAATTGTACATTTTCGCATAATTTGCATTATCAATACGCTCGCTATAAGAAGATAAATAAATCAACTGTTGCATGCATTTAAAGAAAAAGCGGCATTTTCATAACAGTCTAAACTTCTCGCTATTAAGAGCTAAAAGAATATATATATATATATATACTATTCTAGAAGCTACATGTCAAGTTTGGTGACTCTAGCTCTAATTATTTACCAAAATTGCTTAAAAAACGGGATTTCGATATACATTTTTATCGATTACTTGGAAACGGGGCAAGTTATCGATTATTGGAAACAAACTCGATCTGCGCGGGCACCAGGAGGACCTACAGCTAATTTCAAGTCTCTAGCTCTTATAGGTTCTGAGATCCTTGCGTTCATACATACGGACGGACGGACGGACTGACGGACTGACGGACGGACAGACGGACGGACGGACGGACGGACAGACGGACGGACGGACGGACGAACAGACGGACATGGTCTAGATCGACTCGGCTATTGATGCTGATCAAGAATATATATACTTTATGGGGTCGGAGATGCTTCCTTCTGCCTGTTACATACATTTGCATTATGCACAAATACAATATACCCTTTTTACCCATTTTCAATGGGTTCAGGGTATAAAAATGCCGGGTTTTATCAAGATATCTTGATAAACAAAATTTTTTCTCATACAACTTAATTTTCGACCGATCTTTCCCATGGCAGCTATATGATAAGGTGGTCCGATCTTAATAGGACTTTGCATATATATGAGGCGCATAGTAAAACTAATAAATGCCAAGTTTGGTCAAGATATCTTGATATCTTGTGTGTGTGCGTGTATACTGAAATTCTTGAAATTAGCGTCGCAAACACGTGCGCTGTCAAAATACCGAAAAACAAAATAAAAACCGATTGATCGCTTCAGCAGCTAAAAATTAAATAAGTATTATGTCTGCAGAACATTTCAGTTACATCTTGGCTTGCGAGGCAAGTAATGTCATTATTTTGTTTGTTTGGCGCTTCTCGCATATCATAAAATAGCTCAACATTATTTGCTGTTAACTATCTAGCGCTTATCGCTTTGCGCTCATCGCAGTTTATGTTATCTCTCTCGTTTACCTTTTGCACCTTGTCTTAAGCGGCTAGCGCATCAATGCTAGCGACGCCGCAACTCACTCTTGTCTCGTACGTTCGCTATATCGGAAATCTTATCTATCGCTTCGATAAAAATTATAAATTTTCACATAATTCGCATAATCAATACGCCCGCTATTAAGTGCTAATATAAAAGCTTGTTAGCCCAACAATATATATATCTACTATCTTTCATTCTATACCTATTGCCACCTCCCCGCTTTTACCACAGATCTATAAATCAAGTTAATAACCCAACTTGTATTGATAACCAACACACACACATTCACGCGCGCCTGCTTCGAATACTATCTACAGCATTGCAATTGCGATTGTTTTCTGTGCAGCTATTTCAATTGGTTTTTTCTCAATAAGACTTAATTATTGGTGAGGCTGTTGAGTTGAGGCTATTTAAACTATTTTTTTTGGGTTGGTGTGGCTGTTAAGTAGAGTCGGCAGCAAGTAATGCGGTCAGTTGCGAGTTAAAACCCAGCCAAGGAAACTTTTTATACCCTGAACCCATTGAAAATGGATAAAAAGGGTATAATGTTTTTGTACAAATGTACGTCTTGTGTCTTTTGCAATCTCTCATCGAATGTTTTAATGATTTTCTTATGGAGACCACTAAGCCTAGTGAACAATGCATATATATGATTCTTAGAAGCATGCCCAGTCACTCCGCTTATGGGCGGATACATAGTTGCTGATGTTTTGCTGATATATTTTTATAGTGGACTGTTGCTGATGTCTTTGTTATAGCGGACTATTGCTGTCGCTACATTGTTTCTCGGTTGTTAAAATGTCAAGTGGGTGAGGGGTGGTTTGGGTGGTGGGCTGGTGTATGGTACCGATGGGTGGCCACTCCTCCCTCCAGTTCGAATCGATGGCCAGAGCGATGGAATTGGTGGTGCGGTGATTGGAACGACATTTTCATGGTAGGTGTGGAGACGTGTTTTTTGTTCCTTAGTATCCAGATAATATATATAGGATATATAAGGGCATCGTGTGCTGTGTGGTTTCACGATTAAAGGTCAGCAACCTGTTGGATGTGTTCAGTGTCCAGCTAGCTTCCAGTTTAGCAGATCGCCAGCCAAGTATCGCCCTTATTACAACTTATGTGCCTGGAAATATTCTCCTTGCTGATCCTTGCTTTTACAAGCCGCAGCGAGTTGACTGTTTATTCGGAGCTGGTCTTTTTACCGAGCTAATGTGTGTCGGGCAAATAAAACTGCTACCGGAATTGCCTCTTCTGCAGTAGACATCCTTTGGATGGATAGTTGCAGGTGGCGGTTCCCAGCAAGGCGGCATATCTCTTTTGGCCAATCGTGTATCGTCTGATGGCCGAACAGATGACTTAGTTCAACGATTTTGGGAAGTAGAAAGTTTTCCAGAGCCTGTTGATAAAGCAACAAAGGAAGACCTTGACCGCAAGGAGCATTTTGTTAAGAATTTCCAAAGGTTGCTAACAGGAGCATATTCCGTGCGACTCCCTCTCAAACTCAGTCTGGCTCAATTAGGTGAATCTAACCAACAGGCATTTCGCAGATTTATATCGCCTGAGAGAAAGTTGTATCGTCATCCTATTATACTGCCTAGACAACATCCAGTTACCATCGCCATTGTCACTCACTTTCATGAGCGGAATCTCCATGCTGGGCCGTGAGCTTTTTTGGGAGCAATTCGTCTGCAATATTGGCCGATTGGTGACCGCAAAACAGTTTCCAGCATAGTTAATAAATGCATCAGATGTTTCCGGAACAAGCCCCGCTTGGTTGAGCACGTAATGGCTAATCTTCCAAGGGAGCGATTTGTTGAAATTCGAGCTTTTGATATAACTGGTGTGGACTTTTGGGGACCATTTTAGCACAAGCCTGATACTCGAAACAAAGCTCCTATAAAATGCTAAATCAGCGTATTTATTTGCTTCGCCACGGAAGCCATTCATTTGGAGTTGGTCAAGGATATATCTGCGTGTGCATTTCTCTATGCTCTGAAGCGCTTAATATGCCCTCGTAGCAAGCCACGTCAGATTTGGTCTGACAATGCCACCAACTTTGTCGGCGCCAAAAACGAGCTGTCATCAAGAGGCTGTGCTCCTCACTTTGGTGGCCTTTGGGAGGCGGCGGTAAAAACTGCAAAACATCACTTCTATCGGGTTGGGGGTCAACTGTTCTGGGATTTGAAGAGATTCGTACCCTTGTGTGCCACATGACGGCAGTCATTAATTCTAGACCACTGCTTCCCATTTTAGAAGATCCAGAAGTCCTTGATGTTCTTACTCCAACTCATTTTTTGGTTGGTGGTCCACAATCCACGTTCACAGAACCAGATGTGATACGGCTCAATTTTAATCGTCTGAATAGCTAGCAGCGGGTGTCCTACATGGACCAAGTCTTTTGGTCTCGCTGGCGAGAAAAATATTTAAATCTTCTCCAACAGCGTTTTTTTAAATGGCGGACGCCCAAGCCTGGTGTGGGGCTCAACGCCATCGTTCTTGTCAAAGACGAGAACTTACCTCCTTTGAAATGGCCACTAGCTAGAGTGGTTGAATTGGTCAAAGATAACAAACTGATAACATCAAACGCGTTGCAGTTAATGGAATCATAAAGCGAGCAACTAATAAGCTGTTAAAGCTCAATCGTTCAACGGGGGGAGTATGTTCGGTTCAGCAGCTAAAATTGAATTAGTATTATGTTTGCATAACATTTCAGTTACATCTTACCCTGCGAGGAAAGCAATGTCAGGGTTTTGTTTTGTTTGGCGCTTTTCGCATGTCATAAAATAGCTCAATATTATTTGCTGTTGACTATCTAGCACTTATCGCTTTGCGCTCATCGCAGTTTATGTTTTCGCGCTCTTTTTACCTTTTGCACTTTGTCTTAAGCGGCAAGCGCATGAATGTAGCGACGTTGCAACTCACTCTTGTCTCGTACCTTCGCTATATCGGATTTCTTATCTATCGCTTTGTTACCTTTTTACCTTTTGCACCTTGTCTTAAGCGGCAAGCGCATGAATGTAGCGACGTTGCAACTCACTCTTGTCTCGTACCTTCGCTATATCGGATTTCTTATCTATCGCTTTGTTAATAATTGTACATTTTCGCATAATTTGCATTATCAATACGCTCGCTATAAGAAGATAAATAAATCAACTGTTGCATGCATTTAAAGAAAAAGCGGCATTTTCATAACAGTCTAAACTTCTCGCTATTAAGAGCTAAAAGAAAAAAAAATTTGTTAGACGAACACCGATCTCAATGCAATTTTCAACAATATATCTTATTGTACCATAGAATCTTTGCGTATTCTCAAAAAGTCAATTGCATTTAAATTGTGGTTTAAATTGGTTGACAATACAAGTTGGGTTATTAACTTAATTTATAACACTGTGGTGGTAGCGGGGAGATGGCGATAGTTATAAAATGAAAAATACTTAATATATATAATATTCTCGACGCAACATATCAAGTTTGGTGACTCCAGCTCTTATTTTTTTTTTATATCTTATTATTTACCCAACTTGCTCAAAAAAAATCGATATCGATTTTAATCAATTGGCTAAAAACGGAGTAAGTTATCAATAATCGTAAACAAACTCGATCTGCGAATGCACTAGGAGAACCTACGGCTAAAATTCATGCGTTTATACATACGGACATACATGGCTTGATCGACTTGACTATTGATGCTGATCAAGAAGATATTTACATTATGGGGTCGGAGATGCTTCCTTCTGCCTGTTACATACATTTGCACTTTGCACAAATACAATATACCCTTTTTACCCATTTTCAATGGGTTCAGGGTATAAAAATCCAAAATACAGGAAACCATACGGCTACCCTTGCGCTTTTGAACAAGAAGTCGAAAAGCAAATTAAAGATATGCTTACCCAAGGTATTTTTCGGCATAGCCAGTCGCCTTATTGTAGTCCCCTATAGATAGTGCCAATAAAGGCAGACGCGTCAGGAAAAGCAAAATTTAGATAAGTTACCGATTACAGAGGATTGTAAAATAATAAAACAGTTTTCTTTTGATTGATAGTTTATTAGCAAACTTCTTAAGACGTTGATGATAAATTATCGACTGATTTGTCCTTCAATTAAATGTACGTTTTTCAGTCTAACATTAGAGTTTTTGTATATAAGTTTCTGTCGCTGAGAACAGCGGCAGAGCGGGAGCATGTATATGTGCATACATTTATAGCATATACATTTAGCATATATATAACGAAAGAGAAAGAAATGGTATTCGGCAGAATATGTAGACGTTTCATATTATGTGCTAAGGTCACGTCACTTATGAGTGGACTAACACATTTCGAATTTACTTTGGATTGCGTTATGTTTAGCTACAAAATGTCGCAAAATGGGTCAATGTTTATTTGATCTGATATACCCTTAAATAGGCTATATATGTTGCTCATGCTACACCTCCCTTTTTTTTTTAATTACTATAGTTAAAAATTATAGTTATAGTTATCTTATTAAGAAATTAATGAATACAATGAATTTAAAAACAAAATGTTATCGAAAAACAATTTTAACCTATCCTTATGTACTGTTTGTTTTTTGTTCTTATTATTCTTTATAACTATGTTATCGTTAGGTTCTATTTCTATGACCTTAAATGGTCCTATATATAAAGGATCTAACTTATGCCCAGTTTCATTTCTTAAAAGTACGTTATCTTTTATGTTAATTCTATATTCTTTACTTTACTGACGTATATAAGTTTATTCTTTTGCTTGTTTTGTTCAAGCATTATTCTAGCGCTTTTATATGCTATTTCTAATCTATATTTTGATTCGTAAGCATAATCCTCTGCATTATATAAAGGATCAATGCGTTCATTAGCACTATTAAATGCCTTATATATTTTTAAGTGTTTGCTAAAATTTAGTTCATATGGGCAGTAGTTGTGCGTTGTGGAAGGTGTTGTATTGAAACTATAAACAAAATATTGTAGCCAAGTATCCCAATCAGTTTTATCAACTGATATGTAGAAACGAATGAATTCGTTGAATGATCGATGGCTTCGATCTACTGTTCCCAAAGTCTGGTGTTGGTGTGCTGTTGAAGTTATTTTGATACCAAAGTATTTAAATCTTCTATAACTGAGTTTTTGTATTCTGTTCCCATGTCCGTAATGAACGTCTTCATTGGAGCATATTTCAAAATAACATCTTCAAAAGTAGCATTTGCTTCAGTTTTTGCACTTTTTGTTGGTATTCGTATGGCAATAAGGTATTTTGTTAAATCGCATATCAGTGTGACTGCGTATTCACACTTGCTCTGATTTTGGTGGTGACTGATCGTGTCTACTACTACTCTATTAAAGGCCATAATTGGTGTCTCTGTTACTGTTAAAGGTGTTCCAGTGTGCGTTGACACTTTTCATATTTGGCATTTTTGTCATGTTTTCACATTATTCGTGATATCACGCGTCATGTTTTTCCAATAATAATGGCGTTTTTTTTTGCAATAGTTTTTGTTGTTCCAGTATGTCCTGCTTGAATTGGACTATTATGGAATGTAGACAGTATTTCTTCGATCTCTTTATTACTTTTTATTGTAGTCACCGGCTGGAGTATCGCTACTCTTAGCTTTTTCAATTTCTTATTGCCCATTTCTTTAAAGGAATCTATTGAAACGTATTCAAAGATTTCTTCGCACGGTGCCATTTGTTTGATGCTATATATATCGTCTTCTTTTTCAAACCTTTGGAAAAATTGATCTAAATCAAAGACTCCATTGACACAGAGATCAACAACATCAATTCTTGCAATAATCTTTTTCCCATGTTTTAAGAAAAATTTGGCCAAATTTATATAAATTAACATTTATTGAGCATCGAAGTGTCCGGTTGCTTTTGCAATTCGGATTTTGGTCCCGGGCAGGATTTATTCTGTCTACTTGAACTTCTTGTAGTGACTTTTAGTACGTTAGTTGATATGCTTTTATACCCCGAACCCATTGAAAATGGGTAAAAAGGGTACAATGTTTTTGTGCAAAATGATAATGTATCTAACAGGCAGGGGCCGCGGCCTCGTGCTATTTTAGCAGGCCATGTACCAACTACGCTATCGGACCTTGGCCACGCCGAGCTACTGAAGAAGCTACTGCACTATCGGGCCTTGGCCACGTGCCAACTACACTATCGGGCCTTGGCCACGCAAAGCTACTGAAGAAGCTACTGCACTATCGGGCCTTGGCCACGTGCCAACTACACTATCGGGCCTTGGCCACGCAAAGCTACTGCAGAAGCCACTGCACTATCGGGCCTCGGCCGCGCGCCACCTACACCATCGGGCCTCGGCCACGCACGGAAGAAGCTACTGCACTATCGGCCCTCAGCCACGCGCCACCTACACTATCCTCCACTAGGTTAGGGTGAACATCGGCTATTTCCGATGTTTAGCACAAGTATAACCGTCCGAGAATACAAAGGTCAACATTTCACTTAAATATTGCGTCTGCATTCACTTTATTCACTATGTTCTACCCTACTAAACTTCCTAGACTAAGGCCCTGCCGCACTGTCTTGGACCCCTAGCGCTCCGCTGCACACTTCACCATTTTGCTCGCACTCCTTTTTTTGGCACGTCTACTCATCCTGATCGTTATTCCAAAAGTGCCGGCTCGCTCGCTAGCGAGCCATGCGCTTGCCTTGGCCGCTCGACTTCGCCGCGAGCTTTCGCAACTTCGCTTCGGAGCTTTCGCTCTTCGCCGCCGAATCGAACCTGCGCTCTCGCAGGCGGTGTTGAACAACCAATCAGCAACGCACGGTTGCAGCGGCGGCCGGCGGTTAAATTCAAACTATGAGCGGCTACTTGTCCAAACTATGCACTTATTCTAATAATACACAGACTATGCGGTTAACGGCCCTTTTACTTAATTATAATGTCAGCGGCTTCTTGCCTTTTACTTAATTATAATGTCAGCGGCTTCTTGCCTTTTACTTAATTATAATGTCAGCGGCTTCTTGCCTCTTACAAATCTATTATCTTATATTACTACATTTGGTGTTTATAAACTATAAAAATTAACAAACAATATTGCCAAAAGCTCCTTGCCATGGCCTTGGCGATGCGAACGGCGGCTCCTTGCCGTGAGCTCAGAGCTGTGGGTGGGCTAATCCTAGTAGCCGCCTCACACCCCCTTACTTTGGGCAGGTGACGGTAACGTCGCCTCTGGCGTTCACCGTCACGCCGTACTCCTCTCTCCCGTCGGACACGTGAAAGCGGGTGCGTCGGCATCCGGCGGATCCGTGCCTCTGTCGCAATGAGCTCCACTTATTTGTTAACTTATTCGTTACTTATTTGTTAATGCCCAATCCTCACAGTGCGGCTCACATTTTACTCTGCCTATTCTGGTTACACTACTAGTGTTAACCTAATCTACTTTAGTATGTTAGTTACGTTAGCGACGGGTGTCGTTCTCACTCTGCGCCTGCTCGTGGGCATCCCTGTGCCTTGGGTCTTCTCCTTCATCGTCGGTCGTCTCTCCACCAGGCGCACAATATTGGGGGATATGAATTTGACGACCCTATAAGGGCCGTCAAACTTAGGTGCCAACTTCACTGCGAAACCCTCGGCGGCGTTGGATAGCTGGTGCTGTCTTAACAGGACCATCGAGTCCAACAAAGGCCGCCACTCTCGTCTCCTGAAGTTATAGTGTCTGCCCTGGTCCTTTGATGCGCGCTGGAGATTGCTGTGAACGGTATAAAAGATTTCTTTTAACCTATCCGCCTTTGTCCTGTACCTGATCGTACAGAGCGGCGGGCAACCGCGGCGCCCTACCCTGCATCAGGAAAGTGGGATTGAATCCGGTCGAATCCGACACGCTTGTATTGACCGCCAGCGATATCTCGATATATTGCGCTATCATGGTCTTCACGGTTCTGTTGGTCCTCTCAGTAGGCTTTTCTTGGGGACAGTAAGGGGCGGTGTACTGGTCCTCTCCACCCAAGGACTCCAGGAAAGCCTTGAAACTCCGGCTTGTGAATTGTACCCCGTTGTCGCACACGAACTTTTTGGGCACCCCGAATCGGCGCAATTGCAGGTGTGCTGCAGTGGCTCTCCTAAGAGGGACCAGCTCCACCCATTTCGAGAAAGCATCGTGGAACACCAGTAGCATGGTGTTGCCATGTTTCGACCGTGGAAGGGGCCCGACGAAATCCGCACAAAGTATTGCCATCGGCTCTGCCACCTGCCTCGTTAGCATGCGTCCAGCCGGTTTGAGTTGCTCACTCTTGAATTTTTGGCAGGTCACGGAACATACCCGGCCAGTAGTACCTTTGGGCTAGCCTCGACACTGTTTTCCTCACGCCTTGATGCCCAGCCGTGGGAGCGTCATGGCATTCCGCCAATACCGTCTGCCGCTGACCACTGGCCACACATAACTTCCAGGGAATGTAATCTTCGTCGTCCGTCCGGTGGCCTAAATGCCTATATAGCTGCCCACTTTCTTCTGCGTAATCCGGGAACTTGGCTGGCTCTTCGGCGATCCTGGCACGCATACTCGCGACCCACTTGCATTGTGGCTCGACCACCACTGCTTGCTGACAGGTCTAGAGGATAGGCCTTGTCTTAATAGTGCGTCGGCCACGACGTTAAGCTTTCCTCGTCGGTAGTGAACGTCGAATTGGAATTGTTGCAGCTCCAATGCCCATCGCGCGATCCTTCTTGATGGGCTCTCGATCGAATTAAGCCACTTTAGGGCCAAGTGGTCCGTTATCACGTCGAACCGGTACCCTTCTAGGCAGCAAGGCAGCTTCCGTGTCGACCAAACGATTGCCAGCCACTCTTTCTCGGTGGCGGAGTAGTTCACTTAGCCCGCTTCTGCCCTTCTATCGTCTGCGTCAGCACTGCGCCGAGGCCGTACTCGCTCGCGTCAGTCTGTAGGACGAATCTGGCGGAAAAGTCTGGACAAGCCTCCACCTTCTCTGGATCGGTACGTATTCCTTCCCCACAAATGACATGTCCTAGGTAGACCAAACTCTCCCGGAAGGTACTGCACTTCTTCCTATTCAGCCTGAGATTAGCCGCCCTTAACCGGCGGAACGCCTCCCTCAAGTTCTCCACATGTTGTTCCTTTGTCGCCCCTATTACCACGATGTCGTCTAGGTAGGCGAACGCATGAGGCTTCATTTCCGGCCCTATGACCGTGTCTAATGCTCGCTGGCAGGTCGCACACGCCGAGTGCAAACCGAATGGCATCACCCGCCACTGGAAAAGACCTCTTCCGGGGACTGTGAACGCCGTACATTCCCGACTATCGGCTGCCATCGGTATCTGCCAGTACCCGTGCTTCAAATCCAGAGTGGAGATGAACCTGGCGTGACGCAACCGCTCAAGGATGTGAATAATCCTGGGAACAGGATAGGCGTCTGGGACGGAATGCGCGTTGAGTTGTCGGTAGTCGATACACATGCGCCACTCGCCAGTCTTCTTCTTGACTAAGACGATTGGGGCGCTGTGTGGACTACGCGACGGCTCAATGGCACCCGCCTGGATCAGCTCGTCCACCACCCTTTGCATGGCCGGATTCTTCGGGTAATATCTCTGCTTTAAGGGCTTACCATCCTTAAGCCTGATCCTGTGCTCCGCGATGTGCGAGCCTCCCTGCAGCCCCTCGAAGAGTATCAGTTCCGACTTCAGGAACTCCTTAAGTTCCGGATCCAAATCCGCTGGCCACTCTGCCTCTTCGACGCTGGGCTTGCCCTGCGGCTCGCCTCCTCCAGGCAACACTCCGACTCCAAATAGAGCTCCTTGATCGCTCGACTCTGGCAGCCGTTCCTGATTCCCTGTGCCCGTCTGGATGTGAGCCATTGCTCCTAATCCCTCCGTTCTTTGGCATACTTCCGCATGACCAGCGTGGATCTGCCTTTGCAGGTCTCTCTCTGTTGCCGAGCAGGTGCTCCCTTTTCATGACCTGGGAGTCCTTTCTTCAGTTCCTTTTTCAACTCTTCTGCTATCGGTTGCCGAGCAGGCACTCCGGCTCCTTGGCGTGTGAGTCCTTCTTTCGGCTCTTCTCCCCTCTGTTGCCGAGTAGGTGCTCCCTTTTCATGACCTGGGAGGCCTTCCTTCGGTTCTTCCCTGGTTGCAGGCCCCGCGGCCGGAGACGTCTCCGCCACTAGAACCAGCTCCGCCTTGCCGCAGCGTATCGTAGTGCCCATTGCACCCAAGAAGTCCATCCCCAGGATGACGTGGTCCAGCATTGCGGGCATGATAAGCATTAACATGCTGACCACCTTCCCCGCTAGGCCGACGTCTATCCTCAATGCATTCCCTACTTCGAGCGTGGACCCATTTCTCTCCCCAGAAACGCCCACTTGCGCACGCAGTCTTCGCTCATGAAGCTGCGAGTGGCCCCAGTATCGATAGTAGCAGTAGCCAATCTCCACCGTGGCGACGATCCGGCCACCCTCCACCTTAAGCGGGTGTACTATTTCCGAGTCCCGTGTGTGTCGGCGTCGACCCGACCCTGACCTGGGCGACGCTGTTGCCCGTTTCCCGCCTCCGTGCGGCGACAACAGTCCTGGCTACTTCTGCCCCGGTGACCACAAACCCAACAAAACAAAACGGGCGCATTGGGACATTCCCTGGCAAAGTGCCCCTCCTGTGCGCACATGCGGCATGCTCGTCGCGGCTCGTACCCGGTTCCGGCCTCTTGGTTCATCATTTGGTGGGCCACTTCCGCAGGGGCCGTTGCCGGCGGGGCGGAGACTTGTCTATCCACAACGATCGCTCCGGATCCGTTGGGAGTAGACCGGAATGGGTTAAGGTGTCCCCCGGGGGCTGTACCGTCCTTCCCCACTCCACGCTATTTGAGCTCGTGGCCACCTGACTCCCTGCCCTGCTTCCGGAGTATTCCGCTCGCTGCCTCATCACCGTCTCGTACTCCACAGCGAGTTGAGTCAGCTGAGACAAGGTGGAAAAATCTTGCCGTCGTACGTAAAGCCTGTATTCGGGGGTGGCATTCTCATATATCCAGTGCAACTCTTGCGCCGGCTCATATCTGGCATGATGCATCAAAGCCCTCAACTCTATTAGGTATTCCTTAAATTCTTCCCCCACACGCTGCCGGCGGGATCGGATTTCGTCTTCCAATCTCTCGAAGTAGCGTGGTGGTAGAAAGAATTCTAAGAAACCCTTCCTAAACACCGACCATGGTACATCCCTCAGTCCACTGCCTAAAAACCAACGAGCAGCCCGGTCGCAGAATACCTCGCTCATGGCCCGAGGCAATCGATCGAGGGTTATGCCGTACGTAATGGCACGCTCCTCTAGGTCCTCTAGGAACCCAAGGGGGTCGGAACGGCCATCGTACCTCATGCCCCACTTTCGGACTTGTCCCGGAACGTTTGCGAGAGGCTTGGCCTCCGACGGAGAATATGGCCGGGGAATACAAGGGCCACTATTCGAGTCGTACGGGGTTCGCCCTAGCTCCGCGTCGACCGCTGTCGCCCGGCGAGCTCCGCTGCTTTTAATCTCGTGAGTTTCCCCTGCACCCGTGACGGCTAAACTAGGGATCGGGACCTGCAGACGCTCGTACAGCTACGAGCTCCTCAGGTCTGGTTCCGATTTTTGGCGCGGCCTCCCGCCAACGTCGGGTAGAGTGCCCCACGGAGACGGCTCCAATGTCTTGGCGGTCTGGGATTCTAGCTCGGCAAGCCGTGCCCAAATTTCGGGTGTATGTCCGCCATCCTGCACAAAAGTGGATAGCCGCTTACGCAGCTCTTCCACGCGCCCCTCCTTTTCCAGACCGACCTCGTGGGCGATCGCCACCAGTTCTTCTTTGCGTCGCTGGTGGATCCAGCGCACGCCTACACCCGGATTTTGGCACTCACCTGTCTCCATTCTGAGTTTTTAATACTCACTCTAGGCTCAACTACAACTCATGTAGACACTCGCTCGTGTTTAGTGTTTGGTGTCTGGGCAATTCTCGTTCCGTAGGTTTATTTCTTTCACTTTTGTCTATGTCTGTCTATTTTTTTTTCTCTCTTTTTTATATATTCCTTCTATTTTTGCAATTCCTTTGTTTTTTTGTTTTTACGTATATTACACGAACCCTGAACCAAAAAAAAACAAATAAAAAAAACGCACTTAAAGCTCTTTTAAACTTTCGACCATCGTTCACTTTAGTTTTTGTCCGTTTTTGCCTTTGTTTCTTATTATTTTACTTTTCTTAGATCTTTGTCCTTATTATTTGTCTTATATATTTCTTGCATTCACCTCGCAAAACAAAAAAAATATGAAAAAAAAATTAATTCACTTGATGTTCTTTTAATTTTTAGTCTTTGTTCTCTATAATTTTTATACCCTGAACCCATTGAAAATGGGTAAAAAGGGTATATTGTATTTGTGCAAAGTGCAAATGTATGTAACAGGCAGAAGGAAGCATCTCCGACCCCATAAAGTATATATATTCTTGATCAGCATCAATAGCCGAGTCGATCTAGCCATGTCCGTCTGTCTGTCCGTCCGTCCGTCCGTATGTATGAACGAAGGATCTCAGAACCTATAAGAGCTAGAGACTTGAAATTATAGCTGTAGGTCCTCCAGGTGCCCGCGCAGATAGAGTTTGTTTCCGATAAACGATAACTTGCCCCGTTTCTAAGTAGTCGATAAAAATGTATATCGAAATCCCGGTTTTTAAGCAATTTTGGTAAATAATAAGAGCTAGAGTCACCAAACTTGACATGTACCTTCTAGAATAGTATATATATATCGAGTCTCTTTCATTTTATACCTATCGCCACCTACCCGCTACTCTCTATCTATTAGCGCGCGATGCATTTGGTGTTGAAATAAGAGGGTTCAGGGTACCCCTAGTCGGGAGCTCCCGACTAGAACCTCTTATTGTTTTTTTTGTTCACTTATATTATTTTATTATTATTATTTATTGCTTTGTTCACTGCCTTTTATTTAGCACACCCGTCGTCATCGCCTTCGCCGACTGTGCTGACGAATACAGTTTTCACCGCGCGTGAACTGAATTCGTCCCACTGTACAATCGCGACGCCTTAATGGCCCTTCGACGCCGACGTAGACTTTGTGACGCGCGTTTGTGCACACGTGTGCACGCGTGGTCTCGACGTCGACCGTCTGGAGCTCGCGCCCTGTACTTTTCGACCGGCCGTTATCTCTCCTTTTTTTTTTGTTGCTGAGCTCGACTTCTGTGCACATTTTTGGTTGCCTAAAACTTGCAGGTGTTCATCTTGTCGCCTAACATAGGGTATGAAATGCACTCGTCAGGGTATACTCGACTACCTTATACCCTAGACTCGCATTTGACCCATATACTATGGCTTCCCCTTTCTTGCTCTCTACTGGGGTACATAAATCCTAGGGTATGCCCGACTAAAAATACCCTATACAATTTTTTTTTTTTTAAAACACCTATTTGGGCATACTTGCGGGGCTTTAATCCGCAACGATGCCACGCCCCTAAACGCTTCTAAGTCCCTGCTCGGGCGCCACTTGTACAGGAGCTACTGGCCGGGGTTCATATCTCAGTCTTACCAGGTCCAGCGAGTTACAAGACATTTATAAGTTCGCAGGGACAGAGGGCTTAAGGGGAGGGGGAATGAATGCTCCGACCAAAGTATACCTCGCACTACTGCTTGGCCACGCCGAGCTACTGAAGAAGCTACTGCACTATCGGGCCTTGGCCACGCAAAGCTACTGAAGAAGCCACTGCACTATCGGGCCTCGGCCGCGCGCCACCTACACTATCGGGCCTCGGCCACGCACGGAAGAAGCTACTGCACTATCGGCCCTCAACCAAGCGCCACCTACACTATCCTCCACTAGGTTAGGGTGAACATCGGCTATTTCCGATGTTTAGCACAAGTATGACCGCCCGAGAATACAAAGGTCAACATTTCACTTAATTATTGCGACTGCATTCACTTTATTCACTATGTTCTACCCTACTAAACTTCCTAGACTAAGGCCCTGCCGCACTGTCTTGGACCCCTAGCGCTCCGCTGCACACTTCACCGTTTTGCTCGCACTCCTTTTTTTGGCACGTCTACTCACCCTGATCGTTATTCCAAAAGTGCCGGCTCGCTCGCTAGCGAGCTCAATGCCTTCCCTACTTCGAGCGTGGATCCATCTCTCTCCCCCGAATCGCCCACTTGCGCACGCAGTCTTCGCTCATGAAGCTGCCAGTGGCCCCAGTATCGTTAGTAGCAGGCATCGTCCGCCCGCCAATCTCCACCGTGGCGACGATCCGGCCACCCTCCACCTTAAGCGGGTGTACTATTTCCGAATCCCGTGTGTGTCGGCGTCGACCCGACCCTGACCTGGGCGATGCTGTTGCCCGTTTCCCGCCTCCGTGCGGCGTCAACAGTCCTGGCTACTTCTGCCCCGGGCGAATTGGGACATTCCCTGGCAAAGTGCCCTTCCTGTGCGCACATGCGGCATGCTCGTCGCGGATCGTACCCGGCCACTTCCGCAGGGGCCGTTGCCGGCGGGGCGGAGACTTGTCTATCCACAACGATCGCTCCGGATCCGTTGGGAGTAGACCGGAATGGGTTAAGGTGTCCCCCCGGGGGCTGCACCGTCCTTCCCCACTCCACGCTATTTGAGCTCGTGGCCACCTGACTCCCTGCCCTGCTTCCGGAGTATTCCGCTCGCTGCCTCATCATCGTCTCGTACTCCACAGCAAGTTGAGTCAGCTGGGACAAGGTGGAGAAATCTTGCCGTCGTACGTAAAGCCTGTATTCGGGGGTGGCATTCTCATATATCCGGTGCAACTCTTGCGCCGGCTCATATCTGGCATGATGCATCAAAGAACTCAACTCTATTAGGTATTCCTTAAATTCTTCCCCCACTCGCTGCCGGCGGGATCGGATTTCGTCTTCCAATCTCTCGAAGTAGCGTGGTAGTAGAAAGAATTCTAAGAAACCCTTCCTAAACACCGACCATGGTACATCCCTCAGTCCACTGCTTAAAAACCAACGAGCAGCCCGGTCGCAGAATACCTCGCTCACGGCCCGAGGCAATCTATCGAGGGTTATGCCGTACGTAATGGCACGCTCCTCTAGGTCCTCTAGGAACCCAAGGGGGTCGGAACGGCCATCGTACCTCATGCCCCACTTTCGGACTTGTCCCGGAACGTTTGCGAGAGGCTTGGCCTCCGACGGAGAATATGGCCGGGGAATACAAGGGCCACTATTCGAGTCGTACGGGGTTCGCCCTAGCTCCGCGTCGACCGCTGTCGCCCGGCGAGCTCCGCTGCTTTTAATCTCGTGAGTTTCCCCTGCACCCGTGACGGCTAAACTAGGGATCGGGACCTGCAGACGCTCGTACAGCTGCGAGCTCCTCAGGTCTGGTTCCGATTTTTGGCGCGGCCGCCCGCCAACGTCGGGTAGAGAGCCCCAGGGAAGCGGCTCCAATGTTTCGGCGGTCTGAGATTCCAGCTCGGCCCAAATTTTGGGTGTATGTCCGCCATCCTGCACAAAAGTGGATAGCCGCTTACGCAGCTCTTCCACGCACCCCTCCTTTTCCAGACCGACCTCGTGGGCGATCGCCACCAGTTCTTCTTTGCGTCGCTGGTGGATCCAGCGCACGCCTACACCCGAATTTTGGCACTCACCTGTCTCCATTCTGAGTTTTTACTACTCACTCTAGGCTCAACTACAACTCATGTAGACTCTCGCTCGTGTTTACTGTTTGGTGTCTGGGCAATTCTCGTTCCGTATGTTTATTTCTTTCACAAAAAAATTAATTCTCTTGATGTTCTTTTAATTTTTAGTCTGTGTTCTCTATAATTTTTATACCCTGAACCCATTGAAAATGGCTAAAAAGGGTATATTGTATTTGTGCAAAGTGCAAATGTATGTAACAGGCAGAAGGAAGCATCTCCGACCCCATAAAGTATATATGTAGGTTATTTATTTCTATAGAATTACAAAGTTTCTTATTATAATTTGTTTCAAAGTGGTTAACTTTTACAAATATGTTTAATATTATAAGATGATTGATTAATATTATTTTTAAGTTATTATGGGATGATTTTAGTTATAATTAAAACTTTAACTATTCTCCGGACGACGAGTTCTTCGGTCAACTACCAAATGCAAAGTCCGCTTTTCTTTTCGCGTTGCGCAGCCTGCTTTTTGACACAAAACTGCAAAGCTACAAATGAGCGAAGAGCGATCAGAAAGAACGACCGCTGCGCGTTGTTCTCTGTCGCTCGCCTTCTAGGGTTCCCACATTCGGCCCTCCTGACACGTCCTTCGACCCGAAGGAATCCCACATCTTCATATACTCTGAAACTGTTGTCGTCTTACACGGTCCTTCTCCACTACCTAGTTTCTCAACTTCATATCTACCATGATTCTTAACGTCCACCACCTTATATGGCCCCAAAAATTTTCCCTTTAATTTTAATCATACCATACTGAGTGCGCTTTATAGCTACTAAATCCTTTATTTTGTACTGAATATCCTTTTTCCTTTTTAGATCAAATTGCCTTCTGTTTTCATCTTGCAACTTTTGGAAATTTTCCCGCGCTTGCTCACGCGTTACCCTTCGTTCGTCTTCCAACTCGTCGATCAAACTTTCTTTCACTAGTTTATTTAACTCTAGATCGTTTGGTATACGCATTTCCATACCTGTTAGAATATTGAAAGGGGATACCTTTGTGCTCCGGTTGATCAATTGCTGAACTCTTCCCAAATGTTTATGCCAACTGCCAGGACTATCATAGCTTAACTTAGAAAGCATTGGCACGACTATTTTATGCATTCGCTCCACCTGACCATTTCCTCGCGGTACTCCGGTTGCTATAAGCAGATGCGCTATGCTTTGTTTCTTGCAATAGTCTTTAAAAAGATGTGACGTAAATGCAGTACCTCTATCAGAAACGATTTGCTCTGGATTTCCAAACAGGACAGATTGCCTTTCTAAGCAATTTAAAACTTCTTCAACACCAGTGCTGCGGATGGGGTACAACCACACAAATTTCGAGAACCCATCTACCACCACTAGAATGTGGTTATAACGTTTGCTGGTTAGCTCCATTGGCCCTACGTGATCGATATGATAAGTACACAATGGTCTGTCTCCCTTATTTATCGGGGTCAGAAATCCTTCCCTTTTCCCAGTTTAAGCATTCATAATAATGCATTCTATGCAACTATCTACAGTTCGGGCCACCATCTCCTTTAGTTTTGGTATGAAATAGTTTTTCTCCACGAGATCCTGAGTCTTTTTAGCGGAAAAATGACCCTGCTTGTGTGCAATACGAATGATTTCCGTTTCCATTTGACACGGCACAACAATTAACTCCCGATTCGGGTCTTTAATTTGGTCAACAATTTGGCGAATTATCTTTGTCCATTCATCCCCCAACTGTGCTTCTCTCAAACGATGTACCAAGCTATCGGTCAACACATAGCAGGAAACACGGCTCAAGGCGTCAAAATGACGCATTTTGGAACCCGAACGATGCTCAATTTCATAGTCGAAGTCTTGCAAGTACATTGCCCGTCTGGCTAGACGCAAGGGCACTTATTTTTTCCTCATCGTCATTGTAAACGCATTGCAATCGGTTATGATTTTAAACTTTATGCCTAATACGTACACACGCCATTTTATTAGAGCAGACATGATGACAAGAACTTCTAATTCGTATGAATCGTACTTTTCTTCAGCTGCACTTGTCTTACGGCTCATATACTGAACAGGATGAAACAAACAGTCATCTGGGTCTTTCTGCAACAATACTTCACCAAAACCAAACTTGCTAGCATCCGTGTGAATTTCCGTTTGTAACTTAGGACTATACAATTTTAATACAGGTCCACTGATCAAAGCTGCTTTCAATTGCTCAAATGCGACATGCTGCAAGTCTTTAAATTCAAACATTGCATCCATTCGCAAAATGTCGGACAACGGTTTGCAATTACTGCGTACCCCTCTACAAACCTACGAAAATAGGATGTCAGCCCCAAAAATCGCTGAATATCCTTTTTATCCCGGGGTATCGAAAAATTTGCAACAGCCTGGGTCTTTTCCTTGCTCGGAGTTATAGTGCCCTTTTGCACTATATACCCTAAGAAGCTAACTTTCCCTTGCAACAGTTGACACTTCGACCAATTTATGCCTAGACCATTCTTTCCTGCAACTTGCAACACTCTTTTGAGCTTCACCAGGCCCTCTTCAACATTGCTGCTCGGAATTATGACGTCGTCCATATAAACGACCGCATCATTATTTTGGATTAATTCTCACATAACTGCCATTATAAATCTAGTAAACACTGCTGGAGAGTTTGAAATTCCGAAAGGCACGTATAATAATTCATACTGCCCATTTTGAGTCACAAATGAAGTATATTTTTGCGAGCCTGTTTCAACTGGTACATGGAAAAATCCATTTGTCAAATCTAGTGTAGTGAAAATTGACGCACCTTGCAGCTTCTCAATTACAGTATCCATTTGAGGCATAGGAAAATTATCACGAATCACCTTTTCGTTTAGCTTACGGTAGTCGCAGCACAAACGCTTTTTGCCATTCTTTTTGGCCACTAAAACAACTGGTGAGGCGTACTCTGACATACTGGGCTTGATAATTTTCTCCGCTAGCCATTCTTTCACTTGCTCATCAACAATTTTCTGATCACACACGGCTATACGTCTCGGATGCTGATATACTGGCAGCTCGTCTGTTAAAAGAATCTTCATCTCAATTGGAGAGCTTGGATTTCTGATTGGTTTATACGAATGTACTAGTTGCTTAACCTCTTTTTGTTGCAACTTACTCAAATGTGAAACATCTAATTCGATCGTAACCGCCTCTAGGTCCACAGCTAACATGCACATACTTTCATACTCATGAAACAGTTCAAGACAAGAACTATTGTCAGCGCTGATCATTTTATTTTCTGCATCAGCTTTCGGTTTTAATAAAGTCCCCTTTTTAGTCACTTGCAAGTCAACATAATCCAAAATGGTTCTGCCAAGAATTGCTTCGAAACTTATATCCTCATCTGGTACGACATGAAATTCGATTTCCATTTGAATGTAATCAATCTTGACGGGTATTATAAAGCTTCCAAGCGTCAGAATTTGGCTGTCAGCTATACCCGTTAGAGTCTTAGAACATCCGGTTAACTGTCTGATTCCTAACTTCCGATAGACACACCTACGCATAAGACACAGGTCCGCTCCGGTATCCACTAAACCTTTGCAAATCACTGCGCCACAAACGACATCTTTTTTATTCTAAGCCAGAAGAAGTGAATGTGCTTAATGACTTTAACATCCACTTTTCGTCTCGGACAACATTTATATTGGCTCTCACAATTACACTGCACGGAACGGTGTCCTGGCTTACCACATTTAAAATAAGAAAAACTATTTTTGGGACATTCCGTTATTACATGTGAGACGGCACCACATTTAAAACATTTACGGCTTTTGTTTGCTTGAAAATATTGACCCACGGTAGGCTCTCTTTTTGCAATTGTCGATCCAGGTTTACTGGGCGGTGCGCAAGAGCCACGAACTTTCTGATAGGTTTCTATCTGAGCTTTCAACTGTTTGACTGTTCGAGCTTGATACAATAGCGATTTGTTAGTTTTGGAATCTGGTATGCCTTCTATAAAATAGTCAATCAAACTCTCATCCTCATGATCGATAGATTTTGTTATTTCCATCAACGCATATAAAAATTCTAACAATGTCTCGCCCTTTTTCTGCTGTCGCTTTCTTAAACGTCTATGAACTTCTGCTGATGACAATCTTACCTCAAATTCATTTTTCAATGCGTTCTTTAGCGCTTCCCAGTTATTAATACCCCGCTGACTACGAATAAATGATTTAGCAGCACCCTCAAGCAACTGTTTGGCATAGATAAATAACTGTAAGTCGCTCCACTGTACTGTTATAGCGCATTCTTCTAACTCACTCACCCACTGTTCAATATCTCTCGAACTCGACCCATCAAATTTATCGCAAACTGTCTCCATTCTGAGTTTTTACTACTCACTCTAGGCTCAACTACAACTTTTAGACTCTCGCTCGTGTTTAGTGTTTGGTGTCTGGGCAATTCTCGTTCCGTAGGTTTTTTTCTTTCACTTTTGTCTTTGTCTCTCTTGTTTTTTTTTTCCCTCTTTTTTATATATTCCTTCTTTATTTGCAATTCCTTTGTTTTTTGTTTTTACGTCTATTTCACGAACCCTGAACCAAAAAAATAATAATAACAAGTAAGAGGTTCTAGTCGGGAGCTCCCGACTAGGGGATACCCTGAACCCTCATACTCCAACACCAAATGGAGCGCGCGCTTATAGATAGAGAGTAGCGGGGAGGTGGCGATAGGTATAAAATGAAAGATAATCGATATATATATACTTTTCTAGAAGCAACATGTCAAGTTTGGTAACTGTAGCTCTTATTATTTACCAAAATTGCTTAAAAAACAGGATATCGATATACATTTTTATCGATTACTTGGAAACGGGGCAAGTTATCGATTATCGGAAACAAACTCGATCTGCGTAGGAACTAGGAGCATCTACATCTAAAATTTCAAGTCCCTAGCTCTAATAGGTTCTGAGATCCTGCGTTCATACATACGGACGGACGGACGGACGGACGGACGGACGGGCGGACGGACGGACGGACGGACGGACAGACAGACGGACATGGCTAGATCGACTCGGCTATTAATGCTGATCAAGAATATATATACTTTATGGGGTCGGAGATGCTTCCTTCTGCCTGTTACATACATTTGGATTTTGCACAAAAACATAATACCCCTTTTACCCATTTTTAATGGGTTCAGGGTATAAAAACGAGAATGAATGGCTTTCTTCGACACGCCGAAGATCTAATACCCTTGCAGACCCAACCTTTTAATGCCGACAAAATGGCTAATGCCGAGTTTGGTGAAGGTATCTTGATAAACAAATAAGGCTTTTAATTAAAAACCTAGTTTTCGACCGATCGTTCCTATGGCAGATATATGATATAGTAGTCTGATGTAAATAAGATTTTACATATGTATTGCGAGTATAGTAAAACTAATAAATGCTTAGTTTGGTCAAGACATCTTGAAAAACAAAATGTTTTATTATACAAAAACTTAATTTTCGACCGATCGTTCCTATGGCAGCTATATGATATAGTGGTCCGACCTTAATAGGATTTTGCATATATATGAGGAGCTTAGTTAAACTAATAAATGCCGAGTTTGGTCAAGATATCTTAAAAAACAAAATGTTTTATTATACAAAAACTTAATTTTCGACCGATCGTTCCTATGGCAGCTTTATGATATAATGGTCCGATCTTAATAGGATTTTCCATATATATGAGGAGCTTAGTTAAACTAATAAATGCCGAGTTTGGTCAAGATATCTTGAAAAACAAAATGTTTTTTCATAAAAAAAATGTAATTTTTGACCGATCGTTCCTATGGCAGCTATATGATACAGTGGTCCGATCCAGATGGTTTTGACATATGTGCTGCGTGCAACAGAAAAAGGGACTTCTGAAAAGTTTCATTAAGATAGCTTTAAAACTGAGAGACTAGTTCGCATAGAAACAGACAGACGGACATGGCTATATCGACTCGGCTGTTGATGCTGATCAAGAATATATTTACTTTATGGGGTCGGAGATGTCTCCTTCTATGCGTTACACATTTCACGACAAAATTATAATACCCTCTGCAAGGGTATAAAAACGCACTTAAAGCTCTTTTAAACTTTCGACCATCGTTCACTTTAGATTTTGTCCGTTTTTGCCTTTGTTTCTTATTATTTTACTTTTCTTAGATCTTTGTCCTTATTATTTCTCTTATATATTTCTTGCATTCACCTCGCAAAACAAAAAAAATTCACTTGATGTTCTTTTAATTTTTAGTCTTTGTTCTCTATAACTTTTTTTTTTGTTCTTTATATTATTTTATTATTATTATTCATTACTTTGTTCACTGCCTTTTATTTAGCACACCCGTCGTCATCGCCTTCGCCGACTGTACTGACGAATACAGTTTTCACCGCGCGTGAACTGAATTCGTCCCACTGTACAATCGCGACGCCTTAATGGCCCTTCGACGTCGACGTCGACGTCGACTGCGACGCGCGTTTGTGCACACGTGTGCAAGCGTGGTCTCGACGTCGACCGTATGGCGCGCGCGATGTACTTTTTGACCGGCCGTTATCTCTCCTTTTTTTTTTTTGTTGCTGAGCTCGACTTCTGTGCACATTTTTGGTTGCCTAAAACTTGCAGGTGTTCATCTTGTCGCCTAACATAGGGTATGAAATGCACTCGTCAGGGTATACTCGACTACCTTATACCCTAGACTCGCATTTGACCCATATACTATGGCTTCCCCTTTCTTGCTCTCTACTGGGGTACATAAATCCTAGGGTATGCCCGACCTAAAATACCCTGTACAAATTTTTTTTTTTTTAAAACACCTATTTGGGCATACTTGCGGGGCTTTAATCCGCAACGATGCCACGCCCCTAAACGCCTCTAAGTCCCTGCTCGGGCGCCACTTGTACAGGAGCTACTGGCCGGGGTACATATATCAGTCTTACCAGGTCCAGCGAGTTACAAGACATTTATAAGATCGCTGGGACAGAGGGCTTAAGGGGAGGGGGAATGAATGCTCCGTATACCTCGCACTACTGCTATCCTACCTACCCTGCGGGGCCGCACCCTCGTGCTACCTATTTTAGCAGGCCGGAGCCACGCACCAACTACGCTATCGGACTTTGGCCACGCCGAGCTACTGAAGAAGCTACTTCACTATCGGGCCTTGGTCACGTGCCAACTACACTATCGGGCCTTAGCCACGCAAAGCTACTGAAGAAGCCACTGCACTATCGGGCCTCGGCCGCGCGCCACCTACACTATCGGGCCTCGGCCACGCAAAGCTACGGAAGAAGCTACTGCACTATCGGCCCTCAGCCACGCGCCACCTACACTATCCTCCACTATGTTAGGGTGAACATCGGCTATTTCCGATGTTTAGCACTCGTATGACCTCCCGAGAATACAAAGATCAACATTTCACTTAATTATTGCGACTGCATTCACTTTATTCACTATGTTCTACCCTACTAAACTTCCTAGACTAAGGCCCTGCCGCACTGTCTTGGACCCCTAGCGCTCCGCTGCACACTTTACCGTTTTGCTCGCACTCCTTTTTTTGGCACGTCTACTCACCCTGATCGTTATTCCAAAAGTGCCGGCTCGCTCGCTAGCGAGCCATGCGCTTGCTTCGGCCGCTCGACTTCGCCGCGAGCTTTCGCAACTTCGTTACGGAGCTTTCGCTCTTCGCCGCCGAATCGAAGCTGCGCTCTCGCAGGCGGTGTTAAACAACCGATCAGCAACGCACGGTTGCAGCGGCGGCCGGCGGTTAAATTCAAACTATGAGCGGCTACTTGCCCAAACTATGCACTTATTCTAATAATACACAGACTATGCGGTTAACGGCTCCTTGCCTTGTTACTTAATTATAATGTCAGCGGCTTCTTGCCTTTTACTTTATTATAATGTCAGCGGCTTCTTGCCTCTTGCGAATCTATTATCTTATATTACTACATTTGGTGCTTATAAACTATAAAAATTATCAAACAATATTGCCAATAGCTCCTTGCCATGGCCTTGGCGATGCGAACGGCGGCTCCTTGCCGTGAGTTCAGAACTTTGGGGTATAACTTACTCCGCTTCCAAGAAATCGATAAATATTGATAACGACATCCTGTTTGTTTGAGCAAATTGGGTAAATATTAAGAGCTAGGGTCACCAACCTTGATATGTTGTTTCGAGAATAGTATACATGTATCAAGTATCATTCATTTTATACCTATCGCCACCTTACCGCTGCTACCTCATAGCTAAAAATAGAGGTAATAACCCAACTTGTATTGCCAAACCAATCAATTCCACAATTTTAATGCAATTGACTTTTTGAGAATACACAAATACTCTATGGTACAATAACATATACGGTAATTTAGATCGGTTAACAAAAACCCAAAAAATATGTGTTTTACTGCGCAGTTGGATGGGGCGCCAATTCTAAGAATTTCTGTATACATGTACACACCACACTCATGCGCGTCTGCTTTAAATTCTATCATTTTTCGGAATAAAAGTCAGTTATAGGTGTGGATTTTGAGTAGAGGCAGTGGCAATGCGGTCTACCGCGATCTCAATACCAACCGGGGAACTGTTTTTTTTTTTTTGGCTGGTGAGGATGCTGAGTGGAGTCCGCAGCAAGTATTGCGTCAGTTGCGAGTTCGAACCTTGCCGTTGGAACTTTTTATACCCTTGAAAAGGTATTATTTTTATTATTATTTTATATTATATTTTATTATTATTTTTTCGTAAAATTTATAACGAATAGAAGCAGACATCTCCGACCCTATAAAGTATATATTTTCTTGATCAGCCGAGTCGATATAGCTTTGTCCGTCTGTCCGTTTGTCTGTTTCTACGCGAACTAGTCTCTCAGTTTTAAAGCTTTCTTTATGAATCTTTGCAGAAATTTATCTTTCTGTTGCACGCAGTATATATATCGGAACCAGGTGGATCGCGCCACTATATCATATAGCTACAATAGGAACGATAGGTCAAAAAGTAGGTTCTTGTATGAAAAATATATTGATTGTTTAGATATCTTGACCAAACTCGTCATTTATTAGTTTTACACTGCTCCCCATATATATGCAAAATCCTATTAAGATCGGATAGCTATATCATATAGCTGCCATAGGAACAATCGGTCGAAATTAATTTTTTGAATGGAAAATTTTTTTGTGTTTAGATATCTTGATCAAGCTCCGCATATATTAGTTTTACTATAATCCCCATATATATGCAAAATCCTATTAATATCGGGCCATTATATCATATATCTGCCATCGGAACGATCGGTCGAAAACTAAAATGTTGCATGGAAAGCTTCTTTGTTATTAAAGATATATTAACCATACTCAGCATTAACTATTTTTCCTGTGATTCTTAAAAACGGGCAAACGTCGTGCCGTAGTTTCATTACTTCAAACGAGCGCGTAGCGTGTGCTCCATTTGGTTTTGTAATAAGAGGGTTCAGGATATTCCCTAGTCGGGAGCTTCAGACTTCAGTCTCTAGCTCTTATAGGTTCTGAGATCCTTGCGTTCATACATACGGACGGACGAACGGACGGACGGATGTATATCGAAATTCCGTTTTTTAAGCAATTTTGGTAAATAATAAGAGCTAGAGTCACCAAACTTGACATGTAACTTCTAGAAAAGTATATATATATCAAGTATCTTTCATTTTATACCTATCGCCACCTCCCCGCTACTCTCTATCTTTAAGCGCGCGCTGCATTTGGTGTTGGAATAAGAGGGTTTCAGGGTATCCCCTAGTCGGGAGCTCCCAACTAGAACCTCTTACTTGTTTTGAACTTGGATTTACCATTGAAAACAAATATGTCAATGGTCTATGATCTGCTTTGATTTTGAAATTTTGAGATCATATATATGGTCGAAAATGTGTTATTGCCCAGTGTATTGCTGCCAACTCTTGTTCGGTTGTATTTTAATTTGCTTTCTCCTTTAGTAAATGAACGAGAAGCATATGCTTCGTGCAATTTTTATCTCCATATGTTTGATTTAACTTTGCCCTGCAGGCTTATTTACTGGCATCGGCTATGATGTAAAATTCTTTGCTACAATCTGAGTATTTTAGTAAAGTAGGTTTCATTAGACCTTTTTTTAAGTAATCGAATGCATTTTGGCATTCAACTGTCCATTCGAAAGGGACATTCTTTTTACATAATCTGGCTAAGTGTTGTGAAGTTTTTAATGAATCGTCTGCAGAATGCAACGAATATTCTAGCGCTATCAGCGTCCGTCTGGGTATTTTTCAATGACATCATATTTTTTTCATCTGGCCAAATACCTTGATCAGTACATTAATGACCTAGAAAAGTCACTTCATGCATGAAGAATGTGTATTTTTCTGGATGCATTTTAAGGTTGTGTTTCCTACGTATGTCAAAAACGTTTGTTAAGTTGACGATTAAGTCATCCATATAAAAGAATGCTTGTGAGGGGTCTAATCCCGAAAATGCTATTGTCATCATCCTTTGAAAAGAATTTGGCGCTAATTTTAATCCATATGGTAATTGTGTGAAATATGTGACGTAATATTTCTAGATTGTGCTTTTAGTTCATTTTGGTGGAAACCGGACACTAAGCCCAAGCATGAAAAATATTTAGCTCTTCCTAATTGATCAAGAGTATCATCTATTCTTGTTAACGGAAAATTGTCTAAGAGTAGTTTTTTATTTATTGGACGATAGTCTATAACTAATCGCCATATCTTTGAATCGGACCCCGAAATTCCCTTTTTTTGAACGAGAAGTGTTGGGAGGGCTCTACAATTTTATCCGAGATGAGTTTTTCGACTTGATTATTTACTTCTTCTTTATGAGTATGAGGAGTTCTGTATTTTTTTACGTACCCTGGCTCAGTATCTTTAAGTCTTAACTCTTGTTTATAAAAACTGTTAGCTGTTATTGATTCGGTTTCAAGTCCATATATGTCAGTATACTTGGTGCAGAGATCTTTTAGTTTTTTTTTAAATAATTGGGGAAAGCTTTTTGGTAATTTTTTCATCACCATTTTCTGGCGATCTTTGCTAAATTCTTAGACTGTTTCATAGTCAGTTAGCTTTTCTATTTTAATGTCGCTTAATGATGGTTTTGGCGACCTTCCCATGATTTAAATATATATTTGGCTGGCTCGAGGTCCGCGTATGTTTAAATAAAAACAATGAAAACAATTTATTTGTAGTTTCCTTCCAATATATATCGGTTGCACATCTAGAAGCTACATGTCAAGTTTGGTGACTCTAGCTCTTATTATTTACCAAAATTGCTTAAAAAACAGTATGTCGATATACATTTTTATCGATTACTTGGAAACGGGGCAAGTTATCGTTTATCGGAAACAAACTCGATCTGCGTAGGAACTAGGAGCACCTACATCTAAAATTTCAAGTCTCTAGCTCTTATAGGTTCTGAGATCCTTGCGTTCATACATACGGACGGACGGACAGACAGACGGACATGGCTAGATCGACTCGGCTATTAATGCTGATCAAGAATATATATACTTTATGGGGTCGGAGATGATTCCTTCTGCCTGTTACATACATTTGGATTTTGCACAAAATTATAATACCCCTTTTACCCATTTTTAATGGGTTCAGGGTATAAAAACAATTAACATTAAAATATATTTTATTAAACAATATATTGACCTTTTTTTTTTAAGTTTAGTATAATATTATATTTAATGAACGGCTTTTAAGGTCGCCAGGTTTTTTTTCAAGAAAAACTAGTTTAAATTTGTTATGTTGTGAGGTTTACAATATTATTATTTATCATTGTCGGCCTTAGAAGAGGAGGCCGCGTCGCTCTAGGGATGGGTGGCCGCAGTTGGGGGTGGAGTATCTGAGCAAAAGTCCTTATCCTTAATTTCCTGATGGGACGGGTACCTTAAAGAGAACTAGCGAGCCTGCTGGCGTGTGCGGCTAGCCGGTTGTTGTTTAGGGCGCAGTGGTTCCTGATTTGGTCTTCGAACCAGGGGATCTGCAGATCTCTGTGGAGGACACTGTTGCACACGTAATATGGTGCACCTGCCATCCGGCGGAGAGCCTTGCTTTGAAGGGATTGGAGTCTCTTCCTGTTTGAAGGAGATCTGTATAGCGTATCGCCAGATGGGTGCCACAACTTTTATGTAGACTAGTCGTTTGCTTGCAAGCGAAAGTTTGCTGCGAGGGTTGAGCAGCCAATTTAGCTTGGCCAGTTTATTTCGGCAGCGTTGCACAACACCTCTAATGTGGCTGGCGAAAGTTGAACACTTATCAAGGGTGACGCCCAAGTATTTTGTTTCGCTTTCTTAGTTTAGCGTCAGTCCGTTTACCCTAAGCGCTGGCGGTACTCCTCTTCTAACTGTGAAGCACACAGTGGTGCTTTTCGCAGGGCTTAATTTGACGTTCCAGCGTTGAGCCCAGGAGCTAAGGAGGTCCAGGTAGTTCTGCGCAGCATCTGCAGCAACCTCTGGGGATCTGGCGCTGACAACTGCGCAGACGTCGTCGGCATATGAGGCCATTAGGAGTGTGCGCGAAGGCAGTTCAAGGACATGGAGTCTGCATGTCTGCGGAGAAGAGGAAAAATAATAGTGGCCCTAGTACACTACCTTGAGGGACACCAGCTTGGATGTGATGGATGGGGAGCTGCTCCGCCCTTACTTTCACCCCGAAAGAACGACCCTCCAAGTAGGATCAGAGTGAAGTAGGGCGAGGGCAGACCGCGTTTCAGTTTTGCCAGCAGCCCTAGGTGTCAAATTCGGTCAAATGCCTGGCTGACGTCGACAATGGCTGCCACACAGTACAATTTTTTGTCAAAGGCCTCCAGAACGTGGTTGACGAACCTGTGTAAGTGTTCCGTGGTTCCGTGCCCACCGCGGAATCTGCAATGGCCATAAGTCTTACTGCGACAAGTCTTTCCCACCCCTTAGATAGTGCAGGCAGGAGACTAATCGGCCTATATGACTCGTGGCTTGCCAGGCTTGTGAATCATGGTCACGATAGAACTTTCCACGCTTCTGGAAAGTATTTCACCCTCATTATGGCGTTGAATATTAAGACCAGTAATAGGACATCATTCGCAGGGAACGCTTTTAATGGTCAATTAAACACTAGTCGTATCCCGGGGCTTTATTTGGATTGACATTTAAAATACTTTATTTTACACGTCTGCTCTTTTAAACGTGGAGATTCTAACTAAGTCTGTTCAATAGGTGTCTGTACAAAATAGAGCAATTTTCTGTGGCTGTCTTGTGGTTTAGTCGTTTGTTCGTTAATTATGTGTAGCATTTCTAATGTGTGTCGTTTGTTGTAGTGTTGTTCTAGTTGTAAAATTTTTAGTTGCATCAAAATTTGGTGTGTGGTTGCTTCTCATATAGTGGGTCACAAGTGCTGTTTTCTAAATATTATTTTGATGTCTTAATTTGAGGTCTGATTTATGTTGAGTAATCCTTGATTTTAGTTTAGATTTTGTTGTGCCTATGTACAAACTATTGCACTTGTTGTTATTTTCTCCAGCTCATGGTATTTGGTAAATTACGTAAATTTTGTCGGTCATAGGAATTTTTTTTTGATTTTTTTCTGATCCGATATGCCATCTTTTTATACCCTGAACCCATTAAAAATGGGTAAAAGGGGTATTATGTTTTTGTGCAAAATGCAAATGTATGTAACAGGCAGAAGGAAGCATCTCCGACCCCATAAAGTATATATATTCTTGATCAGCATCAATAGCCGAGTCGATCTAGCCATGTCCGTCTGTCTGTCCGTCCGTCCGTCCGTCCGTCCGTCCGTCCGTATGTATGAACGCAAGGATCTCAGAACCTATAAGGGCTAGAGACTTGAAATTTTAGAAGTAGGTGCTCCTGGTGCCTGCGCAGATCGAGTTTGTTTCCGATAAACGATAACTTGCCCCGTTTCAAAGTAATCGATAAAAATGTATATCGAAATCCCGTTTTTTAAACAATTTTGGTAAATAATAAGAGCTAGAGTTACCAAACTTGACATGTAGCTTCTAGAATAGTATATATATCGATTATCTTTAATTTTATACCTATCGCCAACTCCCCGCTACTCTCTATCTATAAGCGAGCGCTGCATTTGGTGATGGAATAAGAGGGTTCAGGGTATCCCCTAGTCGGGAGCTCCCGACTAGAACCTCTTACTTGTTAATAATGTTTTAATAACATTTTGTGGGAAGTCATTTTTCGTCAAGAGTTTTTTAATTTCATACTTCCAAAAAGGCCGAAGTTCGCTCTTCCGATCAATAAAAGAGATTTCGCTTTCTTAAAATACATTGCAGACGGTGAAGAGTTAGTTCAAACAATAAAAGAAAAAGAAACACAAGAGGCTGCGCGCACCAATTTCTCTTTATTGGTTAAAGAGCATAAAACTAAGAGTAACCAAAACACTAGGGATCGAGCAATATTGGACACAGTGGAACAAACACGTAAATTCTTAATAGAACATAAAAATATACAAATCTTATCATCAGATAAGTGTGACAAAACCATTGAAAATGGGTAAAAAGGGTACATTGTTTTTGTGCAAAATGTAAATGTATGTAACAGGCAGAAGGAAACATCTCCGACCCCATAAAGTATATATATTCTTGATCAGAATCTATTTATAAACTCAAGGATCTTAGAACCTAGAAAAGCTAATTTTAGCTGAAGATGTGCGCAGATCAAGTTTGTTTTCGTTACTCGATAAGTTAATCCGTTCTCAAGCAATCGATAAAAATCGATAACGACATCCTGTTTTTAGAGCAAATTGGGTTAATAATAAGAGCTAGAGTCACCAAACTTGATATGTTGCTTCTATAATATTATGTATATATGAGGTATCTTTCATTTTATACATATCGCCACCTCCCCGCTACCACCGCAGAGCTATAAATCAAGTTATTAACCCAACTTGTATTGCCTACCAATTTAAGCCACAATTTTAATGCAATTGACTTTTTGAGAATACACAAATATTATATGGTACAATAAGATGTACTGTAAAAAACTTCATTAAGTTCGGCTTTTGTTTTGTTTTTCGATATTTAGACACGTGTTTGCGACGCTATTTTCAAGAATTTCTAGTGTGAAGGAGACATCTCCGACACCATAAAGTTTATATATTCATGATCAGTATCAAAACCCCAGAGTCGATATAGCCATGCTCGTCTGTCCGTCTGTCCGGCTGTTCGTCTATCCGTCTGTCTGTTTCTATGCGAACTAGTCTCTCGAGCTATCTTCATGAAAGTTTGCAGATGTGCCTCTTTCTGTTGCCGCAGTACATATGTCAGAGAGATTTCTCAGTTAAGAGTGATTGATGTGTTTTACTTGTGCTCCAAGATTTTTATATATTTTTCGCTTTAATCCTGCTTTTAATTTCTAAATTCAGCATTATTTGTGCTTTATTTAAAAATTCTGTTATTCTGTTGCTATTCTGTTGTTACAGCGTAAGTCTGCTAATTATTGCATTTATTGAACGCAGCGTTAGTTCCGTGTTGTTGTTATTGTCTGTTTTGATTATTTATCATTAGCGTTATTTCTTGAGCGTTTACTTGCTCTACTTTTGTGCAACTTCTGCTTATCTTTTAACGCAGATTGAAATTATGCCGTGCTGTAAGAAACCATGCACGTTCAAGCAGGCTGATGATTCTGCATTGCCGCAATTTGTTAATTGCTGGCTGCAGGTCTCACTGGGCGTGATTGCGTCAAGATCGCAGCAATTGCCAAGAAGGACTGCGGCGGCTTGCGATGGACGTGCCCAGTATGCATCGACAAGCAAATTGATTTCTCTAATATATATAATGTATAATACTGTGAGAAATCAATTCTTAAAATTAAACAACGTAGCTAAGCAGCTCTCGAGTAATTTTGACTCGAGTTTTGATTTGCTTGGCAAATACAAATTCGAGTCTCCAACCAATCGCGGGCTGGAGCCTCAATTTTTGCAGTTGTCCGTCTGTCCAGACACCTAAGCCTCTTTTGTCCCTGCCTAGCAACTTGGATTTATCTCCAATGATGTCATTATCGCCTTCTCCGAGCTACTGCCCAATACCCCTGTTTTATCCACTGTAGTAGTCCCATTAGACCCCGTACTTGAACCTGCCCCAGTTAGCCAAACTGTTTCAGCCCCGTCAGCTCCTGGCCGCAAAGGTAGACCTGCGCGTAATCTAGCCCAGATTGTTAAACTCAATCATGGTGCCTCTTTAGCTCCTCCAACTCCTGTATTACCCGCAGCCCCATCAGCACCTACTTTAACGGTTGTTGCCCCTCGTAGGCAAGTTTTTGTGTCTCGACATTAATCGGACACCACTTCTGAGTCATTGGCAGCCTATATTGCTAGCAAATCTTCTGCTAGCGTGTCAATAACCAAATTTAATTTCTCCACCCCTCGTGAAATATCATCATTCAAAATAAATGTTTCACATGATATGTTCCCAATCATTTGTGATCCTAAATTTTGGCCTCCACACATGATTGTTCACGAGTTCAAGCTAAACAAGTAAGAGGTTCTAGTCGGGAGCTCCCGACTAGGGGATACCCTGAACAATCTTATTCCATCACCAAATGCAGCGCGCGCTTATTGATAGAGAGTAGCGGGGAGTTGGCGATAGGTATAAAATGAAAGATAATCGATATATATACTATTCTAGAAGCTACATGTCAAGTTTGGCGACTCTAGCTCTTATTATTTAGAAAAATTGCTGAAAAAACGGGATTTCGATATACATTTTTATCGATAACTTGGAAACGGGGCAAGTTATCGTTTATCGTAAACAAACTCGATCTGCGCGGGGCCCAGGAGGACCTACAGCTAAAATTTCAGTCTCTAGCTCTTATAGGTTCTGAGATCCTTGCGGTCATACATACGGACGGACGGACGGCGGACGGACAGACAGACGTACATGGCTAGATCGACTCGGCTATTGATGCTGATCAAGAATATATATTCTTTATGGGGTCGGAGATGCTTCCTTCTGCCTGTTACATACATTTGCATTTTGCACAAAAACATAATACCCCTTTTACCCATTTTTAATGTGTTCAGGGTATAAAAAGCGTAACCAGCCTGTCACCCTTCCAGTCCCTTCAATAAAGGATACCATTTCTGCCCCAAAAAACTAACTTCATCTTCTGACCAAATCTGTATTCATTATCAGAATGGTAGAGGTCTTATTTCAAAGCTTATAAATCTTTTCATGGCCAGTACTTCCTTCGACTCGGATATAATAGCTTTTTCAGAAACATGGTTAAATTCCGTTAAATTCTGTTTTAATACGCCTACTGACGCTGAGATTGTCTCAGTTAAGGTGTCTTTTTCTACACGGAATATCTATATTACATGCTCTTATGTCCCTCCTTCTTCTGATATTCAAGTTTATATGAAACATATTACTTGTATTAAAGAAGTTTCTTCACACGTGCGTGATAATGACTTGTTTATGGTGTTGGGTGATTTTAATTTGCCGAACATCTCATGGTCATTATTCACTGCCGAAAATTATCTAGTGCCCTCAGCACAGCATGATTTTATAGACTGCATGCTTGATCTTTCGTTGTTTCAAATCAATTCAATTTTTAATCATTTGAATAGAACACTTGACCTTGTATTTGTTAACGACTACCGTATTTCTAATGTGTCTATGTCCCCTCCTTAATATCTTCCTGAGGATGTATATCATCCTACTTTAGAGATTACAATGTTCAATTGTAATCGTCTCTTTTCGTGCTCATCAGCCAATAATTGTAAACTTGAAGTGTAAATCTTCAAGTTTGCCAACTTCTTTTTCTTTCGGGATGGAAAAGCTAGTAATGACTCTGATTCTGCTTACCTCTTTGCTAATTTTTCCAATCAACTTACTCCTCAGTCTGCCCTAATAATAATTCTTACCCTTATACTATTTCTTCCTCTAGTTCTATACCTCCTCCTATTATTTCACACTCCTCTCTCCTTTAAGCTATAAACTCTTAAAAATCTTCTTACTCTCCTGGGCTTGACAATATTCCTAGTTGTCTACTCAAGGAGTGTAGTTCTTCCCTTCTTTATCCATTGCAAAAGCTTTTTAATCTATCTCTTGAATCTTCTGTATTTCCATCTCTTTGGAAAGAATCTTATATCATTCCTCTCCACAAGAAAGGTGGAAAGTCTGATATACAAAATTACAGGGGCATTGCAAAACTGTCCGCTATTCCTAAATTATTTGAAAAAATAATCACTTCTAATTTGCAGCATTTCTGCAAATCAGTTGTTTCCCCTGTTCAACATGGATTCGTAAAGAATCGGTCAACTACGACCAATCTGCTAGAGTTTACTTCCTTGGTAAATGATGCTTTTCTTTCGAAAATGCAAACTTATGTCATTTATACTGACTTTCCCTCCGTCTCTTTTGCTTTGGATTAATTCATATTTAAAAAGTTGGACCTAAAGAGTAATGCTGAGGCTGACTACCTCTAAACAAGATCACGTTACTTCTGGTGTTCCTCAAGGTAGTCATCTTGGACATTTACTCTTTACTCTTTTTATAAATGATCTCCCCTCTGTTATATCACATGCCCGTGTACTCATGTATGCGGATGATGTGAAACTTATTCTATCATTCTCGTCTACAAGACGATTTGAACGCTATGCAACTTTGGTGTTCGGCCAATCAATTGCATCTAAATTGTTCAAAGTCAATGTTTATGACATTTAATCGTACTACACCTTATCTTGTCAGTTATACAATCGACAATACCCCTTTGCAACGTATACTAACAGTTAACGATCTAGGCATTCTTTTTGAATCTAAAGTCTGTTGTACTTGGATTCATTAAACGATGGTCTAAAGAGTTTAACGATCCTTTTATAACTAAACTTCTGTACATCTCTCTTGTTCGCCCTATCCTTGAATACTGCTCTTGCATCTGGTTTCCGCAGTATAACAATAGCCAGGATCGTATTGAATCTGTTCAGAAGCAATTTCTGCTTTTTGCCTTACGAGGTTTAAATTGGGACCCTAACCTTCGGTTGCCATCCTACTCCAGCAAGCTGCTTCTTCTTAACCTTCCGTCGTTAACCAACCGTAGGGCAATTCTCGGTGTTGTCTTCCTATATAAGTTGATTGTTGGCGATATAGATTCTCCTTTTCTGTTAGGGCGTCTTCAATTCTCTGTTCCGTCCAGACCATCCAGAAATTATCGCCCCTTATTCTTATCTACGTGCACAATAGACTACGCTATGCACAATCCTTTTCGCGTGCTATGTAAAAATTACAATAGTTTGCATCCCGTTTTATCTACCGAACTCTCTCTACCCTCAATAAAATCGTTCTTTTCCGGATTCATTCGGGAAGTCACTGACCATTCCCAGCTATTAGCGCTGGATAGTTAACATCAAATAATATTGAGCTATTTTATGACATGCGAGAAGCGCCAAACAAAACAAAACAGTGACATTGCTTGCCTCGCAGGATAAGATGTAACTGAAATGTTATGCAAACATAACATACAGCATACATAACATACTAATTCTATTTTAGCTGCTGAACCGAACATACTCCCCCCGTTGAACGATTGAGCTTCAACAGGATCGTTAAGGGGAAGCAGACACAGCTTATTAGTTGCTCGCTTTATGATTCCATTAGGTGTCTGGAGAACTGCAACGCGATTGATGTCATCCGTTCCTTTGACCAATTCAACCACTCTAGCTAGTGGCCATTTCAAAGGAGGTAAGTTCTCGCCTTTGACAAGAGCTATGTCGTTGAGAGCCACACCAGGTTTGGGAGTCCTCCATTTTGAACGCTGTTGCAGAAGATTTAAATATTCTTCTCGCCAGCGAGACCAAAAAACTTGGTGCATGTAGGACACTCGCTGCCAGCTGTCCAGACGATTAAAATTGAGCCGTGTCACATCTGGTTCTGTGAACGTGGATTGTGGACCACCAACCAAAAAATGAGCTGGAGTAAGAACATCAAGGTGTTCTGGATCTTCTGAAATGGGAAGCAGTGTTTTAGAATTAATGACTGCCGTCATGTGGCACACAAGGGTACGAAGCTCTTCGAATCACAGAACAGTTGATCCCATAACCCGATAGAAGTGATGTTTTGCAGTTTTTACCGCCGCCTCCCAAAAGCCACCAAAGTGAGGAGAGTGCGTGGAATGAAGCGCCAGTCAATTGTGTCCGCCAAACAAAACTGGAGCACAGCCTCTTGATGCCAGCTACTGAGGAAAAGATTTTTTAATTCCAACAGCTCGTTTTTGGTGCCGACAAAGTTGGTGGCATTGTCAGACCACGAGTGCATATAAAGCGCTTTAGAGCGTTGAGAAATGCACACGTAAATAGGTCCTTGAACAACTCCAAATAAAAGGCTTTCGTGGCGAAGCAAATAAATACACTGTATAGCATTTTATAGGAGCTTTGTTACGAGTGTCAGGCTTGTAGAAAAATGGTCAGCAAAAGTCCACACCAGTTATATCAAACACTCGAGTTTCGCTCCCTTGGAAGATTAGCCATTTCGTGTTCCATCAAGCGGGGCTTGTTCCGAAAACATCTGATGCATTTGCAAAACGTCTAAATGCAGCAGTGTATGATGTTTGGACTTACATGTGCGACAAGTTCCGGAATTTCATATTCGTAAAAGATGTCCCCTTTTAAGGCAGTTGAGGTATAAAGATAACCGTTTTGCTTCCTTGAATCGCATCTCTGGAGACAAATTCCAAAATCTTGGGCATTGCCATATATTACGATCTTTATCATTACAAAATACGCAAATAGCAGCCATTGAGTAAGTAGCTAGGGTTCTGCAGCGTTGCTACAAAAATGTGGCTATTTGTGCCCATGATGGAATTAAATTTGCAAAGGCGGGATCCTCCAGCTTCTCTTCCCACTTCGCCTGCGATGCAGAATCCAGTTTTTGCAGTAGCACCTGAACAAGGATGTAATTAGCAATTTGCTCCTTGCTACCCAAGCTGGTGAGAGCACGAAAATGGGCATTAAACTTGTCCAACAATTCACGCATCATGACAGCGGAGCCATATTCTACCTTCTTGAGACCCAGCAATTCAACGATGTGCCTGAAATACTAATCGACGATCAAATCGTTTTTGTAACAAATTTAATGCTTTGGAATAATTAGCCTCTGATATTTCCAATGACCGAATAGTATCCATTTCAATGTTTGAGATTTCAATGTTTTCGATTAAAGTTGTGAACATTAAAAAGAAATCTGACTACTCCGTATAACCTCCAAAAAACGTTTGCAAATTGATTGGCGGTAAGGTCGGTAACGCTCTGGATCTAGCCATTGACGGAGCAGCAATAGGCTCATTTACAAATGTGGAGCTGGACGGCAATGCTCTAATGAGCTTAGAGATTTCAAACCGCACTGAAGTTTCCAAAGTTACTGAAAGCTCATCAAAAGCCTCGCGTAACTCACTGCCGATTTCGTCAAAGTCTAGTTCTTCCAATTTGTTTTGAGCGTCTTCGAATGCAGATTCCATTTTTTCAATCCGCTTAAGCAGCACCGACAATGCAATTTCATCAGTATTGACAAGGGGCGTTTGGTTGACGCTTGATTGTAGCGCCTGCAACCGCTCATACGAGGACGCCACCTTGCGCTTTAAAAATTACACCCTGTTTGTAGACTGCGCCTGCGATTCAGCACTAGAACTTTCCATGGCAACCGAAGCAAATGAAAAAAGTTAAAAAAACCGAATTAAGACTGCACACGACAGTTCGTTGACCGTTGACTTATTGTCAGCACTGTATTCTTAAGCGCGTGCAACATCTAGTCGAATCAAAGCACAAGCAAAGTGCAGATAGCGAGAGCCAACGCGTCTGTATGTCTATGTATATATGCTTATGTACACAGACTCCGCTTTACTGCAATTTACCGCAAGACACTTGCTTGTACATATGTATAATAACTAAAAACAACCAGCTCAATTTTAATTTTAATAATTTTATGCAACATTACAATGTTAAATAATAAAGAGATCACGTCGGGGTCACCAAAATGTTGGGCTCACAAGCTTTTTTATTAGAACTTAATAGCGAGAAGCTTACACTGTAATGAAAATGCCGCTTTTTCTTATAAGTTCATTAAACAATTGGCTTATTTATGTTCTTATAGCGAGTGTATTGATTATGCGAATTATGCGAAAAATTGCAATTTTTAACGAAGCGATAGATAAGAATTCCGATATAGCGAACGTACGAGGCAAGAGTGAGTTGCGGCGTCGCTATCATTGATGCGCTAGCCGCTTAAGACAAAGTGCAAAAGGTGAAAGAGCGCGATTACAGAAACTACGATGAGCGCAAAGCGATAAGCGCTTGACATGCGAAATGCGCCAAACAAAACAAAACAGTGACATTGCTTGCCTCGCAGGGCAAGATGTAACTGAAATGTTATGCAAACATAATACTAATTCAATTTTAGCTGCTGAACCGAACAACGATTATTTTTAAATTTTACTTAAGAACACAATTTTCTCTAATATTAGCTGCCATAGGAACGATCGGTTGAAAAGTAGGTTCTTGTATGAAAAACATTTTGTTTATTTAGATATCTTGACCAAACTCGGCATTTATTAATTTTACTATGCTCTCCATATATATGCAAAATCTCATTAAGATCGGACCACTATCATATAGCTGCCATAGAAACGATCGGTCGAAAATTATGTTTTTGAATGGATAATTTTGTTATTTTGCAAGATTTCTTGACCAAACTCGGCATTTATTAGTTTTGTATTGTGTATATGCCTTAAAAGAACACCCTATATACAAATATAGAGTATGCGGCCATAGACCATTGACATACCTATTTTCAATGGTAAATCCAAGTTCAAAACTAACGAGAATGAGACTAGATTTAGAAGAGTATGAGTTCACTGTAGAATACCTTAAGGGAAAAGATAATTTTGTTGTAGATGCGTTATCAAAAATAACCATCAAAGAATTAAAAAGTACTAATACAAATGTCTTGAAAGTCACTACAAGACAACAAAGTAGACATAATAAATCCTGCGCAGGAAAAGAACAAGAAATTTTGCCAAGGCAAAATCTTCATAAAGCTTCTAAGCCCAACGGATACGACGTCATTAAAAACGACGATATGCGAAAAATAGTGACCTTGCACATAACAAATATGCTATGTATTTTAAAACATGGTAAAAAGGTTGTTGCAAGAATTGAGATTAGCGACCTTTATACTAATGGAACTATCGATTTAGGCCAATTTTTCCAAAGGCTTGAAAAAGAAGCCGGTATATTAGGAATCAGCCAACTCAAAGTGGTACCGAGCGAAAAGATCTTCGAAAACATTTCAATAGATACTTTCAAAAATATGGGCAATATATATTTAAAAAAATTAAGAGTAGCGCGGTAACCCAAATAAATAAAGAAACGGAAAAAGAAGCAATAATGTCTACATTCCATGATGATCCTATTCAAGGTGGTCACACAGGCACTTCAAAAACGCTAGCAAAAATAAAAAGAGATTACTATTGGAAAAATATGACACGTCATATAACAAAGTACATACGTAATTGTCCGAAATGTCAAACAGCTAAATCAACAAAGTACACTAAGACAACTATGATTATAACTGAAACACCAACAAACGCTTTCGACAGGGTAATTGTTGACACTATAGGTCCATTACCAAGAACAGAGAATGGTAACGAGTATGCAGTTACACTAATTTGTGATTTAACAAAATACCTAGTTGCCATTCCGTTCCCAAATAAAAATGCAAAAACTGTCGCTAAAGCAATATTCGAATCTTTTATTCTGAAGTACGGTCCAATGAAGACGCTCATAACGGACATGGGTACAGAATATAAGAATTCAATAATAACGGACATATGTAAATACCTAAAAATAGATAATATAACATCAACAGCACACCATCACCAAACAGTTGGTACTGTTGAAAGAAGCCACAGAACGTTTAATGAGTACATACTTCGCTTATTGTTACACTACAACCCCATCAATGGCACATGATTATTGTCCATATGAGCTAATTTTCAGTAAAAATCCAAATATACCAAAACATTTTAATAGCATAGTTCAAATAGACCCACTTTATAATCTAGAAGACTATGCTAAGAAATCTAAATATAGACTAGAATTAGCATATAAAAGAGCAAGAATTATGATAGATAAACATAAGCAGAAAAATAAAGAACTATATGATAGGAAAATGACACACACACTAGACTTAAATTTGAATATAGGAGACAAATTACTTTAAAAAAATGAAGTAGGCCATAAATTAGAAAATAAATACTTAGGACCATATACGGTAGTAAGCATAAAAGATAAAGACAATGCTATAACAAGTATAACAATATACTTGTGTATAACAAGTCGGGGGCTCCCGACTAGGGGATACCCTGAACCCTCTTCTTCCAATACCAAATGCAAATATATATAATATTCTAGAAGCAACTTATCATGTTTGGAGACTATAGCTCTTATTATTTACCCAATTTGCTCAAAAAACAGGATATCGATATCGATTTTTATCGATTGCTTGGAAACGAAGCAAGTTATCGATTATCGGAAACAAACTCGATCTGCGCAGGCACTAGGAGCACCTACATCTATTTCAAGTCTCTAGCTCTTATAGGTTCTGAGATCCTTGCGTTCATACATACGGACGGACGGACAGACAGACGGACGGACGGACGGACAGACAGACGGACGGACGGACGGACAGACAGACGGACATGGCTAGATCGACTCAGCTATTAATGCTGATCAAGAATATATATACTTTATGGGGTCGGAGATGCTTCCTTCTGCCTGTTACATACATTTGCATTTGCACAAATACAATATACCCTTTTTAACCGTTTTTAATGGGTTCAGAGTATAATAAAAGATACAAATGGTAAAGAACAAAAAGTTCATAAGAATAGACTACAAATTTTTAACGAATAAGACATATAAATTTTCTTTTCGAAGTCAAATACACAAAAAAACAAGTAAGAGGTTCTAGTCGGGAGCTCCCGACTAGGGGATACCCTGAACCCTCATATTCCAACACCAAATGCAGCGCGCGCTTATAGATAGAGAGTAGCGGGGAGGTGGCGATAGGTATAAAATGAAAGATAATCGATATATATATATACTTTTCTAGAAGCTACATGTCAAGTTTGGTAACTCTAGCTCTTATTATTTACCAAAATTGCTTAAAAAACTGGATTTCGATATACATTTTTATCGATTACTTGGAAACGGGGCAAGTTATCGATTATCGGAAATAAACTCGATCTGCGTAGGACCTAGGAGCACCTACATCTAAAATTTCAAGTCTCTAGCCCTTATAGGTTCTGAGATCCTTGCGTTCATACATACGGACGGACGGACGGACGGACGGACGGACGGACAGACAGACGGACATGGCTAGATCGACTCGGCTATTAATGCTGATCAAGAATATATATACTTTATGAGGTCGGAGATGCTTCTTTCTGCCTGTTACATACATTTGGATTTTGCACAAAAACATAATACCCCTTTTACCCATTTTTAATGGGTTCAGGGTATAAAAATACATATACATCGGCCTGATCAACCAACCAAAAAAAAGAAAAAAAATTTTATATTTTAATATCTTTATATTTTGAAATTTTTAATATTTTCATAAATCTTAAATAATTTTTTAAACTCATATTATTTTAATCATTTTTATTAAAGTTTACTATTTTATAAAATAAAAAAAAATAAAAATGTATACACAAAAATTTTTTATTTCTTAATAATTAAGTTCATTTAATAACTACACATTCATAATGTTATGTTATTTCTTTAAAAGGGGAGGTGTACTGTGTATATGCCTTAAAAGAACACCCTATATACAAATATAGAGTATGCGGCAATTTGTCGAATACAATAACAATTATACATTAAACAAGCCCAGAGCCACTTTATATTTTGGCTCTGGCTCATATTACGCAGCGCAGTTCACTAGCCTCTCTAGCTGACCATTTATGCTTACGCTGCACTTACCAAGCTCTGTCTGAGCGCATTCCATGAGCAACATATATGCTCACTAACACTTGCATATGCAAGCTACTCACTCTCCCTCTCATTGTAGCTGTTAACCAATAACAGCATAAGTATATACATGTATCCATAGGCTAAGTGCATTATATTTTCTTTGAATAAAATCATTCTTAAAACACAAGTCAATCTGCTATTTATTTAAAAACCCAATTATTACATGGCGACCGTGCCATGGTCACGAATCCCTGCCTGGAGGCAGTAGACCAAGTGAAAAGAAGCCCCATGGGGACTTCATGGCCAACAAAGAGGCCATCTTTAATATCCAAGTGCAAAAGGAACTGCCGTCGTAACTTGGACATTAAGCATCCCGTATTCTGGGTGAGTAGAGAGTGAGTGTTATAGTTCATCAACGCGGTGGCTTAAAAAATAAAATTAATAAAAGAATAGCGCACATAAGGTGGCTGCTATACACAAAACAGCTAACACCCGCATGGTCGATAGCTCAGAAGTTACAAAATGGGCTCGACTATCTGCAAAATGAAATTAAGCAGAGAAAACCAAACACCACTACTCACTCAAATATAAAAGCTATAGTAAACCAAACAACTAATAAAGTTACATCCATTGCCGCAACCAGCCTGCCAAAAGTAAAACGAATGTGCCCACAGGATTGCGAAGGCCCACTCGACAGCCCCTTCTGTGATATACGTGCAAACACTACACAGCTGGCACCTCCAACAAATAAACGGTGCGAAGACCAGCACCGGTACCGCCAGAGCAACAAGCTGTGCCATCGGAATAAGTGCGAGAGGCACACCGCCACTTGCGCATACGAGGGAGCATCAGCGTGCCACATCCGGCGACGCTCAGGTGATGCAAGGATGAACAACAGTTGCAGTTATAGCCTTAATAACTTCTAATTATAAAATTAAAAAATTTTTGTAAAATTGAGCGGAAACAACTCCGCCCGATTAGCAGCATAGCCCGTAAAGCTATGCGAAACCCTAGATAGTCTTTTGTATTATTACCAATATTCAAACCTTGAATCTAAAAACATTAACATTTAAAACTAAAAACATTATATGTTACATAAAAACATTATATGAATTTAAAAACATTATATGAATTATTGTAAGAAATTTTAATTAAAATGGGTTCGAACGAATCCAAGGTTGATACCCTGAACCCTCATATTCGCGCGCGCGATAGGTATAAAATGAAAGATACTTGATATATATATACTTTTCTAGAAGCTACATGTCAAGTTTGGTGACTCTAGCTCTTATTATTTACAAAAATTGCTTAAAAAACTGGATTTCGATATACATTTTTATCGATTACTTTGAAAAGGATTAAGTTATCGATTATCGGAAACAAACTCGATCTGAGCAGGCGCTAGGAGCACCTACATCTAAAATTTCAAGTCTCTAGCTCTTATAGGTTCTGAGATCCTTGCGTTCATCCATACGGACGGACGGACGGACAGACAGACGGACATGGCTAGTTCGACTCGGTTATTGATGCTGATCAAGAATATATATACTTTATGGGGTCGGAAATGCTTCCTTCTGCCTGTTACATACTTTTGCATTTTGCACAAATACAATATACCCTTTTTACCCATTTTCAATGGGTTTAGGGTATAAAAATCAGCCGCAAACGTTATAAATAATGTAAATTAATTGACCATAAAGAACATTTAGAAAATATTACTATTTTGCTAATAATAATTACTATAGTATCTCTTGTATCACTAGCATTGAAGGTGTATGCAATGCATACAAAAAAATTAAGAAACGCTGTAGCAGTAGAGCAGACGGACTAGATAGGGTATAAATATATTTGAATATGTCAGATATAGAGGCAATCATAAGGTTTATAATATGGAATGGAATATATTAGTGAAAAATATCAATTACTTCAAAAACCAATTTGACAAGTCATATAAATGCATCAATAAAGGCTTATCTATAAAGGTAGAAACACTAATATACATTGTACAAACATTGATAAAACAATATAACAATATAGTACATGCAGTAAATTCCATTAAAGATAAACTAACACAAGAACATGCCAAACAATGCCTTAAATTCATACAATCTCTATATACAAGATTGAAAAACATTGGCAATAGACAGAATATCATAATTAATGTTTCAGAAGATCTATTTTTACCAGCTAAGTTTAAACCAAACCAGCTGCAAGATCTGAATGAGTCGAAGCCAATTACCGATATAAATATCGATATCGACATTGAGACACTGGACGATACAGAATCCAACATGCCAGACCAGGTTGCCTTAGATAGGGAATATGTAAGACAAATCTCGTCTACAGTCCCTGAATTTGACCGTAAAAAACTGTCATTAAATCGTTTTTTAACAGCCTTTAGGCTTGTTGAACGAACAAAGGGCAACCAAGAGGATTTGGCTGTAGAAGTCATAAAATCGAAAATAATTGGCACAATACTATACAAATGGCAAGACGAGACTACGATCTCTGGCATTATTAATAAATTAAAAAGTAGCGTCAAAGGAGAAACCATTGACGTGATTAATCAAAGCTGTTAAGCGTCCAACAAAAAGGCAAAACAGCAGCTCAATATCCAGCTGAAATCGATAACTTGCGTAAGCAACTCGAGGCAGCTTATATTGACGATGGCCTAGACTCGGATAATGCAGAGAAATTCTCGACTAAAGAGTCAATATCTGCAATGACCAAAAATTGTGAATATGAAAGACTTCGCATAATACTAGAAGCTGGAAACTTCAGCACATTTAATGATGCAATGAGTAAATACATTCATTGCAGCACTGAAATGACTGGATGTGCCAGCACACAAAGAGGTAGAGGCAATGGCCGCGATAATCATAACGCAAACTATACTAACAATAGCAATGGCAGAGGACATTATAGAGGTAATGCCCGTGGTAATAACCGGCTTTCACCAAATAGAATTAGAAGAAAATTCTAGGAATATAACGTCTTTTTCAACGAGCAGTAGCTCCTATCGTTTTACACGATTACCATATGGTCTAAAAATAGCGCCTAATTCTTTTCAAAGAATGATGACAATCGCTTTTTCCGGACTAGAACCTTCACAAGCTTTCTTGTACATAGACGACTTAATCGTCATCGGTTGTTCCGAAAACCACATGATCAAAAACTTAACAAACGTTATTGACTTGTGTAGGCAACACAACCTTAAATTACATCCAGAAAAATGTTCATTTTTCATGCACGAAGTGACTTTTCTAGGTCATAAGTGTACTGATCAAGGTATTTTGTCATTGAAAAATATTCAGTTCCAACGGACGCTGATAGCGCTAGAAGATTCGTTGTATTTTGCAATTATTACAGACGTTTCATAAAAAACTTTGATGTCAGTAAACTAGCCTGCGGAGCAGTTTTGACTCAAACGTATGGAGATAAACAGTTGCCCGTAGCATATGCTTCTCGTTCATTTACAAAAGGAGAAAGCAATAAAAGTACAACCGAACAAGACTTGGCAGCAATCCACTGGGCAATAAGCCATTTTCGACCATATATATATGGTCAACATTTCAGAATTAAAACAGACCATAGACCATTGACATATCTGTTTTCAATGGTAAATCCAAGCTCAAAATTAACGAGAATGAGACTAGATTTAGAAGAGTATGAGTTCACTGTAGAATACCTTAAGGGAAAAGATAATTTTGTTGCAGATGCGTTTTAAAGAATAATCATCAAAGAATTAAAAATTAATAAATCAAATGTCTTGATAAAGCTTCTAAGCCCAACGTATTCGACGTCATTAAAAACGACGATATGCGAAAAATAGTGACCTTGCACATAACAAATGTGCTATGTATTTTAAAACATGGTAAAAAGGTTGTTGCAAGAATTGAGATTAGCGACCTTTATACTAATGGAACTATCGATTTAGGTCAATTTATTCAAAGGCTTGAAAAAGAAGCCGGTATATTAGGAAGCAGCCAACTCAAAGTGGTACCGAGCGAAAACATTTCAATAGATACTTTCAAAAATATGGGCAATATATATTTAAAAAACTTAAGAGTAGCGCTACTTTAGCCGGTAGCCCAAATAAATAAAGCAACGGAAAAAGAAGCAATAATGTCTACATTCCATGATGATCCTATCCAAGGTGGTCACACAGGCACTTAAAAAACGCTAGCAAAAATAAAAAGACATTACTATTGGAAAAATATGACACGTCATATAACAAAGTACATACGTAATTGTCCGAAATGTAAAAAAAAAAAATTTCATAAGAATAGACTACAAATTTTTAACGAATAAGACATAAATTTTCTTTTCGAAGTCAAATACACAAAAAAAAAATACATATACATCAACCTGATCAACCAACCAAAAAAAAAGAAAAAAAAAATCAATCCTATCAATAAGAAAAACAAATTATTATAATGAATTTTACATTTTATATTTTATATCTTTATATTTTGAAATTATTACATTTATATATTTTCATAAATCTTAAATAATTATTTTAAACTCATATTATTTTAATCACTTTTATTAAATTTTACTATTTTATAAAAAAAAAAAACAAAAATTGTTATCCAAAAAAATTTTTTGTTCTCAATAATTAAGTTCATTTAATAACTACACATTCATAATGTTATGTTATATCTTTAAAAGGGGAGGTGTATTGTGCATATGCCTTAAAAGAACACATATATGTATATACATATACAAATATGGAGTATGCGGCACTTTGTCGCATACAATAACAATTATACATTAAACAAGCCCAGATCCACTTAATATTTTGGCTCTGGCTCATATTACGCAGCGCAGTTCACTAGCCTCTCTAGCTGACCATTTATGCTTACGCTGCACCTCCCACGCTCCGTCTGAGCGCATTCCATGAGCAACATATATGCTCACTAACACTTGCATATGCAAGCTACTCACTCTCCCTCTCTTTGTAGCTGTTAACCAATAACAGCCATAGGCTAAGTGCATTATATTTTCTTTGAATAAAATCATTCTAAAAACTCAAGTCAATCAGCACTAACGTGCTTCTGCTATTCATTTAAAAACCCAATTATTACAGTTTTCTATGCTCCTCATATATGTATATGCATAATTTTATTTATATCGGACCACTATATCATATAGCTGCCATAGGAACGATCGGCCGAAAATTAAGTTGTTGTATGAAAATAAAAAGTAGTTTATCAAGATATCCTGACTAAACTCGGCATTTATTAGTTTCACTTTGCTCCTCATATGTATGCAATATCCTATTAAGATCAGACCACTATATCATATAGCTGCCATAGGAACGATCGGTCGAAAGTTAAGTTGCTGTATAAAAAAAATTTGTTCATCAAGATATCTTGACCAAACTCGGCATTGATTAGTTTCACTATGCTCCCCATGTAAATGCAAAATTCTATTTAGATCGGTTCAATATATCATATAGCTGCCATAGGAACGAACATTATGGAAAAAAAAATTTGTTTTATCAAATATCGTAACCAAACTCGGTATTAACTATTTTCCCTGTGCTTCTTAGATACGGGCAAAGCACTATGAGCTTTATAAAGAGGTTAGGTCTGCAAGGATAATAAATCTTCGGCGTGCCAAAGATAGCCCTTGTTTCTCGTTATATATAACTATCAAAACGACTCACGAAATCAGACAGCTACAACAACCAAGAAATAAAAGTAGCACACAAGCCTACGAATCTGTTACAAAAATTCTTCAATAAGATAAAATCAAAAATTCCTATGACCGTCAAAAGTAACGTAATTTACCAAATACCATATGCACGGGAAAATAAAAACAGTTGCAATAGTGTGTACATAGGCACAACAAAATCCAGCCTAAAATCAAGGATTACTCATAAAATCATAAATCAGACTTCAAATTAAGACATCAAAATAATATTCAGAAAACAGCACTTATGAGAAGCAATTTTACAACAAAAACAACACTACAAAATATAAGAAATGCTACACATAATTTACACACCAACGAACAAACGATACTATTAAACATCCAAACTGACTCAGTTTGAATCTCCACGTTTAAAAGCGCAGACGTGTAAAATAATCTACGTTAAATTGTTAATATATTGTTTAATTTAATATATTTTAATGATTATTGTTTTTTGTAGCTTGTGTTAGTGCCCTGAAAACGGTTTGCAGATGTGCAATCGAAATATATAGGAAGTAAACTACAATAAAATTGGTTTCATTGTTTTTATTTAAACAAACCCGGACCTCGAGCCAGCCAAATATATATTTAAATCATGGAAAGGTCGTCAAAAACATTATTAAACGACATTAAAATAGAAAATCTAACTGACTATGAAACAGTCTAAGAAATTAGCAGAGATCGCCAGGAAATGTTGATGGATAAATTACAAAATAACTTTCCCCAATTATTTAAAAAACCACTAATAGATCTCAGCATCAAGTATACTGACATATTTGGATTTGAAACCGCATCAATAACAACTAACAATATTTATTTACAAAATTGAGACTTAAGATACTGAGCCAGGGGACATAAGAAATACATACTCATAAAGAAGAAGAAGAAGAGAGTGAGAGAAGCTGTATTAAATATGATATCCATAAATTCTCAGTAATACTTATTGAGATATCTAAAAGCAATATGAACTCAGATCACTTAAAATTGAAAAAAATGAACAAGAAATTTTAAGAGTGCTACCAAATTTTTATCCAATTCTTTAAATAACATTTTTTATTATACCTTCGTTTTTTATATAGCCTACACGCGTGACCACACGTGGGGAGGAGGGACATATTCACAACAACATAATTTTGAATCACTGTTATTCATAAGCTGCATTGCATGGTATAACCCACTGTATGTTTACAAATTGAATAATCATAACAATAATATGCCTTCTGCAGTCAAATTCAAATAATGCTAATAGCAGCGAAAATCATAAAAGCAGAATGCCTTCTGCAACCAAGCTCAGATATTGTCAACAATCATTTATAAACAAAAACTGACCCACAGAAAAACGCTACCATAAACCAGCTGCAGCTGCGGTCCCTTTGCAGAAAGTCAAGTACTTTTTCTGTTCTTCAGTTTTAATCCAGTATTCAACATAATAAACGGATACAAATTTACTCTCGCGAAATAAAGGTTTTTTTATTTCCAAACTTATAAATTGTTTATTGGCGCAGCCGTTAGGAAAGCGTAACATTTTCTGAAACGAAATAATTTCATGAGTGATACGATCAATTAAAGAGAGGCTTATCCATACAACTGATGTCTTCTCTGATCAACAAGTGTAATTGTGCACAGTATTACAATTAATTCGAACATATTTCAATTCCGAAATTCGCTATCCGCAAACTTAACTTAACTTAGCGTGTCTAAACAATTCAAGCAACGTATAAATTTAATTCGGTCGTTGTAACACTGTGAATTTTGTGACACATCAACTGAAAGCCAATATTATTAAAAAATGGAGCAACCAGAAGGTTCTCAAGCTGCTGCACTTCCAACAATGAACAAATTAAACGACCAGAATATAAAACAATTGCTTCAACAAATACGGAACGTGCCAGCCTTTGAGGGAGATCCTATAACCCTGGGTCCATTCATCAGAAGGATGGATTACCTGCTTCATCTATAATCTACTCACAATGGACAACAACTGGCAACAACTAAGGGAGGCTTTAATCTTCGAATACAAGATGCAAATACCCGTGGAAGAACTACTGCAAATAATACTGAAAAAAACTTAATACATATAAAACTACCAGATAGGCTCTTTATGTCACTCGCAAGAAATTAAAACAAGTAGCACAAATAGAGAGCTACTATGAGTAAAATAATTATAATAATAATAATAATAAAAATCGAAGTACTAACAATGCTATAAGTATTATAAGAAATAATAAACCTCAATTTACCCCAAATTACATGACTAATAAGAATCAAAATCCCAATTTTTCACAACATCCTCTGAACAACCAAGCCTATTTTAACCAAAATAAGCAACCAGTTCAAGAATTCAAACAGAATTTACAACGAGCACAAATAAATAACCTCATAAATCAAAATATTTCTCCAGGTAGATATTTACCAAATCAATCGTACAAGCGTATGCGAGAAAATACTAGTGGTACCCAAAAAATGCAGGTTGATAAAAACTATCAACAATCAGATAACTATCAGGGTAATAACGTACAAGAAGAGTATGGTTGTCAGAACAACCAATACGTGGAGATTCAAAATAACGAAATAAAAGACGAAAATTTTCTGATTGGAGCCTCGGTACAAGCCACTTCATAGAAATTACATTTTATAACAGACTCTACAGACGTCTCATTGACACTGAGTCGTCAATAAATATGATGGGGGAAAATTTCTAATATACCAGTTTATAAGAGACCTACTTCGATAAGAACTATGACAGGGGTATCAAAACTAAATCATTATGTTTCAACTGCACCTAATAAACTCTTTAGACAAGACCAGATATTTTACATACACAATTTTTCAACTCATTATGACATGCTATTAGGCAGAAATTTATTAAAGCCAAACAACGCTATTATTGACTACAGTCATGACTATAATTATGAGCGAGAGATCGTTAGAAATTAGCTTAGGATCCAAATGCAGAAAAAAACTTTCAAGCATATTTAAAGCCAGAAAGTTAAACACAAGAGGTTAATTACGCAAAAAATAATGAAATAACATCGGCACAAGATTACCGAGTTGATCATCTAAATGATGAAGAAAAAACAAAAATTTTAAAATTATTGAAATATTTCAGTGATATTCATAATCGAGAAGGTGGCAATTTGACCTTCATGAGCATTGATATACACGAAATTAATACACACACTGAACATCCAATTTATGGGACACCATTTGGTTACCCTTGCGCTTTTGAACAAGAAGTCGAAACGCAAATTAAAGATGTGCTAACCCAAGGCATTATTCGGCATAGCCAGTCGCCTTATTGTAGTCCCTTATGGATAGTACAAAAAAAGACAGACGCCTCAGGAAAAGCAAAATTAAGATTAGTTGATTATAGAGGGTTGAACGACATAACAATTAATGATAAATTTCCCATTCCAAACATTGACGAGATTTGGGAAAACTAGGAAGATTAGGATTTTACATCAATAGATTTAGCAAAAGGCTTCCATCAGATTGAAATGGATCAGAAATCAATCAATAAAACAGCGTTTTCAACCAAATACGGAAACTACGAGTATACTCGAATGCCATTTGGACTTAAAAATGCTCCAGCAACATTCCAAAGGTGTATGAATCATGTTGTTCGTGATTTAAATAACAAGCATCGTCGTCTTTCACTTGATAAACATTTAAATTCAATAAATAAAGTTTTTGAAAAATTAAGACAGGCAAATTTGAAACTTCAATTTTTAGGCCACATTATAAGTCCAGAAGGCATACGGCCAAATAAACTAAAAGTTAAAGCAATACAAGAATTCCCTTTGCCAAAAACATCAAAGGAAATTTAAGCATTTCTAGGTTTATGTGGTTATTATCGAAAGTTTATACCAGATTTTGCAAAAATTGCAACCCCCATGACTCTTTACTTAAAGAAAGCAGCAAAACTCGATATTAAAAATGATAAGACAAATTAAAATGATTCGAAGTGATACCGAAAAGGTAGAATTTGAACCATATTATAAGAAATTAAGGATAAAAATCGAATATTTAAGCCTAAATATTGAAAAAGCTAAACAGATATTGATAAAACATGCTTGCAACAAATCAAGCGTATTATACATTGAATACAACTCAGATTTTGAAATAATACAACAAGCATTTAATGTAATTATGACCCTTAAACAACTCGAATATTACGAACAAATATTAAACTGAAAGACATTAGGACCTGTGCAGAATTTAAAGATATAATAATTAGCAACCACAAGAAACTTTTACATCCAGGTATCGAAAAGATGGTCAGACATTTTAAAAAAATATACTATTACCCAGACTATCAAAATTTAATCCAAAACATAACTAACGAATGTGAAGTTTGCAATCTAGCTAAGTTTGATCACAGGAACACATCTTATTTATTTAAAAATATTATATATATATATATATATAAATATATTATATTCAATAAAAAACCACAGCTATTTAACATGTATTAATGTATATTCAAAATTTGCAAATGTAATTGAGCTTAGCAGCAAGGATTGGATGGAAGTCAAAAAAGGACTCATTACAATATTTAACAATATGGGAAAACCTATAACTCTGAAGACAGATAGGGACAGTGCTTTTATAAGCCCTGAAAAAATGGTTAAATAAGGAAAATATTGAAATTCAAATAACAACAAGTAAAAGCAGTGTAGCGGATGTAGAAAGAATACTTAGGACAATTATTGAAAAAATCCGTATAATAAATACTGACGATTACGAAGAAAATAGACTCATGAAAATTGGGGTAATTTTATACACTTATAATCGTAAGCTAAAACCTGATTCAACTTGTAGAACTCCAGCTGACATATTCATTTATTCAAGAATACCTAATTATAATACCCATAATATAAAAGAGACAAGAATAAATAATCTTAATAAAAACCGAAAGGATTTCGAAATAAATACTAAGTTTAGGAAAACACCCATAATTCCCGGTAAATTACAAAACCATTACAAACCCATTGGGAAAATAGAACAAATTACCGAATATTATTTTGAAGAGGTCGAAAAATTAAACATAAAAAAAATTATTAAAAACAAAAGAAATTAAATAAGAGAAAATATTTACAGGAGGATGAAATTCCAAAACAGGACCTATAACCTTCATTTTTCTGACACTAATGATGTCAACCCTATTACCAGGAAGTAATAACCAGTTTATAAATATAAGCCCTATTAAATCAAATAATGGATACTTACTCTTTAAAATAGGCATGATAGACATACCAGATGATTACGAGCACCAAAGAGAAATAAACCGTATCCGAATAGTAAAAAGAAGTAAAAGAGGATTACTTAATTTCGTAGGTACAACACACAAATACTTATTTAAATCTCTAGATAACAATGATAAAGAACTTAAAGAAAAAATAAATTCAATAGCTCAAAACAGTATTCAAATAAACGAACTCATCCATGTAAGTGAAGCGGTTAACCAAGGAATACACAATTGGTTACAGCATCTTGTTCGTTATGCAAAACGATTGTTAAGCAAACCATTACTCCCATATAAATCAATGTAAAATAAAATAATTCGTTTCAGATCGAAAAAAATACACTTATATGTTTCAATTTAACTTTTATTGAAAGAAAGTAACATAAAATGCAACAAAACTCATGAAGAACTGAAAAAATACACCATAATATTTTATGTTCAGCTTTTATTAAAAGAAAGTCAAATATAACGTATATAACTTTTAAAGGAACTGAACATGCAATGGGCGGAAGGAGACAATCTGAATTTTTTAATTTGAGCAAAGTAGCGCAGAAATTGTTCGTTTGATTGATATCTCAACATGTTTAAAGAATGTAGATAGAGTAGTGCGTGTAGCAAAATAAGTGTTGTATTATATCTCAACTGTTGTGCAACTGTTAAGTCTGCAGAATGCGGCCATTGCTGAACACAGACAGAAAAAGGGTTTCCCCCTTCTTCGTTGGTCGTTATGCGAAAGTTCGTTCGTTAAGAGAAACTTTTTTTCTCAGAAAAAAATGTGTTCGGTTTGCGAAATGTTCGTTATGCGGGGCGTTCGTTAACCGAGGTTCCCCTGTAGTAAAGAAAGAAAGAGAAGAATCTAAACTACTGGAATTACTAGCATTCCACTTACAACAATTTACAGAATATATTGAAAAATTTATTAAAACACGACTATCTCACAAACGTTAATTCTGAAAAGCTACTTAACATCTAGTTCGCTTAGCTCCGATACGAGTGGAACTTTTATTATTTCACACATTCCTAGATAAATAAATAAAACCCCATTATACGAAATTCTACCCCACCCAGACGATGATCAAAATATTTTACAAGACGAAACACAATACAAGTACTACTCACATAATAATAATCCATACATAAAGGACAACAAAAAATTGACTATTAGCCCATACATATTTGGTATAATAAAACAAAATAACACTAGTTGCAGATTTTCAAAAAAACACATCTAATAACACAAGCTAACTATATTGAACCGAATATACTTATAACATGGAACTTACCTAAAATTACATGGAATCAAAACTGTATTAGATATGATATCTTAATTAAGGGAAATAACATAATAAAAATCCATAAATGCTCAGTAATACTTAATACGGAAGAAATAATATTACTAAATTAAAACCACTTTCGTACATTCAAACAAAAAAAATAATTTAAGAACGCGTGACGACACGTTTTATTTTTAGTGGGGAGGAGTGACATATTCACAACAACAGAATTTTGAATCACTGTTATCCATAAGCTGTATTGCATGGTATAACCAAAGACCATATAAACACTAAGCTGAGTAACGCCATACAACAAAATGCTACTAAGCAGCTTGATTTTATTAAAATTGAGAACGAAAACGTAATCTCTATCATTGCGCTCTCACAGCCGAGAGAACGAAAAAGCTAAAAATATAATTTGCTCTCAGCTTCGGCTCTATGAGGGCCGTTCAAGCAATTATGTTTGTATGCGTACATACATAACAGCATATTTGAATGTGTTGTTATCCACTGCTCTGGCAAAGTCTCTGGCTGGCAAAGAAACAATTTTCTTAGTTTTCTAGCGCAGATCACGACCTACCCCAAATTTGTGTTGATATATGAATGCATTTTGTGTACTGAGGCTCCGTACAAAATATGTATTTTTAAGTCGATGCAAATATATATGTAATTTATTATTATTATTTATTTATACAAATAAAAATGTAATTGTTTTTTTAGCACTCTTTTATTTCTTAATTGGAGAATAAAAATAATATTATTTAATATAAAGAAATTATGTTAATATTTGCATCGACTTAGAAATACTTATCTGCGCTAGAAAACTAACAAAATTAATGTCTTGCCAGCTAAAGCCAGAGCAGTGAAGTTGTAAGCATGCATAACAACCAAAGGTGCTTGCACGCCATTGGCTGAGACAAGAACTTTTCTCGAGCGTACACTGTTCAAAAACAAAACTGAAATCAATCTATGTGTGCTATTTTCGTATCGTAGTTATTGCACAAGATGCGCCTTGTGTAAAAATTATTTAATTCTTAAATTTTCCTGTAAAATTAATCGTTAGTATCTAGAGTAATATATTATTTAAATAAAGCATGCATATCATGGATAAAGCATAAGCACTTTGCGTCGATCGTAACTTTTAAACTTTTTCGCTCAATGTACTTCAAAAACGAAGCGACGCAAAGCATCATCGACCAGCTTTGCTGAAGGCAGGCTGGCGACTAACTTCGTTGCTCGTGTCAGCATCAGCAAGCCGCGACTTCGGCATCCGTTCGTCTGGTCTTTGGAGAACGAAGAGTCAGTCGGCAGGCATGTCATACGAAGCCTCAAAGGCCAGATGAAAGGCCAGGCTAGAAATTTTGCGTCGCATTCAAATGTATGGGCGTTACTCATCTTAGTGTTTATATGGTCTTTGGTATAACCCAATGTATGTTTACATATTGAATAATCAAAAAAATCAAAAAAAAAAAAACGCTAGCATAAACAAGCTGCAGCTGCGGTCCCTTTGCAAAAAGTCACGTACTCGAAATATTATTTAGCTTTAAATACAGCGTAAGCCAATTTTTGTTCTTCAGTCTTAATCCAGATATTTAACATAATAAACTGATACAAATTCACTCTCGTGAAATATAGGTTTTTTACTTGTACTTGTTTAAACAATATGATGCTCGGCTTAACATATAGTTGCGGCAGTGATTATCAGCGATTAATTTCACTCAAGCAATTTCATATTCTTTATTGTTATACTTGTGTTGTTGCTTTATCAGAAAGATTTCCATGCCAGTTTCCAGGTGCGCCAGTTATACGGCAGCTAGTATGATAGTTGATTACTTTAAGCTTCGAATTGTATGGTCAAGTTATAAGCGAACTAAATCAATCTCTTATCGAATGTTTTAACGAATTTCTTGTAGAGACCATTTAGCCAAGTGAACAATGTTTATATATGTTTCTTAGAAGCATGCCCAGTAAACTGACGCCTACGCTGCAATCGTAAAAGCGGCGACTCCGCTTTTGGGCAAATGTGCAACATTGTTGCACTTAACTTGATTTATAGCTTTGTGGTGGTAGCGGAGAGATGGTGACTATAGCTCTTAATATTTACCCAATTTGCTCAATAATCAGGATTCGGATTTCAATTTTAATCGATTACTTGGAAACGGGGCAAGTTATCGAATATCGGAAAAGACAAAATTGATCTGCGCGGGCACTAGGAGGACCTACAGCCTACATTTCAAGTCTCTAGCTCTTATAGGTCATAAGATCCTTGTGTTTCTACATACGCACAGACGGACTGGCGGACCGACGGACGGGCGGATAGACAGACGGGCGGATAGACAGACGGACATGGCTAGATCGACTCGGCTATTGATGCTGCTCAAGAACATATATACTTTAAGTGGTCGGAGATGCTTGCATAAATACATTATACCCTTTCACCGAAATGAAGCGCTTATAAAAATAAAGCTTTAAATAAAGCATGAAATTTAGATAATTTCTTAACCCTTTCGACCCCAACTATTTTCCTGATGAATAAACATTTTTTTTTTACTTTTAATCTTTTTGTATTTATTTAATAAGTATTTGACCAAAATTTAAGGTTGCCACGCCCATCGGTTTGGGCGCTACAGAAAGTTGCTTGTGAGCAACGTTGGGCCATAGTGGTATATATATAAAAAAATTGTTTTCTTGGAAACAGTTTAAAATTAATTTTATTTATTTTAGTAAATTTGGTATGAAAAGAAATAAAGCAGTATTTATTGTTATTACAGCAAAGATGGACTTTGCATTTAAGGCATTAGGACAATGGTGTTCCTGTCTTGCACAATCTGCAACGCCCTTTTTCACCAAATACTTCCCAATGTTCCATTTTATCGTAACACCGTGAGTCTGGAGGATCCGGCTGGACCCTGTCCTTTTTTGACTGGTGCGAAGACACACTGCTTGATGGGGAGCCCAAGGGTGTTATTGAGCTTTCCTTTTCTGCATTCAATGGTCGCCCTCTCTTTTTTGCCAACGAAGTAGTGGCAGTACATTGTTAAAGCTCCTGAGCAACTTCCATTTGAAATAGTATGGGAGGAATATGCTTCTGTCCCGGGTTTATCAAATGTAAATGCTTTTTATATAGTAGCCACGCATTTGTAATGGATGTTCCCAAGCACCAATAAGAGATTCTAATATACCACTTTCTTGAACGGTGGTTGACCTTGAAGAGCTCCATGAGCATGTCTGCCAAATCTACTCCTCCCATACCCTTTTTTGTAAGAAGCAACAATCGCAGGCCTTGCAACATCAATATAAGCCTTTGCTTTTGGATTCCAACGTTTGCATATCCCAACAGGTTGATGGGCTTCACACGAGGATATAAGCTGAACTGGCTTATTGTCAAACCATTTTACACATACCAGATTTTTTGACCATGCCATTTTAAATTGTGGCAATTTTATAACACCCAAGTATAACAAAATATCAATGTAACGTTTGATATCTGCTCCAGTACATTTAAGCTCTATGCCGTGTTCTTGCAGCCCATACAAATCAGTTTGCATTGTGATCAAATCAATAACTTGGCTATCAAAAAAGGTGGAAAAATATTCTACTGGCGTCATCACGTCGTCGACTTTCAGCAAACTGTCTTCTTCCCAAATGCACTCTGGAGCTTCAAATGGCATTGTTCTCCACTTTAGTGTCTTGGGGTCAACTTTTTCGAAGCTATTACCAGCATCAACACTCGGTTCCAGCTCACATTCTTCAGCAATCATATTTTCAAGAAGGCCAATCTCGATAGTGTCTCCTCTTTCCACGATCTCTTCCAAATTCTTCTCCAGCACTGCAGAAATGTCATCCATCTCATCACCACTTTCTTCGTCAGTGGAGGCATCCCAATCGAAGTTAATAATCCTCTCAATATCTTCATTTGACAAGCCCTTCTGTTTCGGTCTCATATCTAAGTACAAATATATTTATTACCACTATGGCTCAAGGTTGCCCACAAGCAATTTCACATCTTTGAAAATTACTAACCTGGGTATTGTTTAAAATAATTCAAATTTAAATTTAACACCTTTTAAATAAATCTCCGCTTAGAAAAAACTCATTTACAGTTTTTTATTTTTCTTTATTATTATTAAAGTTAATCACTCACTTTAATACCTCTTCCGAATTTCATAATTATATATTTTGCGACACACGTTTAGTCTATTCAAAATAATTTCTCTAAATGACCTCCAAATGTGAATTTTTTTGCACATATTTTGAGTGGACAAATAAAAGTACCGTTATCATTAAGAATGAGCAGACAAAAACAAAAGGAATGCTTACCGTTAGCCGTTAAACAACACAAATTGCTCACCGGCAACAGTGGGGTCGAAAGGGTTAATGTTGATAAAGAAATATTTTTTTCAAAACAAATATAAAATTACACATTCATTTATGATGTTTTATATTCATATGTGGTGGCGAAAATAAGGTTTTCTATAGTGCTGTTGTTGTTATTGCCTGTTTTAATTATTTTGTTTCGGTGCTCCCCTGTGCATACACTTGTTTACGCGTGTGTTCGCTGCTGCATATTTCCGCTTGTGCATCGCGCTCTCGCAAATTTTTGCAGTTGCTTTTCGCTCCAAACTATTTTTGTGTATACGAATAGTTATTTTTTGAGCGTTTAGTTGCTCTACTTTTGTGCACCTTGTTTTGTTTCGCTCTGCGATTTCGCAACTTCTGCTTACCTTTTAACTCTGGTAGAAATTATGTCGTGCTGTAAGAAACCTTGTAAAGAAGCTACTGGCCGGGGTACATATCTCAGTCTTACCAGGTCCAGCGAGTTACGAGACATTTATAAGTTCGCAGGGACAGAGGGCTTAAGGGGAGGGGGAATGAATGCTCCGACCAAAACATACCTCGCACTACTGCTATCCTACCTACCCTGCGGAGCCGCGGCCTCGTGCTACCTATTTTAGCAGGCCGGAGCCACGCACCAACTACGCTATCGGGCCTTGGCCACGCCGAGCTACTGAAGAAGCTACTGCACTATCGGGCATGGCCGCGCGCCACCTACACTATCGGGCCTCGGCCTCGCAATGCCACGGAAGAAGCTACTATGTTCTACCCTACTAAACTCCCTAGTCTAAGGCCCTGCCGCACTGTCTTGGAGCCCAAGCGCTCCGCTGCACACTTCACCGTTTTTGCTCGCACTCCTTTTCGGCAAGTCTACTCACCCTGATCGTTATTCCAAAAGTGCCGGCTCGCTCGCTAGCGAGCCATGCGCTTGCCTCGGCCGCTCGACTTCGCCGCGAGCTTTCGCAACTTCGCTTCGGAGCTTTCGCTCTTCGCCGCCGAATCGAAGCTGCGCTCTCACAGGCGGTGTTGAGCAACCGATCAGCAACGCACGGTTGCAGCGGCAAACTATGCACTTATTCTAACAATACACAGACTATGCGGTTAACGGCCCTTTTACTTAATTATAATGTCGGCGGCTTCTTGCCTCTTACAAATCTATCGTCGGCATCGGAACCGGCGGATCCGTGCCTCTGTCGCGATGAGCTCCACTTATTTGTTAACTTATTCGTTACTTATTTGTTAATGCCCTATCCTCACAGTGCGGCTCACATTTTACTATGCCTATTCTGGTTACACTACTAGTGTTAACCTAATCTACTTTAGAATGGTAGTTACGTTGGCGACGGGTGTCGCTCTCACCCTGCGCCTGCTCGTGGGCATCCCTGTGCCCTGGGTCTTCTCCTTTATCGTCAGTCGTCTCTCGGTAGAATGGTTTCAGCTGCGAGATTTTGGCAACTCAAACTTAGGTGCCAACTTTGCTGCGAAACCCTCGGCGGCGTTGGATAGCTGGTGCTGTCTTAACAGGACCATCGAGTCCAACAAAGACCGCCAATCTCGTCTCCTCAAGTTATAATGTCTGCCCTGGTCCTTTGATGCGCGCTGGAGATTGCTGTGAACGGTATAAAAGATTTCTTTTAACCTATCCGCCTTTGTCCTATGGTCGAACACACTAGTTGCGGACCCCGGAGTAACCTGATCGTACCGCGGCTCCCTAACCTGCATCAGGAAAGCGGGACTGAATCCGGTCGAATCCGACACGCTTGTATTGACCGCCAGCGATATCTCGGGCAAGAGTTCGTCCCACGAACTCTGGTGGCCCACCTGCCTCGTCAGCATACGTCCAGCCGGTTTGAGTTGCTCACTCTTGAATTTTTGGCAGGTTTCGGAACACTTCACGTACCTGGCGGCATCACGGAACATACCCGGCCAGTAGTACCTTTGGGCTAGCCTCGACACTGTTTTCCTCACGCCTTGATGCCCGGCCGTGGGAGCGTCATGGCATTCCGCCAATACCCTCTGCCGTTGACCACTGGCCACACATAGCTTCCAGAGAATGTAATCTTCGTCGTCCGTCCGGTGGCCTAAATGCCTATACAGCTGCCCATTTTCTTCTGCGTAGTCCGGGAACTTGGCTGGCTCTTCGGCGATCCTGGCACGCATACTCGCGCAACTCCTTACAATTTGTCGGGGCCCTTAGGTTACGTATCGCCTCCACCTTCTCTGGATCGGTACGTATATCTTCCCCACAAATGACATGTCCTAGGTAGACCAACCTCTTCCGGAAGAATATGCACTTCTTCCTATTCAGCCTGAGATTAGCCGCCCTTAACCGGCGGAACACCTCCCTCAAGTTCTCCACATGTTGTTCCCTTGTCGCCCCTATTACCACGATGTCGTTTAGGTAGGCGAATTCATGAGGCTCCATTTCCGGCCCTATGACCGTGTCTAATGCTCGCTGGAAGGTCGCACACGCCGAATGTAAGCCAAATGGCATAACCCGCCACTGGATGTGATTAATCCTGGGAACAGGATAGGCGTCTGGGACGGAATGCGCGTTGAGTTGTCGGTAGTCGATACACATGCGCCACTCGCCAGTCTTCTTCTTGACTAAGACGATTGGGGCGCTGTGTGGACTACGCGACGGCTCAATGGCACCCGCCTGGATCAGCTCGTCCACCACCCTTTGCATGGCCGGATTCTTCGGGTAATATCTCTGCTTTAAGGGCTTACCATCCTTAAGCCTGATCCTGTGCTCCGCGATGTGCGAGACTCCCTGCAGCCCCTCGAAGAGTAGCAGTTCCGACTCCAGGAACTCCTTAAGTTCCGTATCCAAATCCGCTGGCCAGTCTGCCTCTTCGACGCTGGGCTTGCCCTGCGGTTCGCCTCCTCCAGGCACCACTCCGACTCCAAATAGAGCTCCTTGATCGCTCGACTCTGGCAGTCGTTCCTGATTCCCTGTGCCCGTGTGGATCTAAGCCATTGCTCTGAATCCCTCCATTCTTTGGCACACTTCCGCCGTGCCGCCTGCATGACCAGCGTGGATCTGCCTTTGCAGGTCTACGCGCCGCCTTTTGGGCTCCTCAAGCTCTCGGTCCAACCCCGAGCCGGCACTCCCGTTCCCTGACGCGCCAGGCCTTCTGTCGACTTCTCTCTCCTCTGTTGACGAGCAGGTGCTCCCTTTTCATGACCTGGGAGGCCTTCCTTCGGTTCTTCCTTGGTTCCAGGCCCCGCGGCCGGAGACGTCACCGCCTCTAGAACCAGCTCCACCTTGCCGCAGCGTAGCGAAGTGCCCATTGCACCCAAGAAGTCCATCCCCAGGATGACGTGGTCCAGCATTGCGGGCATGATAAGCATTAACATGCTGACCACCTTCCCCGCTAGGCCGACGTCTATCCTCAATGCCTTTCCTACTTTGAGCGTGGACCCATCTCTCTCCCCCGAATCGACCACTTGCGCACGCAGTCTTCGCTCATGAAGCTGCGAATGGCCCCAGTATCGATAGTAGCAGGCATCGTCCGCCCGCCAATCTCCACCGTGGCGACGATCCGGCCACCCTCCACCTTAAGCGCGTGTACTATTTCCGAGTCCCGTGTGTGTCGGCGTCGACCCGACCCTGACCTGGGCGACGCTGTTGCCCGTTTCCCGCCTCCGTGCGGCGACAACAGTCCTGGCTACTTCTGCCCCGGTGACCACATACCCAACAAAACAAAACGGGCGCATTGGGACATTCCCTGTCAAAGTGCCCCTCCTGTGCGCACCTGCGGCATGCTCGTCGCGGATCGTACCCGATTCCGGCCTCTTGGTTCATCATTTGGTGGGCCACTTCCGCAGTGGCCGTTGCCGGCGGGGCGGAGACTTGTCTATCCACAACGATCGCTCCGGATCCGTTGGGAGTAGACCGGAATGGGTTATGGTGTCCCCCCGGGGGCTGTACCGTCCTTCCCCACTCCACGCTATTTGAGCTCGTGGTCACCTGACTCCCTGCCCTGCTTCCGGAGTATTCTGCTCGCTGCCTCATCACCGTCTCGTACTCCACAGCGAGTTGAGTCAGCTGGGACAAGGTGGAGAAATCTTGCCGTCGTACGTAAAGCCTGTATTCGGGGGTGGCATTCTCATATATCCGGTGCAACTCTTGCGCCGGCTCATATCTGGCATGATGCATCAAAGCCCTCAACTCTATTAGGTATTCCTTAAATTCTTCTTCAACACGCTGCCGGCGGGATCGGATTTCGTCTTCCAATCTCTCGAAGTAGCGTTTTGGTAGAAAGAATTCTTAGAAACCCTTCTTAAACACCGACCATGGTACATCCCTCAGTCCACTGCTTAAAAACCAACGAGCATGAGTTTCCCCTGCACCCGTGCGTCGCTGGTGGATCCAGCGCACGCCTACACCCGGATTTTGGCACTCACCTGTCTCCATTCTGAGTTTTTACTACTCACTCTAGGCTCAACTACAACTCTTGTAGACTCTCGCTCGTGTTTAGTGTTCGGTGTCTGGGCAATTCGCGTTCCGTAGGTTTTTTTTCTTTCACTTTTGTCTTTGTCTCTCTTGTTTTTTTTTTCTCTTTTTTACAAAATTACAAAATATAATTTCTCCACACCTCGAGAAATATCGTCTTTCAAAATAAATGATTCACATGATAGGCTCCCAATCATTTTGGCCTCCACACATGATTGTTCACGAGTTCAAGCCAAACAAGTAAGAGCTTCTAGTCGTGAGCTCCCGACTAGGAATTACCCTGAACCCTCTTATCCCAAAACCAAATGCAGCTCGTTTGAATTAATAAAGATAATTTAAAAACAAGTAAGAGGTTCTAGTCGGGACATACCGGAATACCCCAAACCCTCATATTCCAACACCAAATGCAGCTCGGGCCACGCGCTTGTTTGAAGAAATAAAGATAAATTAAAAAAAAAAAAAGTAACTTTGGCAGGGTTCGAACTCGCAACGAACCGCATTACTTGCTGCCGACTCTACTCAGCAGCCACACCAGCCAAAAAAAAATAGATTCCCCCGTAGGACTGCCTCCCCACTGCCTCTACTCAACCGCCACACCAATAATTGAGTCCTATTGAGAACAAGAAAGAAAGGCTATCTTCGGCACGCCGAATATCTAATACCCTTGCAGACCCAACCGTTTGTAATGCTCATAGTGCTTTGTCCGTAACTAAGAAGCACAGGAAAAATAGTTAATGCCGAGTTTGGTCAAGATATCAAGATAAACAAAATATTTTTTCATCAAAAACATAGTTTTCGACCGATCGTTACTATGACAGATATATGATTTAGTAGTCCGATGTAAATAAGATTTTGAAAAAATGAAGGGAGCATAGTGAAATCCTTAAAAGCGGACCGGTTGCTCATATGGCAGCTATATGATATAGTGGTCCGATCTTAATAGGATTTTGAATATATATGAGGAGCATAGTAAACTAAACAAGTAAGAGGTTCTAGTCGGGAGCTCCCGACTAGGGGATACCCTGAACCCTCTTATTCCATCACCAAATGCAGCGCGCGCTTATAGATAGAGAGTAGCGGGGAGTTGGCGATAGGTATAAAATGAAAGATAATCGATCTATATATACTATTCTGGAAGCTACATGTCAAGTTTGGTAAGTCGGGATTTCGATATACATTTTTATCGTTTATCGGAAACAAACTCGATCTGTGCGGGCACTAGGAGCACCTACATCTAAAATTTCAAGTCTCTAGCTCTTATAGGTTCTGAGATCCTTGCGTTCATACATACGGACGGACGGACGGACGGACGGACGGACAGACAGATTGACATGGCTAAATCGACTCGGCTATTGATGCTGATCAAGAATATATATACTTTATGGGGCGGAGATACTTCCTTCTGCCTGTTACATACATTTGCATTTTGCACAAAAACATCATACCCCTTTTACCCATTTTTAATGGGTTCAGGGTATAAAAATGACGGGTTTGGTCAAGATATCTTGACAAACAACATTTTTTTTCATACGACAACTTTATTTTCGACTGATCGTTCCCATGGCAGCTATATGATATAGTGGTCCGATCTTAATAGGATTTTGCATATATATGAGGCGCATAGTAAAACTAAAATATGCCGAGTTTGGCTAAGATATCCTGATAAAGAAATTTTTTTTTCATACAACAACTTACTTTTCGATCGATCGTTCCATTGGTAGCTGTATGATATAGTGGTCCGATCCAGCTGGTTCCGATATATGTACTGTACATTAGTGACCCCGACGTGATTTATTATTTAACATTGTATCGTTGCATAAAATTATTTAAATTAAAGTTGTGCTGATTGTTACTAATTTCGGCAGCAATTAAAACCCGCTCTTATATACATAAATACATATATATACAAGCAAGTGTCGTGCGGTCAATTGCAGTAAAGCGGAGTCTGTGTTCATAAGCATATATACACATTCATAAAGACGCGTTGGCTCTCGCTATCTGCATTTTGCTTGTGCTTTGATTCGTCTAGCTATTGCGCGCGTGTAAGAGTAGAGTGCTGACAAAAGGTCAACGGTCACGAACTTTTGTGTACAGTTTATATTCGGTTTTTTTGACCACTTTTCGTATCGGATGCCATTGAAATTGCTGAATCGCTGGCCCAGCCTACAAACAGGGTGTCATTTTTAAAGCGCAAGGTGGCGTCCTCGTATGAGCGGTTGCAGGCGCTACAATTTAGAATTTAGAACAATTTAGAACCAAACGACTCTTGCGCATTGCTTGAAAAAATGGAATCTGCATTCGAAGACGCTCAAAACAAATTGGAAGAACTAGACTTTGACGAAATCGGCAGTGAGTTACGCGAGGCTTTTGATGAGCTTTCAGTAACTTTGGAAACTTCGGTGCGGTTTGAAATCGCTAAGCGCAGTAGATTGCCTAGGAGCCTTTTGCTGCTGCGTCAATGACTAGATCCTGAGCGTTACCGACCTTCCCGCCAATCAAATTGCCAACGTTTTCTGAAGGTTATACGGAGTGGTCAGATTTCACAATTTTAATCGAAAATCATCCCGAACTAACAAACATTAAAAAAATGCAGCATTTGCGGCTCTGCTTGAAGGACTCTGCACTGGCTAACCCCAGTGGGACATCACTCATTGCTACTTACTCAATGGCTGCTGTTTGCGTATTTTGTGATTATAATGAGCATAATATATGGCAATGCCGAGGATTTGGCAATTTGTCTCCAGAGATGCGATTCAAGGAAGCAAAACGGTTATCTTAATGCCTCAACTGCCTTAAAAGAGACATCTTTTACGAACATGCAATTCCGAAACTTGTCGCACATATGGCTCCAAACCCCATTCACTTATGCATTTAGACGTTTTGCCTTCGATTCCTCACTCAATCACTCCTACTGCAGCTTCTTCAGCTCGTTGCCCTGCTGCTCCGTCAATGGCTAGATCCAGAGCGTTACCGACCTTACCGCCAATCAAATTGCAAACGTTTTCTGGAGGTTATACGGAGTGGTCAGATTTCTTTTCAATGTTCACAACTTTAATCGAAAATCATCCCGAACTCACAAACATTGAAAAAATGCAGCATTTGCGGCTCTGTTTGAAGGACTCTGCGCTGGGTACCATTCGGTCATATCAGGAAATATCAGAGGCTAATTATTTCATAGCATAAAATTTATTAAAAACGATTTGATAACCGTCGATTAGTATTTCAGGCAAACATCGTTGAACTGCTGGGGCTCAAGAAGGTAGAGAATGGCTCCGCTGTCATGCTGCGTGAATTGTGGGATTAGTTTAATGCCCATATTCGTGCTCTCACCAGTTTGGGTAGCAAGGAGCAAATTGCTGGTTACATCCTTGTTCAGGTGCTACTGCAAAAACTGGATCCTGCTACGCAGGCGAAGTGGGAAGAGAAGCTGGAGGATCCCGCATTTGCAAATTTAATTCCATCATGGGCACAAATTGCCACATTTTTGGAGCAAGGCTGCAAAACCCTAGAGAGTGTGGATTATGCTATGGCAACCTATACGCCGAGTTCTCAGGTGGGCAAGGACATAAAGACTAACCCTAAAAGGACATCACTAACTCAATGGCTGCTGTTTGGCTTTTTTGGAATGGTGAAGAGCATATTATATGGCAATGCCCAAGATTTGGCAATTTGTCTCCAGAGATGCTTCTCAAGTAAGCAAAGCGATTATCTTTATGCCTCAACTGCCTTAAAAGGGGACATATTTTACGAGCATGCAATTCCGGTACTTGTCGCACATGTGGCTCCAAACACCATACGCTTCTGCATTTAGACATTTTGCCTTCGATTCCTCACTCTGTCACTCCTACTGCAGCTTTTTCAGCCCCCTCCTCTTTCTCTCTTGTTGCCCACAACCTCAGCAGCGATGTTGTGTTCCTGGCCACTGCTATTGTACTAGTTAAAAATCGGTCTGGGACTTTAGTTCAGTGTCGTACTGTATTGGATGGTGGGTAACAGATGTATTTAATTACATCCCGATTCGCTCAACAGCTTCAGTTGAAGAAAAGTCCATCTTCAGCGGCAGTTGCTGGCACTGGCACTGGATGCACTGTGACCGTCAATCTACAATCTCAAACGCCATCGTAGCTTCCACTATAGCAGATCGCTAGCCAAGCATCGCCCTTAATACAACTAATTGGAATGTGCCTGGAAATATTCGCCTCGCTGATCCTTGCTTTTACAAGCCGCAGCGAGTTGACTTATTAATCGGAGCAGGTCTTTTCTACGTGCTAATGTGTGTAGGGCAAATAAAACTGCTACCGGGATTGCCGCTTCTGCAGAAGACACGCTTTAGATGGACACGCTTTTGCAGGTGGCAGTTCCCAGCAGGGCGGTACCTCTCTTTTGGCAAATCGTGTATCGTCTGACGCCCGCACTGAGTCTGATGACCAAACCGAGAAGTTAATTTAACGATTTTGGGAAGTAGAAAGTTTTCCAGAGCCCGTTTTCTAAAGCAACAAAGGAAGAGCTTGACTGCGAGGAGCATTTTATTAAGAATTTCCAAAGGTTGCCAACAGGAGCATATTCCGTGCGACTCCCTCTCAAACTCACTCTGGCTCAATTAGGTGAATCTTATCAACAGGCATTTCGCAGATTTATATCGCTTGAGAGAAAGTTGCATCGTCATCCCAACCTTAAAGACCAGTATTGCGCGACATATGACTTTGTCCCTCCAGAGTCGTTACGTTTATGCAAATATTTTCACCCTCATCATTGTATACTAAAGGAACAAAGCACGAGCATAAAACTTCGTGTCGTGTTTGATGGTTCAGCTGTCACCAGCACTGGATGTTCGCTGAATAAAGTGTTGATGGCTGGGCACGTCATACAACCGTTGCTGTTTAACATTTTGATGCGATTTCGCACGATCCCTGTTGCCCCAACTGGAGATATTGGCAAGATGTATCGCTGTGTCAGAGTTACGGTCCCAGAACTCGCATCCTGTGGCGAAATTCTACTGATTCTAAAATAAGTGTCTTCAAGTTGGACACAGTAACGTATGGCACAAAACCAGCTTCCTTTCTTGCTGTTTGAGCAATGCAGCAATTGGCAGTCGACGAGCATCACTCATTTCCAATTGGTGCCAAAATTCTTCGACGAGATTTCTATGTAGATGACCTTATATCTGGAGGTGCCTCGGTCCAAGAGGCGACGTATTAAATCAAACAAAGGGCATCCTATCTAAAGGTTGCTTTGAACTCAGAAAATGGTGCTCGAGTCACTCTGCAGTGCTAAAAGGCGTTCCTGACAAGAATAAGGACACGTTTTTTAAATTTAGCGATGGAAGCGACATTACCAAAACTTTGGGCCTTGCTTGAGATCCTTCAACTGATAAATCAATCAGATACTTAAACCTTGCAAAAGATCTGTTCTATCCACCAAAGCTCGTTTTTACGATCCACTGGGATTAATTGGACCAGTCATCGATAGGGCCAAAATCTTTGTGCAGCTTCTTTGGAAGGAAAACTTGGATTGGGATGAGAGTCTTCCAACTTCTCTAAATACTGCCTGGCAGGAGCTTTGCCAAACTTTCAGCAATGTCCAACTATCAACCTTCCCCCGGTTGGTTTGCAATAAAATGTGCGATGTAAGGGTTCACGGTTTCTGTGACCAGCATTATCGCGTACGCAGCTTGCATTTATGTGGTTTGAAAGCGACATCATACGAGTTCACGCCTATTTTGCTCTAAATCACGAGTGGCTCCACTTAAAACTCTTACTTATACAGTCAAAACTTTGGTCATGTGGTCCTGAATTTTTGACTGGTCCTCAAAGGTGCTGGCCTGCGACTTGTCTTCTTGAAAAACCAATACTGGAGTTACGCAAAAGAGTGTTGCTCATCACAGATCCTGCAGATGATGATATATTAGGGTGCAATCACATATTTGCACCCTAATATGGCAATTGCTTTTCTGCTATTCAACGAGTATTTGCCTATGTGTACAAGTTTATCCATTGTATTCGGCGTAACAAGTAAGAGGTTCTAGTCGGAAGCTTCCGACTAGGGGATACCCTGAACTCCCTTCTTCCAACACCAAATTCAGATATACAATATATACTATTCTAAAAGCTGTATGTCAAGTTTGGTGACTCAAGCTCTTATTATTTACCAAAACTGATAAAAGAAAAACAGGATATCGATATCGATTTTTATCGATTGCTTGGAAATGGAGTAAGTTATCGATTTTTGGAAACAAACCCGATCTGCGAAGGCACTTTGAGGACCTACAGCTAAAATTTCAAGTCTCTAGCTCTTATAGGTTCTGAGATCCTTGCGTTCATACATACGGACGGACGGACGGACGGACGGGCAGACAGACGTACATGGCTAGATCGACTCGGCTATTGATGCTGATCAAGAATATATATACTTAATGGGGTCGGATATGATTCCTTCTAAATGGTATCGTGACTCAGCAGGTGAAGCAGCCTTACTGTAGTATTCAACAACATGGGACTTGTGAATTTTATGTAACAAGATGGCACCATATCCAAGAGCGCTTGCATCGGTATGCAACTTGATTGGATACTGGCTTCTGTGTTAGCATAGAAATAAGTTATTTCAGTATTTGTTCATGTTCTGGATTCATACAAATATCGTTATTTTCGGTGGATAGGAACAGTATGTTCTGGCACAGGGAGTAATGTCACCATGGTGGGGACTGTATTGTAGTGTGTATATGCCTTAAAAGAACACCCTATATACAAATAAAGTATGTGGCACTTTGTCGCATACAATATTAATTATACATTAAACAAGCCCAGAGCCACTTTATATATTGGCTCTGGATCAAATTACGCAGCGCAGTTCACTAGACCCTCTAGCTGACCGTTTATGCTTACGCTGCATATCCCACGCTCCGTCGGAGCGCATTTCATGAGTAACATATATGCTCACTAACACAGGCATATGCAAGCTACTCACTCTCCCTCTCTTTGTAGCTGTTAACCAATAACATCATAAGTATATACATGTATCCATAGTCTAAGTGCATTATATTTACTTTGAATAAAGACATTTTAAGAACCGAAGTCAATCAGCACTGACGTGCTTATGTTGTTCAAATCATTACATTTTATACATGGCGACCGTGACAAAGGTCAAAACAGACCTGCACTTGAAAAACCAGCAGCAGCAACGGCAGTAACAACAATAACAGCAGCAGCAACGGCAGTAACAACAACAACAACAACAACAACAACAGCAACGGCAATACCTGCAACAACAACACCAAGCTACAACCGCATGGAAACAAAAATTAAACCAGAAGAATCATTACAACAAAATACGTCGAGGGAAATTAATCTGATGAAGGGAACACAAAGTATACTGAGAGAGTAAGGTGTTTTAAAAAGTGTTCGCAAATGTCCATACGCATCACATTAGATGAGTATAGGGCAAGAGGATTAACAGCCAGTGCCCCGACTCTCAATCAAGAAAGCGTTGGAATTAAAAAACCAAGAAATCGAGGCGGCATACAGCTGCATATTAAAAAACGCAAAGCTGAACAAGATTTCCTCACAGAAGAGGCAAAGCGAATAAAAACACAAAAAACACCTTCTCCTCAATACATTAAAACAATTAATAATCAAACAAAACTTTCACCGCCAGAGAAAAAACAGCTGCCCAAACCAACAAAGAAGTGCCCTGACGAATGCGCTGGACCACTGTACACCCCGGCCTGTGCGATGACCTGCACCTGCAACGCTAACCGCTCCAAGGCAACCAAGAAAAAAAAAAGAAGACAACACGACATCATTGGCACGAAACAGTAGCAGCAGCAAAAGAAGCAGCCTAATTTAAGATTATAATAAAGTTTTATATACACTAGAATGACGCCCACTATGTTGTGTGCGTCAAGGTAAAGTACAACCTAAAAAGTTGTACGACCTATTAGAGAGGAGATCACTGCGTTGATCGAAGTAGGATTATATAGTAGACCCAAAGGCCTTCTGCCAAAATATAATATACATATAAGTAACCCAAAATTCCTTTAAAAAAAACATCTACAAAGATAACAACATTAATACGAATGAAGAAATTTATGAAAGTAATTTAAAACGAAATAGATAAAATTAGACATGTACATTTCGTATTTGTATGGGCACTCCAAAAATTGAATAATAAATTTTTTTTGATGTAAAATAAAATAAAAAAAAAAAAAACAAAACTATGACAGAAATAAATGCCCCGTTAAATTAGTCATGATTGAAGACAAAATTAACAAAGTATACAACGACTATATAGACTTTAGTATGCAAGCCCTACAAATTTTGCAAAGGCATAGAAAATTCATATCAGTATATGAGTTCGAATCCGAATATATAGAAAAATACGACACAGCAACAAGCCCACTCTATTCATGTTCTAAAATAGAGTGTGGAATAATCTTGTCGACCTTACCCTACGTCAAAATAAAAACAATTATTGACGAGCATCCAATTCTTGGACCAACAACAATTGTCTTAGTACGTCTGCATAGGTAGTATCAAAAAATACAATAATCATATGTAGGAAAATGGGGGGAAAACAATCAAAGGCAGATGATAACACAGCCAATGTAGTAAACGTAGTTGAAGTTGTAGACACCACTCCCCATGTGCAGTTAACAAACATACTGCTAACAATACACATTGTAATAGCCTCAGTTAACATCCTTCTGAAGATCACTGAGGAAGCGTTACATGAGTCGAGCCAACGACTTAGACAAGGTCTAAGCCGCTGCTTAAAAATTTGAATATGCCAGATATAGACGCACTCATGCGCTTACGTATAGAGATGAGCCAGATCTTCGTACTCGCGCACTAAACGTGCTGCGACTTCATAAATGGAATGGACGCAAATCGTTACCATTATAAGGGAACAACGTGAGGAATTTAATTAATCTTTCAAGTGCCTTAACAAAAGCGCACCTGTCTCAAACGAGGCAAAGTTAAAACACGTTAAAACTCTTGTAGATTCCTACAATATCTGCCGTCAACTTATATGTGACAATGCAACTAGACTAACAGATTTGCATTTAACACAGACAACTGATTTATTAAGCACGTTAAGAGAAAAATTAGACGGATTTCGGAAAGGCATAATATAACAATATTCCTTCTAAATTCTTAAATAGGCATTCGAGGAGAAACAACTTTCATGTACCATACTAAACCATCAGATTCTGAAATCAATACCCAATCAATTGACAACACAATGGCCCAAACAGCTATAAGTTTTCTCAAACTAGCCTCATCGCTCTCGCCAGAATTTGATGGAAAGGCAGAAAACTTACAAATCTTCAAAGATGCTTTCAGTCTTATAGACTCACTAAAAGAAGATCATGAAGCAACAGCTGTCAGTCTTATAAAGACAAAATTAAAAGGCCATTCACGATATTTGATAACCGATGAAAAAACAATCGCCGAAATAATATCAAAATTATCAAGAACGGTAAAAGGAGAATCAGTTGAAGTGTTATCAGCTATACTTCTAAACCTTCAGCAACAGAGCAAAACTGCCAACATTTATACACAAGAAGTTGAGCAACTGGCAAAAGCGCTGGCCGGTGCTTATATTAATGATGGCATAAATTCACATTTAAACTACAAAATATAGCACAACCCAAGCCGTAAAAGCTATGACAAAGAACTGCGCTATAGATAAAAATTTGTTGATAGTTGCACAGAAGCAACCGGACAAACAAATACTGTTCTTTATTACCAAAATTACTCTGATCGTAGTGGAAACCGCGGCAGAGGTAATTATAGAGGCCGACCATTCAACAGCGGCGGCTATAATAATAACAATAGAGGAGAAGATCAAAATAGAGGATACTCTAGAGGCCGTGGCAACTCGAATCGAGGCCACAACAATAACAACAGAAACAATGTTAGGGTAGCCCGAAATAATTCGGAAAATCAACAACCCCCTTTAAATACACAGAACTAATAAATGTTCATTCAATAAACTTCAATCTCAATATTTTTATCTCTTTTTATAGTGTAGAACCAGGAAAAAAACTGGTATTTTTGATAGATACAGGTGCAGATATCTAAATTTTAAAAGAAGATTCTGATGTCTTCAACGACATCCAGTTGAATAACACTATAGACATTCAAGGTATAGGTCAAGGAATTATAAAATCCAAAGGCCTCGCCCCAATTGAGCTACAAGCTGACAACTATATAATCCCTCACAATTTTCTTATAGTCGATGCAAATTTCGCTATAACGTGTGACGGAATAATAGGCATAGATTTCATAAAAGGTTATAGTGTAGAACCAGGAAAAAAAACTGGTATTTTTGATAGATACAGGTGCAGATATCTAAATTTTAAAAGAAGATTCTGATGTCTTCAACGACATCCAGTTGAATAACACTATAGACATTCAAGGTATAGGTCAAGGAATCATAAAATCCAAAGGCCTCGCCCCAATTGAGCTACAAGCTGACAACTATATAATCCCTCACAATTTTCATATAGTCGATGCAAATTTCGCTATAACGTGTGACGGAATAATAGGCATAGATTTCATAAAAGGTCTTAATTGCAAAATAGACCTAGAACCGTCCGAAGATTGGTTTATAATAAGACCAAACAATATAAATGTCCAAATTTATGTTCCAATAACATACAGTTTTGGTAACAATTCAATACTTATACCAGCAAGATCAGAAGTTGTCGGAAAATTTTAATAAACTCAATTTAAATAAACCAAATCAGGAAATTCAACCTGGTATTTACGTTGCAAACACAGTTTCAACACATAAAAATACATTTGTCCGATTTCTTAATACAACCAATAAAGACCAATTAACTAATATAAATAATCTGAACTTTGAACCACTTTCAAACTACGACGTAGTTCAAACTACTCCAGAAAATAGAAAGAACACAGTACTAGTTCAATTAAGTAAAAACTTTCTAAACCAATTTAAACCACAATTAAAAGAATTATTCACCAAGTATAGTGATGTATTCGGACTTGAAACCGAATCAATAACAACAAATAATTTTTATAAACAAAAATTGAGATTGAAGGATACTGAACCAATTTATATTAAAAACTATAGAAGCCCGCATAGTCAAGTAAAAGAAATTCAAAAACAAGTAGGCAAATTAATCTCCGATAAAATTGTCGAACCATCAGTGTCAGAATACAATAGCCCACTTCTACTACTCCCGAAGAAATCACTTCCAGGCTCAGAAGATAAGAAATGGCGATTAGTAATTGACTATCGTCAGATAAATAAAAAACTGTTGTCCGATAAGTTTCCACTACCTAGAATTGATAATATTTTAGATCAACTAGGTAGAGCAAAATACTATTCATGCCTTGACTTAATGTCAGGTTTTCACCAAATTGAACTTGAAGAGAGTTCAAGAAATATTAGAGTGTTTTTCAACGAGCAATGGCTCATATCGCTTTACGCGATACCATTTGATTTAAAAATAGCGCTAAATTCATTTCAGAGAATGTAGACTATTGCATTCTCTGAACTAGAACCTTCTCAAGCATTCCTTTATATGGATGATCTAATAGTTATAGGTTGTTCCGAAAAACATATGTTTAAAAACTTAACTGATGTTTTTGAGAAATGTAGGAAATACAACCTTAGGTTACATCCTGAAAAATGTTCATTTTTTATGCATGAAGTCACATTTCTGGGACACAAATGCACCGATAAAGGAATCTTGCCAGACGACAAAAAATTTGACGTCATTAAAAACTATCCAGTCCCACACGATGCGGACAGCGCTAGAAAATTCGTTGCATTCTGCAATTATTACAGACGTTTTATACAAAATTTTGCCGACTATTCTCGTCACATAACAAGATTATGTAAAAAGGATGTTAAGTTCGAATGGACAGCCGACTGCCAGCATGAATTCGAACATCTTAAATAATCACCAATAAACCCAATATTATTACAATACCCAGTTTTCAACAAAGAATTTTGCATAATAACTGATGCAAGTAAGCAAGCTTGTGGAGCGGTTTTAACTCAAAACCATAATGGACTCCAACTCCCAATTGCTTATGCATCACGTTCAGTTACTAAGGTAGAAAGAAATAAAAGTACAACAGATCAAGAATTAGCAGCAATTCATGGGGCAATAACACATTTCAGACCATATATTTATGGTAGACATTTCACTGTCAAAACGGATCATAGACCACTTACATATTTATTATCAATGGTCAATTCAAGTTCCAAATTAACACTTATGCGGCTCGAATTAGAAGTATACGATTTCACAGTAGAGTATCTAAAGGGTAAAGATAACTATGTAGCTGATGCGTTATCAAGAATAACCATCAAAGAACTAAAAGATTTACAAATTAAAGTCCTGAAAGTCACTACCAGGCACCAAAGTAAACAGAAAAACTAAACTAAACTTTGACTTAGGTCAGTTTTTCCAAAGGCTTGAAAAAGAAGCCGGTATTCATGAGATCAGCCAACTCAAACTGGCACCGAGCGAAAAGATATATGAATTAATTTCAATTGAATCTATAAAAATATGGGCAACAAAACATTAAAATCATTAAGAGTAGCGCTACTCCAGCCGGTGACCATAAAAAAAATGAAAAGAATCAAGAAGCGTACTGTTTACATATCATGATGATCCTATACAAGAAGGTCATACTGGCATTTCAAGATATAGACACTACTACTGGAAAAATATGAAACGTCATATAACCAAATTCGTACGTAGATGTCCTAAATGCCAAAAGTCGAAAACGACGACCCATACAAAAACTCCTCAGACAATTACAGAAACGACGATAAATGTGTTCGATAGAGTGAAAGTGGACACTATAGGTCCACTACCAAAATCCGAAAATGGAAACGAATATGCAATTACAATGATATGCGATTTAACAAAATATCTTGTAGCTATTCCAGTACCAAACAAATCTGCTAAGACAGTTGCAAAAGCAATATTTGAATCTTTTATAATAAAGTTCGGTCCCGTTCAATTCGGACATGGGAACTGAATATAAAAATTCTATTATAAATGACCTGTGCAAATACCTAAAGATAGACAATTTAAACCCTACAGCACACCACCACCAGACAGTTGGAAGAGTAGAAAGAAGTCAAAGAACTTTTAACGAATACATACGTTCTTATATATCGGTTGATAAAACTGATTGGGATGTATGGCTCCAATATTTTGTTTACTGTTTCAACACGACCCCCTCTATGGCACACAATTATTGTCCATATGAGTTAGTTTTCGGCAAAAAAAGCAACTTGCCAAAATATTTTAATAAAATAGATAATATTGATCCTATATATAATATAAATGATTACGCTAAGGAAACAAAGTTTAGACTAGAACACGCATATAAGCGAGCTAGAATAATGTTAGAAAAACATAAGGCAAAAAATGAAGAATATTATGATAATAAGGTTATCGACCTTAAGTTAAAAGTAGGAGATAAGGTTTTATTAGGAAACGATACTGGACATAAATTAGAACCAGTTTATTTTGGCCCCTATGAAGTAATAGAAATAGAGGAGATATAATATAGTAATAACAGATACTAGAAACAAAAAACAAAAAGTACATAAGGATAGGCTAAAAATTTTTAATACATAATCATTTTTGTAGTATGGCCATATAAACACGAAAAGAAAGAAAAGAAAAAAAAATATATATATATTCTATACATATATAACCACATAAATATAACATTTTTAGATAAAACATTTATTACTTTCAAAAATGTTCTTTTATTTAAAAATCAAAAAAAAAAACACAAAAAAAAACCTTTTATTATTCTTATTATTATTAACTTGAGTAATACACTTACATTTTTACATTTTATACATTTTAAATTTCAACAAATAAATATACAAAATGGCCTGATCAGCCAAAAACAAAACAAAAAAAAATAATATATTTATTTATAAACAAATTTTTAGATTTTTTTAAACTTTAAAATTTTCAAAAGAATATACAATCAATTAAAAATAACTAAATTATATTACGTTATTCCTCTAAAAGGGGAGGTGTAGTGTGTATATGCCTCAAGAGAACACCCTATATATAAATATAAAGTATGCGGCACTTTGTCACATACTATAACAAATATACATTAAACAAGCCCAGAGCCACTTTATATATTGGCTCTGGATCAAATTACGCAGTGCAGTTCACTCGCCCCTCTAGCTGACCGTTTATGCTTACGCTGCATATCCCACGCTCCGTCTGAGCGCATTTCATGAGCAACATATATGCTCACTAACACAGGCATATTCAAGCTACTCACTCTCGCTCTCTTTGTAGCTGTTAACCAATAACAGGATAAGTATATACATGTATAGGCTAAGTGTATTATATTTACTTTGAATAAAGACAATTAAAGAACCGAAGTCAATAAGCACTGACGTGCTTATGTTGGGCAAATCATTACATTTTATACAGAATGTTTTGGCACAGTAAGTGGCGTAATGTTTGTTTACATTTATTATCAGGGTCAAGTGTTTTTACGCAAGGGAAAGGGGTGGCTGGGGGCAGGTGTGTTAAGGATCAAGTGTTTTTATGCATGGGAAAGGGGGAGCGGGGGGTGCTATGTTTATATTTTTGTGCACGGGCGTAAGTGGACGCTCATGGGAAAGAGGGAGCGGGGGGTGCTATGTTTATATTTTTGTGCGCGCGCGTAAGTGGACGCTCATGGAAAAGGGGGAGCGGGGGCTGCTATGTTTATATTTTTGTGCGCGCGCGTAAGTGGTCGCTCATGGGAAACGGGGAGCGGGGGATGCTATGTTTATATTTTTGTGCGCGCGCGCGTAAGTGGATGCCCATGAGGAAAGGGCATATTTTGATATAATAGATTGACACTTCTGTAGTTGATATATAAATTAATAACAGCTACATGTATAGGGTCCTTCTGTTGCATCATCGAAAGACCATGGACAAGATGTTAAATGTATCCCAAATTGAGATTCATTGAGATCACAATATGACCGCTCCAGTAGAAAATTCAGCTCTTCATTTAAAACAACATCCTGAAACTCTTCTGTAAACGCTTCAATTTTATTAATAATGCTGCTAGCTTTCATATCGAATTTTCAAAAATTTGCCATGCAGCTATTTTTAAGTTTGCCTGTAGCAACTGATGTATCAGCATCCGTAGTAGCCGTAGCAACCGAACCTTCAATGCTGATGAAACTTTCATGTGATAAAACAAACAAATTTCGGTTTTGAATTGTAATTCAAACTTCATCGTTAACATTGAATGATTGAAGATAGGATGTACAAGTATGATATTCCTTTTCCTTATACTATCATATTTAAAATACTGTTGTTTGCCATTGTTTTCTAACTTTAAAACCTAGAGATTTTAAGAATATTTTTTGGAATATATTTGTGGAATATGAGCGACTATTTCGTATTACTGGCTTCCACCCATTGAAAATGGGTAAAAAGGGTATATTGTATTTGTGCAAAGTGCAAATGTATGTAACAGGCAGAAGGAAGCATCTCCGACCCCATAAAGTATATATATTCTTGATCAGCATCAATAGCCGAGTCGATCTAGCCATGTCCGTCTGTCTGTCCGTTCGTCCGTCCGTCCGCCCGTCCGTCCTTCCGTCCGTATGTATGAACGCAAGGATCTCAGAACCTATAAGAGCTAGAGACTTGAAATTTTAGCTGTAGGTCCTCCAGGTGCCCGCGCAGATCGATTTTGTTTCCGATAATCGATAACTTGCCCCGTTTCCAAGTAATCGATTAAAATGTATATCGAAATCGCGTTTTTTAAGCAATTTTGGTAAATAATAAGAGCTAGAGTCACCAAACTTGACATGTAGCTTCTAGAATAGTATATATATATCGATTATCTTTAATTTTATACCTGTTGCCACCTCCCCGCTACTCTCTATCTATTAGCGCGCGCTGCATTTGGTGTTGGAATAAGAGGGTTCAGGGTATCCCGACTAGAACCTCTTACTTGTTATTATTGTAAATTATCATTCTCGTGGTCTCAAATGTAAGCGAAGAGTTACTTCTTCTTCAAGCAAATTAATCAAGTCACCGTCTTCATCAATTATTCGTATCGTTAATCGTTTTTTATCGTTTATCTTTTTTTATTTATTTTTTTAATTTATTTATTTATTTATTTAAGGTCGACAAAACGAGTGTCTTCCTGATTATTCCGTTGATTATACATACAATAGATAATGCAATTATATGCTAAAAGCCTAGTTAGATAACACAGTTCTCTAAATAGCATCACCGACCGATGGAGGTGTTTTAGTTGCCAGTCCGGCCAGCTGTGCCCCTTTTCACAGCTAAATTTGTCAGTGACGCTATTAGAGCCTACATCTAAGCAGAAGGGTGTAAGTAGGAAAAAAGTGTTCTTAAGTAAAATTAAAAATAATCTTAGTTTGCTATATTAATTAATAAAATGCAATAAATTGAAAAAAATAAAGTAAGAAGATTGTTAGAGTGTTAAGTAGATAGGACAGAAAAGTAATGGGAAATCACCGACCCGGTGGGGGGAAATTTACAGCCTGTCCGGCAAGCTATGCCCCTGCTCATAGCTGGGAATGGTCAGTGACTTCCCGAAGGTATCCTGAAAGCAACGATTTTATAAGGGGTAGAGAGAGACCGGTAGAGAAAACGTGATGCAAACTATTATAATTTTTACATAGCACGCGAAAAGGATTGTGCATAGCGTAGTCTGTTGTGCACGTAGACAGGAATAAGGGGCGGTCATTTCTGGTTGGTCTGGACGGAACAGAGAATTGAAGACGCCCTAGCAGAAAAGGAGAATCTATATCGCCAATAATCAACTTATGTAGAAGAACAACACCGAGAATTGTCCTACGGTTGGTTAACGACGGAAGGTTAAGAAGAAGCAGCCTGCTGGAGTAGGATGGCAACCGAAGATTAGGGTCCCAATTTAAACCTCGTAAGGCAAAAAAAATACGATCCTGGCTATTGTTATACTGCGGAGACCAGATGCAAGAGCAGTATTCAAGGATAGGGCGAACAAGAGAGATGTACAGAAGTTTCGTTATAAAAGGATCGTTAAATGAATCCAAGTACACCTTTTGCCTCATTAACGATTGTATCTATGTGAAGATTGAAACAGAGTTTAGAATCAAAAAGAACGCCTAGATCCTTAGCTGTTAGTATACGTTGCAAAGGGGTATTGTCGATTGTATAACTGACAAGATAAGGTGTAGAACGATTAAATGTCATAAACATACACTTTGAACAATTCAGATGCAATTGATTGGCCGAACACCAAAGTTGCATAGCGTTCAAATCGTCCTGTAGACGAGAATAATGTAGGGGATAAGTGTATGATAGACTAAGTTTCACATCATCCGCATACATGAGTACACGGGCATGTGATATAACAGAGGGGAGATCATTTATAAAAAGAGTAAAGAGTAAAGGTCCAAGATGACTACCTTGTGAAACACCAGAAGTAACGTGAACTTGTTTAGAGGTAGTCAGTCTCAGCATTACTCTTTGGGTCCTACCTTTCAAATAAGAATTAATCCAAAGCAAAAGAGGCGGAGGGAAACCTATTTGGTCAAGTTTAAAAAGTAAAATGTATGGTGCACAGAGTCAAACGCCTTACTGAAGTCAGTATAAATGACATCAGTTTGCATTTTCGAAAGAAAAGCATCGTTTACCAAGGAAGTAAACTCAAGCAGATTGGTCGTAGTTGAACGATTCTTTACGAATCCATGTTGAACAGGGGAAACAACTGATTTACAGAAATGCTGCAAATTCGAAGTGATTATTTTTATACCCTGAACCCATTAAAAATGGGTAAAAGGGGTATTATGTTTTTGTGCAAAATCCAAATGTATGTAACAGGCAGAAGGAAGCATCTCCGACCCCATAAAGTATATATATTCTTGATCAGCATTAATAGCCGAGTCGATCTGTCCGTCCGTCCGTCCGTCCGTATGTATGAACGCAAGGATCTCAGAACCTATAAGACCTAGAGACTTGAAATTTTAGATGTAGATGCTCCTAGTTCCTACGCAGATCGAGTTTGTTTCCGATAATCGATAACTTGCCCCGTTTCCAAGTAATCGATAAAAATGTATATCGATATCCTGTTTTTTGAGCAATTTTGGTAAATAATAAGAGCTAGAGTTACCAAACTTGACATGTTGCATCTAGAAAAGTATATATATATCGATTATCTTTCATTTTATACCTATCGCCACCTCCCCGCTACTCTCTATCTATAAGCGCGCGCTGCATTTGGTGTTGGAATATGAGGGTTCAGGGTATCCCCTAGTCGGGAGCTCCCGACTAGAACCTCTTACTTGTTTCAAATAATTTAGGAATAGCGGACAGTTTTGCAATGACCCTGTAATTTTGTATATCAGACTTTCCACCTTTCTTGTGGAGAGGAATGATATAAGATTCTTTCCAAAGAGATGGAAAGACAGAAGATTCAAGAGATAGATTAAAAAGCTTTTGCAATGGATAAAGAAGGGAAGAACTACACTCCTTGAGTAGACAACTAGGAATATTGTCAGGCCCAGGAGAGTAAGAAGGTTTTTAAGAGTTTATAGCTTAAAGGAAAGAGGAGTGTGAAATAATAGGAGGAGGAATAGAACTAGAGGAAGAAATAGTATAAGGGTAAGAATTATTATTAGGACAGACTGAGGAGTAAGTTGATTGGAAAAAGTTGGAGAAAGTTGAATCAGAGTCATTACTAGCTTTATCCATCCCGAAAGAAAAAGAAGTTGGCAAACTTGAAGATTTACGCTTCAAGTTTACAAAATTGTAAAACTGTCTCGGATTTTGGGCAAATTGCCTTTTACAACGAGTTAGATAATTCTCATAGCATTGAGAATTCAGAAGAAAGAAGTTCGACTTGGCTATGGAATATTTAGCCAAGTCGGTACACGAACCAGACTTTTTAAACTTTTTAAAATATTTAGATTTTAAGTTTTTAAGATGTGACAATCTGGGAGTAAACCAGGGTGGTTTTGAAGAAGTAGTCGAAGGAATTGACTTGGGAATACTCATATCTAAGAGGGAGTTTAGGGTGCTATAAAAAAAAGTAATAGCAGTATTCATATCAACCGAGTCATATAAGAAAGACCAATCGGTTGCATAAATAAGCTTATTCAGTAATGAATAATTTCCTTTGCGAAAGCAGCGGCGGGGCTTATTGGCTGATGAGCACGAAAAGAGACGATTACAATTGAACATTGTAATCTCTAAAGTAGGATGATACACATCCTCAGGAAGAGATAAAGGAGGGGAGTGTTCAAGTGTTCTATTCAAATGATTAGAAATTAAATTGATCCTATAAAATCATGCTGTGCTGAGGGCACTAGATAATTTTCGGCAGTGAATAATGACCAAGAGATGTTCGGCAAATTAAAATCACCCAACACCATAAATAGATCATTATCACGCACGTGTGAAGAAACTTCTTTAATAAAAGTAATATGTTTCATATAAACTTGAATATCAGAAGAAGGAGGGACATAAGAGCATGTAATATAGATCAGTAGGCGTACTAAAACAGAAAAGTTCTGACTGGAGAGTGGCTTTAACGGCAATTAACACCCCACCACCTCGAGTCGGCCGATCATTTCTATTCAAAATTAAACTATTCGAAAATACCTCAAAATCGGATATGGTTGAATTTAACCATGTTTCTGAAAAAGCTATTATATCCGAGTCGAAGGAAGTACTGGCCATGAAAAGATTTATAAGCTTTGAAATAAGACCTCTGACATTCTGATAATGAATACAGATTTGGTCAGAAGATGAAGTTAGTTTTTTGGGGCAGAAATGGTACCCTGTATTAAAGGGACTGGAAGGGTGACAGGCTGGTTACGCTTCTTTGGCTTGAGCTCGTGAACAATCATGTATGGAGGCTAAAATTTGGGATCACAAATGATTGGGAACATATCATGTGAAACATTTATTTTGAATGATGATATTTCTCGAGGGGTGGAGAAATTAAATTTGGTTATTGACACGCTAGCAGAAGATTTGCTAGCAATATAGGCTGCCAATGACTCAGAAGTGGTGTCCGATGAAAGTCGAGACACAAAAACTTGCCTACGAGGGGCAACAACCGTTAAAGTAGGTGCTGATGGGGCTGCAGGTAATACAGGAGTTGGAGCAGCTAAAGAGGCACCATGATTGTGTTTAACAATCTGGGCAAGATTACGCGTAGGTCTACCTTTGCGGCCAGGAGCTGACGGGGCTGAGGCAGTTTGGATAACTGGGACAGTCTCAGGTACGGGCTCTACTGGAACTACTATAGGGGATGAAATGGGGGTAATTGGGCAGTCGCTTGGAGAAGGCGGTAAAGACAACATTGGAGATAAATCCAAGTTGCTAGGTAGGGAGAAGAAAGGCGTAGTTGTCTGTACGGACGTAGAGGGCAATTGCAAAAGTTGAGGCTCCAACCGGCGATTGGTTGGAGACTCGAATTTATATTTGGCAAGCAACTCAAAACTCGTGTCAAAATTACTCGACAGCTGCTTAGCCACATTATTCAATTTTAAGAATTGATTTCATACAGAATTATACATCCTGGAGAAAAAATTTGCTTTTCGATGCAATCTGGGCACGACCAACGCAAGCCACCGCAGCCCTTCTTGGCAACTACAGCGATCTTGTCGAAATCACGCCCAGTGAGACCTGCACATTTAGCATGCATCATATTCTCTCACAGAAACAAATTGCGGCTGTGCAGAATCATCAGCATGCTTGAACGTGCAAGGTTTCTTACAGCACGACATAATTGCTACAAGCGTATGCAAGTTGTGAGAGCGCAGAGCAAATCGAAAACGGTGCACAAAAATAGAGCAAGTAAACACTCAAAAAACAATTATCGTACACAAACAAATTGTATGGAGCGAAAAGCAATAGCAAAAATTTGCGAGAGCGCGATGCACAAGCAGAAATATGCAGCAGCGAACACACGCACAAACAAGTGTATGCACGGGGGAGCACCAAAGCAAAAGAATCAAAAACAGGCAATAACAACAACACGGAACTGACGCCGCGTTTTTATAAATGCAATAATTAACAGACTTACGCTGCACAACAGATAACACTTTGCACAATTTATGAAAGCTTTTTAAATAATGCACCAAAAATGCAAAATTTAGAAATAACAAGTAAGAGGTTCCAGTCGGGAGCTCCCGACTAGGGGATACCCTGAACCCTCATATTACAACACCAAATGCAGCTCGCGCTAATAGACAGAGAGTAGCGGGGAGGTGGCGAAAGGTATAAAATGAAAGATACTTGATATATATATACTTTTCTAGAAGCTACATGTCACGTTTGGTGACTCTAGCTCTTATTATTTACAAAAATTGCCTAAAGAACAAGATTTCGATATACATTTTTATCGATTACTTTGAAACGGAGTAAGTTATCGATTATCGGAAACAAACTCGATCTGCGCATGCACTAGGAGCACCTACATCTAAAATTTAAAGTCTCTAGCTCTTATAGGTTCTGAGATCCTTGCGTGCATACATACGGACGGACGGACAGACAGACGGACATGGCTAGATCGATCAAGAATATATATACTTTATGGGGTCGGAGATGCTTCTTTCTGCCTGTTACATACATTGCATTTTGAACAAAAACATAATACCCCTTTTACCCATTTTTAATGGGTTCAGGGTATAAAAGGCAGGATTAGAGCGCAAAAAAATATAAAAATCTTGGAGCACAAGTAAAACACGTCAATCACTCTCAACTGAGAAATCTCTCTTATGAGTGTTTCTATGGTGTTTAATGTCAAGTAAATAAGGTTGTGTGGAATCTCATTCATTTTATATCCCGGTGCAACGTTGAAAGCAAATTCATGAAGCGTATGCAATAAGATATTGTTTACATATGATCCGTTAATAATATTATACTCAAATCGAATTGTATTCACTTTAAAAATATTTATCCCTAGATCTGAGGTATAAGTTACGTTCGGTAATAGAAGTCTTTTTTTAAATGCAAGTAATTGACCAATCGAATGATTTTTATTAAAATGTATTGGCAAACTTTTACTCATCACAGTCACTTGAAGTGTATTGTTATTGCTTTCAATTGTGAGATCAGAGTGATGAGCAATAAGTTTTCGTTCTATCAAATTATTTATTATGAAATCAACAATGTCCTCAAGCTCGTATGATCCTACAGGTATTCCAATCGTATGTTAAAATGAAAAAGTTTATTAGTCCGATCAACATTTGGATTTGAATTGTACATATGAAAATCAACAACTCAATGTTCCCCAAATGAAATAGATTATTAGTCCGATCAACATTTGAAATTGAATTGTTCATATGACAGCATTCGTATTCTGTTGACAACTCAATGGGAGGAAAGTAATTTGCAGTTAAAATTGCCCCATTCCCAGTTAAAGTTATTGTTGTTACCATTTTGGGAAACGAATGTTAAATGAATCTAAATTTACTTAATTACAAAGTTTTATAATATAGTTAGTTAAATTTATTGTTGTTACCATTTTGGGAAACGAATGTTAAATGAATCTAAATTTACTTAATTACAAGGTTTTATAATATAGTTTTATTTTTATTTTAATTATTTAAATTATAAAAAACGTATCAAATCCTATTATATATCTTCCATTGTCTATTGCGTCATCCTTGCTAATCAAAAGAAACCAATATTTATTTTTCAAGCATAATTGACAAACTTGTATGAATGTTTCGAAATTCATATCGACACCCACATGATCTTGATAAATGTGTTTCATATTAAGTTGATCTAGATTGAACATTATTATTAAATTGGCATTACCGCGCACAAGATACTTTGGTATGCGTGTATACGTTTGATATAAATAAAATCAGTCGATGTTTTTATGTCGACCCATACAAAAGTATGAACGTATATAATCTTGTTTTTCACATGCTACATCAGCTTGTCTTAGCTTAGCTAAGCTTTCTCAGGTGGTATAACACCTTCGTTCTCAGAAAACGTGAAATATCCCATTCTTTTATTGGGTCACTAGATATTTTAAGTATTCATATTTCGGTTGAAATAATGATTTTGAGTATAAGTAAATATTTTTAAATTTTAATCCATTTGGAATCTCTATTAAGCGGATCATAAGATTTGTTTTTCCGAATTAGGTGGACCTACAATTAATCCTCTAATTGAGTTTGGTAATAGCATGCTGTTTCGAATATTATTTTTATTGGATTAAAAATCAATATTTCTCACTTTTATATTCTTTTTTTGCTTCTTTAAATGCATATTTAATGATTTCTTCCTCGCAAAATGAATATCATTCATTGATATACCTTCATAGATTAAGTATTAATTAAAATGTCTCTTTGTTTTTATAAAAGATTCAGTCGTAAACCAAACGCCTATTGTGGAGGTAGTCTAGTTAATAACATAATTAATAGCCTTCCGATTGAATTGCATTTACCGGGCTATCAATTTTAGGGCCCAGGTACGAAACTCAAAGAACGCCTACAGCGTGGTGATAAAAGCATTAACCCATTAGACACAGCTTGCAGGGAGCACGATATAGCATATTCAAAAAACAAAGAATTGGCTAAACGGCACATAGCTGATATAAATTTAGCGGATAAGGCTTGGGAGAGAGTCAAAGCGTCTAATAGCAGCATTGGAGATAAAGTTGCTGCATATTTCGTTACGAACGCAATTAAAACAAAACAAAAATTGGGTATGGGTATCACTAGAAGAAATGGAACAAGTAAGAGGTTCGAGTCGGGAGCTCCCGACTAGAGGATACCCTGAACCCTCTTATTCCATCACCAAACGCAGCGCGCGCTTATAGATAGAGAGTAGCGGGGAATTGGCGATAGGTATAAAATGAAAGATAATCGATATATATATACTATTCTAGAAGCTACATGTCAAGTTTGGTGACTCTAGCTCTTATTATTTACAAAAATTGCCAAAAAAACGGGATTTCGATATACATTTTTATCGATTATTTGGAAACGGGGATAGTTATCGTTTATCGGAAACAAACTCGATCTGCGCGGGCACCAGGAGGGCCTACAGCTAACAAAAAATGTCTCTAGCTCTTATAGGTTCTGAGATCCTTGCGTTCATACATACGGATGGACGGACGGACGGACGGACGGACGGACGGACGGACGGACGGACGGACGGACGGACGGACATGGCTAGATCGACTCGGCTATTGCACTTTGCACAAATACAATATACCCTTATTACCCATTTTCCATGGGTTCAGGGTATAAAAAAAGTGAAATAGCAATTCCCAAATTTTGTGGTTTCTTACCGCTAATACCCATCTTAACAGCCCTAGGAGCACTTGGTGGACTTACATCGGGTGGCGCATCTATTGCAAAAACAATCACAAACGCTAAAAATGCCAGACAACAACTAGAGGAGAATAAGCGACATAACCGGTCAATGGAAGCTATTGCGTTAGGCAAGGGATTTTATCTAAGACCATATCGAAAGGGCTACGGAATAACAACTGATCATTCTGCAAAAAACTTCTAAGTCAGCTACCCAATAAACCTCTCTCAAATATTGATATAATGAAATTTGCTCGTAAGCATATTCCATATTTCAGAGGTGTATATATGAAAGATTCTTTTCCCAAAAATATGTGGAAAAATTATAAATTTAGACTCATCGGCTAGAGGTGGAACACACTGGGTAGCTTATATTAAAAATGGAAGGGAGAATGAATATTTTGATAGTTTTGGAAATACACAACCTCCACAAGAATTTATTCATTATTTAGGAAAAAACATTAAATACAACAAAAACAAACAAAACACACGGAATCAGCAAAAGAACAAACATAAGAGAACTGATGACCACAGATGACGCCAAAAAGAAAGAGAGAGTTCTCAGTTGAGAGTGATTGACGTGTTTTACTTGTGCTCCATATATTTTTGCGCTTTATTCCTGCTTTTTATTTTTATTTCATAAATTGTGCAAAGTGTTATTCTGTTGTGCAGCGTAAGTCTGTTAATTATTGCATTTATTGAACGCGGCGTCAGTTCCGTGTTGTTGTTATTGTCTGTTTTAATTCTTTTGCTTTGGTGCTCCCCCGTACATACATTTGTTTGTGCGTGTGTTCGCTGCTGCATATTTCTGCTTGTGCATCGCGCTCTCGCAAATTTTTGCTATTGCTTTTCGCTCCAAACAATTTGTTTGTGTACAATAATTGATTTTTGAGTGTTTACTTGCTCTATTTTTGTGCACCGTTTTCGTTTTGCTATGCGCTCTCACAACTTGCGTACTCTTGTAACAATTATGTCGTGCTGTAAGAAACTTTGCACGTTCAAGCAGGCTGATGATTCTGCACAGCCGCAATTTGTTTCTGTGAGAGAATATGATGCATGCTAAATGTGCAGGTCTCACTGGGCGTGATTTCGACAAGATCGCTGTAGTTGCCAAGAAGGGCTGCGGTGGCTTGCGTTGGTCGTGCCCAGATTGCATCGAAAAGAAAATTGATTTCTCCAGGATGTATAATTCTGTGAGAAATCAATTCTTAAAATTGAATAATGTGGCTAAGCAGCTGTCGAGTAATTTTGACTCGAGTTTTGAGTTGCTTGCCAATTATAAATTCGAGTCTCCAACCAATCGCCGGTTAGAGCCTCAACTTTTGCAATTGCCCTCTACGTCTGTTCAGACACCTACGCCTTTCTTGTCCCTACCTAGCAACTTACATTTATCTCCAATGTTGTCTTTACCGCCTTCTCCAAGCGACTGCCCAATTACCCCTATTTCATCCCCTATAGTAGTTCCAGTAGAGCCCGTACCTGGTACTGTCCCAGTTATCCAAACTGCCTCAGCCCCGTCAGCTCCTGGCCGCAAAGGTAGACCTGCGCGTAATCTTGCCCAGATTGTGAATCACAATCATGGTGCTATTAGCTCCTCCAACTCCTGTATTACCTGCAGCTCCATCAGCACACAGTATAAGCATATACATGTATCCATAGGCTAAGTGCATTATATTTACTTTGAATAAAGACAATTAAAGAACCGAAGTCAATCAGCACTGACGTGCTTCTGTTGGGCAAATCATTACATTTTATACAGTATGTTCGGGCACAGTAAGTGGCGTCATGTTTGTTTACATTTATTATCAGGGTCAAGTGTTTTTACGCAAGGGAAAGGGGGAGCGGGGGTGCTATGTTTATATTTTTGTGCGCGCGCGCGTCAGTGGATGCCCATGAGGAAAGGGCATATTTTGATATAATAATTGACACTTCTGTAGTTGATATATAAACTTATAATAGCTACATGTATAGGGTCCTTCTGTTGCATCATCGAAAGACCATGGACAAGATGTTAAATGTATCCCAAATTGAGATTCATTGAGATCACAATATGACCGCTACAGTAGGTAGCTTGTAAACGAATGCAGAAAATTAAGCTCTTCATTTAAAACAACATGAAACCTGAAACTCTTCTGTAAACGCTTCAATTTTATTAATAATTGAGCGAAACAATGAAGCTTGCCGTGGAACAATTACTAATCTTTAAATAAAACATGATTTGATCAGATGAAAGCACTGGAGCATTCATATAATCATTAAAGTCTTCGACGCTTGTTTCAGCATATATTGTAAGATGTCTTGTTCCTGTTATCCGTACGTAATTAGTGGTTGAGTGGTTGAGGTTCTTTCATATAATAGCTTTCTTAAAGTTTTGCGTACATATCATACAAAACAGCAAATCGTCCGCGCTCAGAATTTAAATTTAAATCATGGTATGGATATGTTTCTGAGTTCAAATGAACTTTTAAATTTAATAAATTGTTTGTAATCATTTTTGTCCTCCGAAATAAATACGAAAAATGCATATCGAGGACGTTCTCTATTAGCTGCTAGCTTTCATATCGAATTTCAACAAATAAATTTGCCATGCAGCTATTTTTAAGTTTGCCTGTAGCAACTGATGCATCAGCATCCGTAGTAGCCGTAGCAACCGAACCTTCTATGCTGATGAAACTTTCATGTGATAAATCATACAAATTTTGGTTTTGAATTGTAATTCGAACTTCATCGTTAACATTGAATGATTGAAGATAGGATGTACAAGTATGATATTCCTTTTTCCTTATACAATAATCGGAATATGGTTTTTCACGAATATTTAAAATACTGTTGTTTGCCATTGTTTTCTAACTTTAAAACCTAGAGATTTTAAGAATATTTTATTTGATGGTGTAAGTTCTGTCCTAGTTGACCCTCGCCTTACTGTGGAATATGAGCGACTATTTCGTATTACTGGCTTCCACACGTTTTTATTATTGTAAATTATCATTCTCGTGGTCTCAAATGTAAGCGAAGAGTTACTTCTTCTTTAAGCAAATTAATCAAGTCACCGTCTTGATGAATTATTCGTACCGTTAATCGTTTTTTATCGTTTATCTCTCTGGTGTTTAATGGCAAGTAAATAAAGTTGTGTGGGATCTCATTCATTTTATATCCCGGTGCAACGTTGAAAGCAAATTCATGAAGCGTATGCAATAAGATATTGTTTACATATGATCCGTTAATAATATTATACTCAAATCGAATTGTATTCACTTTAAAAATATTTACCCCTAGATCTGAGGTATGAGTTACGTTCGGTAATAGAAGTCTTTTTTTAAATCCAAGTAATTGACCAATCGAATGATTTTTATTAAAATGTATTGGCAAACTTTTACTCATCACAGTCACTTGAAGTGTTTTGTTATTGCTTTCAATTGTGAGATCTGAGTGATGAGCAATACGTTTTCGTTCTATCAAATTATTTATTATGAAATCAACAATGTCCTCAAGCTCGTATGATCCTACAGGTATTCCAATCGTATGTTAAAATGAAATTGTTTATTAGTCGGATCAACATTTGGATTTGAATTGTACATATGAAAATCAACAACTCAATGTTCCCCAAATGAAATAGATTATTAGTCCGATCAACATTTGAAATTGAATTGTTCATATGACAGCCTTCGTATTCTGTTGACAACTCAATGGGAGGAAAGTAATTTGCAGTTAAAATTGACCCTTTCCCAGTTAAAGTTATTGTTGTTACCATTTTGACTTAATTTTAAAGTTTTATAATATAGTTTTATTTTTATTTTAATTATTTAAATTATAAAAAAGTATCAAATCCTATTCTATATCTTCCATTGTCTATTGCGTCATCCTTGCTAATCAAAAGAAACCAATATTTATTTTTCCAGCATAATTGACAAACTTGTATGAATGTTTCGAAATTCATATCGACACCCACATGATCTTGATAAATGTGCTTCATATTAAGTTGATCTAGATTGAACATTTTTATTAAATTGGCATTATCGCGCACAAGATACTTTGGTATGCGTGTATACGTTTGACATAAATAAAATCAGTCGATGTTTTTTGTCGACCCATACAAAAGAATGAACGTATATTATCTTGTTTTTCACATGCTTCATCAGCTTATCTTAGCTTAGCTTAGCTTTCTCAGGTGGTATAACATCTTCGTTCTCAGAAAACGTGTAATATCCCATTCTTTTATTGGGTCACTAGATATTTTAAGTATTCATATTTCGGTTGACATAATGATTTTGAGTATAAGTAAAAAATAAAAAATTGAGTATAAGTAAAAATAATCCATTTGGACTCTCTATTAAGCGGATCATAAGATTTGTTTTTCCGAATTAGGTGGACCTACAATTAATCCTCTAATTGAGTTTGGTAATAGCATACTCTTTCGAATTATTTTTATTGGATTAAAAATCAATATTTCTCACTTTTATATTCTTTTTTTGCTTCTTAAAAAGCATATTTAATGATTTCTTCCTCGCAAAATGAATATCATTCATTGATATACCTTCATAGATTAAGTATTAATTAAAATGTCTCTTTGTTTTTATAAAAGATTCAGTCGTAAACCAAACGCCTATTGTGGAGGTAGTCTAGTTAATAACATAATTAATAGCCTTCCGATTGAATTGCATTTACCGGGCTATCAATTTTAGGGCCCAGGTACGAAACTCAAAGAACGCCTACAGCGTGGTGATAAAAGCATTAACCCATTAGACGCAGCTTGCAGGGAGCACGATATAGCATATTCAAAAAACAAAGAATTAGCTAAACGGCACATAGCTGATATAAATTTAGCGGATAAGGCTTGGGAGAGATTCAAAGCGTCTAATAGCAGCATTGGAGAAAAAGTTGCTGCATATTTCGTTAAGAACGCAATGAAAACAAAAAAAAATTCGGTATGGGTATCACTAGAAGAAATGAAAAAAGAGAAGCAATAAGAAAAAGGTAACAATTTGCACAAAAAGGAAAAGGTTTATGCAGGTGGTTAAAGCAGCTGATAAGCTATGAAAAGGGAAAGACTTCTTGATGTTGACTGTGCAATTAAAATAGCTCGGAAAGCTTTACATAAATCAATTAAAAAAAAAAAAACAGTGAAATAGCAATTCCCAAATTTTGTGGTTTCTTACCGCTAATACCCATCATAACAGCCCTAGGAGCACTTGGTGGACTTACATCGGGTGGCGCATCTATTGCAAAAACAATCACAAACGCTAACAAGTAAGAGGTTCTAGTCGGGAGCTCCCGATACCCTGAACCCTCATATTCCAACACCAAATGCCACTCTCGCTAATAGATAAAGAGTAGCGGGGAGGTGGCGATAGGTATAAAATGAAAGATACTTGATATATATATACTTTTCTAGAAGCTACATGTCAAGTTTGGTGACTCTAGCTCTTATTATTTACAAAAATTGCTTAAAAAACAGGATTTCGATATACATTTTTATCGATTACTTTGAAACGGAGTAAGTTATCGATTATCGGAAACAAACTCGATCTGCGCGGGCACCTGGAGGATCTACAGTTAAAATTTCAAGTCTCTAGCTCTTATAGGTTCTGAGATCCTTGCGTTCATACATACGGACGGACGGACGGACAGACAGACGGACATGGCTAGATCGACTCGGCTATTGATGCTGATCAAGAATATATATACTTTATGGGGTCGGAGATGCTTCCTTCTGCCTGTTACATACAGCTAGAGGAGAATAAGCGACATAACCGCTCAATGGAAGCTATTGCGTTAGGCAAGGGATTTTATCTAAAACCATATCGAAAGGGCTACGGAATAACAACTGATTATTCTGCAAAAAACTTCTAAGTCAGCTACCCAATAAACCTCTCTCAAATATTGATATAATGAAATTTGCTCGTAAGCATATTCCATATTTCAGAGGTGTATATATGAGAGATTCTTTTCCCAAAAATATGTGGAAAAATGAGCGTGGTATTATAAATTTAGACTCATCGGCTAGAGGTGGAACACACTGGGTAGCTTATATTAAAAATGGAAGAGAGAATGAATATTTTGATAGTTTTGGAAATTTACAACCTCCTCAAGAATTTATTCATTATTTAGGAAAAAACATTAAATACAACTATAATCGGGTTCAACATTTGGGCAGGCAAATATATCAAGGGAAGCTCTCAAAATGTTCTGTTGACAACTCAATGGGAGGAAAGTAATTTGCAGTTAAAATTGACCCTTTCCCAGTTAAAGTTATTGTTGTTATCATTTTGACTTAATTTTAAAGTTTTATAATATAGTTTTATTTTTATTTTAATTATTTAAATTATAAAAAGTATCAAATCCTATTCTATATCTTCCATTGTCTATTGCGTCATCCTTGCTAATCAAAAGAAACCAATATTTATTTTTCCAGCATAATTGACAAACTTGTATGAATGTTTCGAAATTCATATCGACACCCACATGATCTTGATAAATGTGCTTCATATTAAGTTGATCTAGATTGAACATTTTTATTAAATTGGCATTATCGCGCACAAGATACTTTGGTATGCGTGTATACGTTTGACATAAATAAAATCAGTCGATGTTTTTTGTCGACCCATACAAAAGAATGAACGTATATTATCTTGTTTTTCACATGCTTCATCAGCTTATCTTAGCTTAGCTTAGCTTTCTCAGGTGGTATTACATCTTCGTTCTCAGAAAACGTGTAATATCCCATTCTTTTATTGGGTCACTAGATATTTTAAGTATTCATATTTCGGTTGAAATAATGATTTTGAGTATAAGTAAAAAATAAAAAATTGAGTATAAGTAAAAATAATCCATTTGGACTCTCTATTAAGCGGATCATAAGACTTGTTTTTCCGAATTAGGTGGACCTACAATTAATCCTCTAATTGAGTTTGGTAATAGCATACTCTTTCGAATATTATTTTTATTGGATTAAAAATCAATATTTCTCACTTTTATATTCTTTTTTTGCTTCTTAAAAAGCATATTTAATGATTTCTTCCTCGCAAAATGAATATCATTCATTGATATACCTTCATAGATTAAGTATTAATTAAAATGTCTCTTTGTTTTTATAAAAGATTCAGTCGTAAACCAAACGCCTATTGTGGAGGTAGTCTAGTTAATAACATAATTAATAGCCTTCCGATTGAATTGCATTTACCGGGCTATCAATTTTAGGGCCCAGGTACGAAACTCAAAGAACGCCTACAGCGTGGTGATAAAAGCATTAACCCATTAGACGCAGCTTGCAGGCAGCACGATATAGCATATTCAAAAAACAAAGAATTAGCTAAACGGCACATAGCTGATATAAATTTAGCGGATAAGGCTTGGGAGAGATTCAAAGCGTCTAATAGCAGCATTGGAGAAAAAGTTGCTGCATATTTCGTTAAGAACGCAATGAAAACAAAAAAAAATTCGGTATGGGTATCACTAGAAGAAATGAAAAAAGAGAAGCAATAAGAAAAAGGTAACAATTTGCACAAAAGGAAAAGGTTTATGCAGGTGGTTAAAGCAGCTGATAAGCTATGAAAAGGGAAAGACTTCTTGATGTTGACTGTGCAATTAAAATAGCTCGGAAAGCTTTACATAAATCAATTAAAAAAAAAAAAACAGTGAAATAGCAATTCCCAAATTTTGTGGTTTCTTACCGCTAATACCCATCTTAACAGCCCTAGGAGCACTTGGTGGACTTACATCGGGTGGCGCATCTATTGCAAAAACAATCACAAACGCTAACAAGTAAGAGGTTCTAGTCGGGAGCTCCCGATACCCTGAACCCTCATATTCCAACACCAAATGCCACTCTCGCTAATAGATAAAGAGTAGCGGGGAGGTGGCGATAGGTATAAAATGAAAGATACTTGATATATATATACTTTTCTAGAAGCTACATGTCAAGTTTGGTGACTCTAGCTCTTATTATTTACAAAAATTGCTTAAAAAACAGGATTTCGATATACATTTTTATCGATTACTTTGAAACGGAGTAAGTTATCGATTATCGGAAACAAACTCGATCTGCGCGGGCACCTGGAGGATCCACAGTTAAAATTTCAAGTCTCTAGCTCTTATAGGTTCTGAGATCCTTGCTTTCATACATACGGACGGACGGACGGACGGACGGACGGACGGACGGACAGACAGACGGACATGGCTAGATCGACTCGGCTATTGATGCTGATCAAGAATATATATAATTTATGGGGTCGGAGATGCTTCCTTCTGCCTGTTACATACAGCTAGAGGAGAATAAGCGACATAACCGCTCAATGGAAGCTATTGCGTTAGGCAAGGGATTTTATCTAAAACCATATCGAAAGGGCTACGGAATAACAACTGATTATTCTGCAAAAAACTTCTAAGTCAGCTACCCAATAAACCTCTCTCAAATATTGATATAATGAAATTTGCTCGTAAGCATATTCCATATTTCAGAGGTGTATATATGAGAGATTCTTTTCCCAAAAATATGTGGAAAAATGAGCGTGGTATTATAAATTTAGACTCATCGGCTAGAAGTGGAACACACTGGGTAGCTTATATTAAAAATGGAAGAGAGAATGAATATTTTGATAGGTTTGGAAATTTACAACCTCCTCAAGAATTTATTCATTATTTAGGAAAAAACATTAAATACAACTATAATCGTGTTCAACATTTGGGCAGGCAAATATATCAAGGGAAGCTCTCAATATGTTTTGGGTACAAAGAGTTACTCCAGATGATAGATACTGCACTTGTTATGGAGGATGAGCAAAATTGTATACACACACACTTTTACCACACCAAAATACTTAACTTACTTATAAAACACAAACACAACCTATTACAAAACCAAACAAAACACACGGAATCAGCAAAAAAACAAACATAAGAGAACTGATGACCACAGATGACGCCAAAAAGAAAGAGAGAGTTCTCAGTTGAGAGTGATTGACGTGTTTTACTTGTGCTCGTTTTGCTATGCGCTCTCACAACTTGCATACTCTTGTAGCAATTATGTCGTGCTGTAAGAAACTTTGCACGTTCAAGCAGGCTGATGATTCTGCACAGCAGCAATTTGTTAATTGCTGGCTGTGTGAGAATATGATGCATGCTAAATGAGCAGGTCTCACTGGGCGTGATTTCGACAAGATCTTTGTAGTTGCCAAGAAGGGCTGCGGTGGCTTGCGTTGGTCGTGCCCAGATTGCATCGAAAAGCAAATTGATTTCTCCAGGATGTATAATTCTGTGAGAAATCAATTCTTAAAATTGAATAATGTGGCTAAGCAGCTGTCGAGTAATTTTGACTCGAGTTTTGAGTTACTTGCCAATTATAAATTCGAGTCTCCAACCAATCGCCGGTTGGAGCCTCAACTTTTGCAATTGCCCTCTACGTCTGTTCAGACACCTACGCCTTTCTTGTCCCTACCTAGCAACTTTTATTTATCTCCAATGTTGTCTTTATCGCCTTCTCCAAGCGACTGCCCAATTACCTCCATTTCATCCCCTATAGTAGTTCCAGTAGAGCCCGTACGTGATCGATGAGGAAAGGGCATATTTTGATATAATAATTGACACTTCTGTAGTTGATATATAAACTTATAATAGCTACATGTATAGGGTCCTTCTGTTGCATCATCGAAAGATCATGGACAAGATGTTAAATGTATCCCAAATTGAGATTCATTGAGATCACAATATGACCGCTCCAGTAGGTAGCTTGTAAACGAATCCAGAAAATTAAGCTCTTCATTTAAAACAACATGAAACCTGAAACTCTTCTGTAAACGCTTCAATTTTATTAATAATTGAGCGGAACAATGAAGCTTGCCGTGGAATAATTACTAATCTTTAAATAAAACATGATTTGATCAGATGAAAGCACTGGAGCATTCATATAATCATTAATATGCTTGTTACAGCATATATTGTAAGATGTCTTGTTCCTGTTATCCGTACGTAATTAGTGGTTGAGTGGTTGAGGTTCTTTCATATAATAGATTTCTTAAAGTTTTGCGTACATATTATACAAAACAGAAAATCATCCGCGCTCAGAATTTAAATTTAAATCATGGTATGGATATGTTTCTGAGTTCAAATGAACTTTTAATTTTAATAAATTGCTTGTAATCATTTTTGTCCTCCGAAATAAATACGAATAATGCAAATCGAGGACGTTCTCTATTAGCTGCTAGCTTTCATATCGAATTTCAACAAATAAATTTACCATGCAGCTAATTTTAAGTTTGCCTGTAGCAACTGATGCATCAGCAGTATCAGCAGCAGCATCAGCAGCAGTAGCCCTAGCAACTGAACCTTCTATGCTGATGAAACTTTCATGTGATAAATCATACAAATTTTGGTTTTGAATTGTAATTCGAACTTCATCGTTACCATTGAATGATTGAAGATAGGATGTACAAGTATGATATTCCTTTTTCCGTATAGTATAATCGGAATATGGTCTTTCACGATGTAAAGAAGCTACTGGCCGGGGTACATATCTCAGTCTTACCAGGTCCAGCGAGTTACAAGAGGGGCGTGAAGGGGCGGAGGGGGGGGGGGTGAATGTTCTCTAGCTCTTATAGGTTCTGAGATCCTTGCGTTCATACATACGGAAGGACGGACGGACGGACGGACGGACAGACAGACGGACATGGCTAGATCGACTCGGCTATTGATGCTGATCAAGAATATATATACTTTATGGGGTCGGAGATGCTTCCTTCTGCCTGTTACATACATTTGGATTTTGCACAAAAACATAATACCCCTTTTACCCATTTTTAATGGGTTCAGGGTATAAAAATGCCAAACAACAACTAGAGGAGAATAAGCGACATAACCGCTCAATGGAAGCTATTGCGTTAGGCAAGGGATTTTATTTAAAACCATATCGAAAGGGCTACGGAATAACAACTGATTATTCTGCAAAAAACTTCTAAGTCAGCTACCCAATAAACCTCTCTCAAATATTGATATAATGAAATTTGCTCGTAAGCATATTCCATATTTCAGAGGTGTATATATGAGAGATTCTTTTCCCAAAAATATGTGGAAAAATGAGCGTGGTATTATAAATTTAGACTCATCGGCTAGAAGTGGAACACACTGGGTAGCTTATATTAAAAATGGAAGAGAGAATGAATATTTTGATAGGTTTGGAAATTTACAACCTCCTCAAGAATTTATTCATTATTTAGGAAAAAACATTAAATACAACTATAATCGTGTTCAACATTTGGGCAGGCAAATATATCAAGGGAAGCTCTCAAAATGTTTTGGGTACAAAGAGTTACTCCAGATGATAGATACTGCACTTGTTATGGAGGATGAGCAAAATTGTATACACACACACTTTTACCACACCAAAATACTTAACTTACTTATAAAACACAAACACAACCTATTACAAAACCAAACAAAACACACGGAATCAGCAAAAAAACAAACATAAGAGAACTGATGACCACAGATGACGCCAAAAAGAAAGAGAGAGTTCTCAGTTGAGAGTGATTGACGTGTTTTACTTGTGCTCGTTTTGCTATACGCTCTCACAACTTGCATACTCTTGTAGCAATTATGTCGTGCTGTAAGAAACTTTGCACGTTCAAGCAGGCTGATGATTCTGCACAGCCGCAATTTGTTAATTGCTGGCTGTGTGAGAATATGATGCACGCTAAATGTGCAGGTCTCACTGGGCGTGATTTCGACAAGATCTTTGTAGTTGCCAAGAAGGGCTGCGGTGGCTTGCGTTGGTCGTGCCCAGATTGCATCGAAAAGAAAATTGATTTCTCCAGGATGTATAATTCTGTGAGAAATCAATTCTTAAAATTGAATAATGTGGCTAAGCAGCTGTCGAGTAATTTTGACTCGAGTTTTGAGTTGCTTGCCAATTATAAATTCGAGTCTCCAACCAATCGCCGGTTGGAGCCTCAACTTTTGCAATTGCCCTCTACGTCTGTTCAGACACCTACGCCTTTCTTGTCCCTACCTAGCAACTTTTATTTATCTCCAATGTTGTCTTTATCGCCTTCTCCAAGCGACTGCCCAATTACCCCCATTTCATCCCCTATAGTTCCAGTAGAGCCCGTACGTGATACTGTCCCAGTTATCCAAACTGCCTCAGCCCCGTCAGCTCCTGGCCGCAAAGGTAGACCTGCGCGTAATCTTGCCCAGATTGTTAATCACAATCATGGTGCCATTAGCTCCTCCAACTCCTGTATTACCTGCAGCTCCATCAGCACACAGTATAAGCATATACATGTATCCATAGGCTAAGTGCATTATATTTACTTTGAATAAAGACAATTAAAGAACCGAAGTCAATCAGCACTGACGTGCTTCTGTTGGGCAAATCATTACATTTTATACAGTATGTTCGGGCACAGTAAGTGGCGTCATGTTTGTTTACATTTATTATCAGGGTCAAGTGTTTTTACGCAAGGGAAAGGGGGAGCGGGGTTGCTATGTTTATATTTTTGTGCGCGCGCGCGTAAGTGGATGCCCATGAGGAAAGGGCATATTTTGATATAATAATTGACACTTCTGTAGTTGATATATAAACTTATAATAGCTACATGTATAGGGTCCTTCTGTTGCATCATCGAAAGACCATGGACAAGATGTTAAATGTATCCCAAATTGAGATTCATTGAGATCACAATATGACCGCTACAGTAGGTAGCTTGTAAACGAATCCAGAAAATTAAGCTCTTCATTTAAAACAACATGAAACCTGAAACTCTTCTGTAAACGCTTCAATTTTATTAATAATTGAGCGGAACAATGAAGCTTGCCGTGGAATAATTACTAATCTTTAAATAAAACATGATTTGATCAGATGAAAGCACTGGAGCATTCATATAATCATTAATATGCTTGTTACAGCATATATTGTAAGATGTCTTGTTCCTGTTATCCGTACGTAATTAGTGGTTGAGTGGTTGAGGTTCTTTCATATAATAGCTTTCTTAAAGTTTTGCGTACATATTATACAAAACAGAAAATCATCCGCGCTCAGAATTTAAATTTAAATAATGGTATGGATATGTTTCTGAGTTCAAATGAACTTTTAATTTTAATAAATTGCTTGTAATCATTTTTGTCCTCCGAAATAAATACGAATAATGCAAATCGAGGACGTTCTCTATTAGCTGCTAGCTTTCATATCGAATTTCAACAAATAAATTTACCATGCAGCTAATTTTAAGTTTGCCTGTAGCAACTGATGCATCAGCAGTATCAGCAGCAGCATCAGCAGCAGTAGCCGTAGCAACCGAACCTTCTATGCTGATGAAACTTTCATGTGATAAATCATACAAATTTTGGTTTTGAATTGTAATTCGAACTTCATCGTTACCATTGAATGATTGAAGATAGGATGTACAAGTATGATATTCTTTTTTCCGTATAGTATCATCGGAATATGGTTTTTCACGATGTAAAGAAGCTACTGGCCGGGGTACATATCTCAGTCTTACCAGGTCCAGCGAGTTACAAGAGGGGCGCGGAAGGGGGGGGGGGAGAGGGGGGATGAATGTTTCGACGAAAGTATACCTCGCGCTACCACGGTACTGCCTGCTATACCGGGCCGCAGCCACGTGCCAACTTCTCTATCAGGCCTCAGCCACGCGCCAACTACTCAATCGGGCCGCAGCCACGTACCAACTACTCCATCGGGCCTCCGCCACGTACCCACTACACTACTGGGCCTTGGCCCCGCGCCAACTACTCTATCGGGCCTCAGCCGCGTTCCAACTGCACTATGGGGCCTTGGCCCCGCACCAACTACACTATTCCCCCTAGGTTAGGGTGAACATCGGCTATCGCCGATGTTTAGCACAAATACAACTGCCCGAGATTGCGAAGATCTGCTTTAAGTTAATCATTGAGACTCCGTTCACTTTATTCACAACTTTTATTATATACTATCCTAACAAACTTCATGTCTAAGGCCCTGCCGCAATGTCTTGGAGCCCTAGCGCTCCGCTATGCACTTCACGTTTTTTTCTCTGCTCGCACTCCCTTTTCAGCACGTCCACTCACCATGATCGGTATTTCCAAAAGTGCCGGCTCGCTCGCTAGCGAGCCAGGCGCTTGCCTCGGCCGCTCAACTTCGCCGCGAGCTTTCGCAACTTCGCTTCGGAGCTTTCGCTCTTCGCCGCCGAATCGAAGCTGCGCTCTCGCAGGCGGTGTTGAAAAACCGATCAGCAACGCACGGTTGTAGCGGCGGCAGGCGGTTAAATTCAAACTATCTTATAACTTTCGTGGCTCCTTGCCTCTTTACTCGCTAATATAATGTAGATTATACTATAATTAATACACTGCGGCTTCTTGCCTCTTATATAACTAATACATTGTTGATTATAATATAATTAATACACTGCGGCTTCTTGCCACTTATATGACTAGTCCATTGTTGGGTTATCCCGTATCCCCAAGAAAACTGTGGGGCGGCGGACCTCAGTAGCCGCCTCACACCCCCCCTCACTTCGAGCAGGTGACGGTCACGTCGCCTCTCGCGTTCAACGTAACGCTGTAGTCGCGCTCCCCGTCAGATACGTGGAAACGGGTGCGTCGGCATCGGAAACGGCGGATTCGCGCCTCTCTCGTGATCAGTTCCACCACGCCCGACGACAACGGTGTTCCACGAGGAAACACCTTCCAGCCCAAGGGGGTGCAATCGGTCACAGGTTCCTTGGCGGGACATGAATTTGACGACCCTGTAGGGGCCGTCAAATTTGGGTGCCAACTTTGCGGCGAAACCTTCGGCGGCGTTGGAAGGCCGTCCAATGAAGGCCGCCACTCCCGTCTCCTCAAGTTATAGCGTCTGCCCTGGTCCTTTGATGCGCGCTGGAGATTGCTGTGAACGATATAAAAGATTTCTTTTAACCTATCCGCCTTTGTCCTAGGGTCGAGCGCACTAGTTGCGGACCCCGGAGTTACCTGATCGTATAGGGCGGCGGGCAACCGAGGTTCCCTGCCCTGCATTAGGAAAGCGGGACTAAAGCCCGTTGAATCTGCCACGCTCGTGTTGACCGCCAGCGAGATCTCGGGTAAGAGTTCGTCCCATGAACTCTGGTGGCCCTCAATAAATTACGCTATCATGGTCTTTACAGTCCTGTTGGTCCTCTCAGTGGGACTCTCTTGCGGACAGTACGGGGCGGTATACTGGATCTCTACACCCAGGGACCCAAAAAACGACTTGAAGCTCCGGCCCGTTGTCGCACACAAACTTTCTAGGTACCCCGAACCTACTTAGAATCCTCTCTCGAAATGCAGTCTGCAGGTGCGCTGCTGTGGCTCTTCTGAGAGGGACCAATTCCACCCACTTCGAGAAAGCGTCATGGAATACCAGTAGCATCGTGTTTCCATGTCTCGACCGTGGAAGGGGTCCGACGAAGTCCGCGCAAAGTACCGCCATAGGCTCTGCCACCTGCCTCGTCAGCATGCGGCCAGCCGGTTTGAGTTGCTCACTCTTGAACTTTTGACAGTCTTCGCAACATCTCACGTATCTGGCGGCATCGCGGAACATACCCGGCCAGTAGTACCGCTGGGCTAACCTCGACACCGTTTTCCTGACACCTTGATGCCCGGCCGTGGGAGCATCATGGCATTCCGCCAACACCCTCTGCTTTTGACCACTGGCCACACATAGCTTCCAGGGAATGTAATCTTCATCGTCCGTCCGATGGCCTAAATGCCTATATAGCTGCCCGTTTTCTCCCACGTAGTCCGGGAACTTGGCTGGCTCTTCGGCGATCCTGGCACGCATACTCGCGACCCACTTGCAGGGTGGCTCGGCCACCACTGCTTGCTGACAGGTCTCTAGAGGAGAGCGTCGGCCACGACGTTGAGCTTTTCTCGACGGTAATGGACGTCAAATTGGAACTGCTGCAGTTCTAACGCCCATCGCGCGATTCTTCCGGACGGACTCTCGATCGAGTTGGCCACTTGAGTGCCAGATGGTCAGTAATCACGTCGAACCGGTATCCTTCTAAGTAGCAGCGCAACTTCCGGATCGACCACACTATTGCCAGACACTCTTTCTCAGTGGCGGAATAGTTCACCTCGGCCTTCAGCAACTTCCGGCTCGCATACGCTATCACTCGCTCTTGGCCATCAATCGTCTGTGTCAGCACTGCGCCGAGGCCATACTCACTCGCGTCAGTCTGCAAGACGAACTTGGCGGACAAGTCGGGGCAAGCCAACACAGGGGCAGTCGTCAAGCTATCCTTCAATTGGCGCAATGCCTCCTCCTGTTCTTGCTCCCATGCCCATTTCCGCCCCTTCCTTAAGAGCGCTGTGAGGGGCTGTACTTGAGTCGCGAAGTTAGGGACGAAGCGCCTGTACCATGACGCCATTCCGAGACACTGCCGCAGTTCTTTGCAATTTGTCGGGGCCCTCAGGCTACGTATCGCCTCCACTTTCTCCGGATCAGTACGTATTCCTTCCCCGCAAATCACATGTCCTAGGTAGACTAACCTCTCCCGGAAGAAGCTGCATTTTTTTCTATTTAACCTGAGATTGGCCGCCCTTAGCCGGCGGAATACCTCCCTCAAATTCTCTACATGCTGTTCTTTCGTTGTTCCTATTACCACGATGTCGTCCAGGTAGGCGAACGCATGGGTTTCCATTTCCGGTCCTATTACTGTATCCAGTGCTCGCTGAAAGGTCGCACACGCCGAGTGCAGACCAAATAGCATCACCCGCCATTGGAAAATACCTCTTCCAGGGACTGTGAACGCCGTACACTCCAGACTGTCGGCTGCCATCGGTATCTGCCAGTACCCGTGCTTCAAATCCAGAGTGGAGATGAACCGGGCGTGACGCAACTGCTCCAGGATGTGGTTAATACGAGGCACCGGATAAGCGTCCGCAATGGAATGCGCGTTGAGTTGTCGGGAGTCAATACACATACGCCACTCGCCAGTCTTCTTCTTGACCAAGACGATCGGGGCGCTGTGCGGACTACGCGACGGCTCGATGGCATTTGCCCGGATCAGCTCATCCACTTGCTCGTCGATCACCCTCTGCATGGCCGGGTTCATGGGATAGTATCTCTATTTCAACGGCTTATCATCCTTCAGTCGGATGCTGTGATCCGCGATGTGTGAGACTCCCTGCAGCCCCTCGAAGAGAGCCAGCTCTGACTCCAGGAACTCCCTCAGTTCTGGATCCAGATCTGCTGGCCACTCCGCCTCTTCGGTGCCGTTCTCGCCCCCTCCTGGCAACACTTCGACTCCAGACAGAACTCCATGACCGCTCGATTCTGGCAGTCGCTCCTGGCCCCATGTGTCCGTGTGGATTCTGGCCATTGCTCCTACTCCGTCCTTTCCCTGGCACGCTCCCGCCGTGCTCCTTCCGTAGCCAACATAAGTCTGCCTTTGCAGCTCTACGCGCCGCCTCTTGGGTTCTTCAGGCTCTCGATTTGAGCCGGATTTTACTTCCCTTTTCCTGACCTTTTCCATCGGGTGCCGAGCAGGTGCTCCCCTTTCGTAACGTGGGAGCCTTTTCTCCGACTCTCTCTGTAGCCGAGCAGGTGCTCCTCTTTCATGACCTGGGAGGCATTTCTCCGACACCTCGCTCGTTCCTGGCCCCACGCCCGGTGTCGTCACTGCTTCTAGAACCAGTTCTGCCTCGCCGCAGCGTATTGTAGCGCCAATTGCACCCAAGAAATCCATACCCAGGATTACGTGGTCCAACATTGAGGGCATGATGAGCATCGTCCTGCCGATCGTTTTTTCCCCTAAGCTGACGTCTACTCTCAAGGCTTTCTCCACCTCTAAGGTGGACCCATCCGCCAGGCGGATGCGTGCCTGTATTTCCTTCGCTCTTCCCATCGTCCACTTGCGTACGCAGTTTTCACTCATGAAGCTACGAGTGGCTCCAGTATCGATCGTGGCAGGCATCGTTCGTCCGCCAATCTCTACCGTAGCGACGATCCGGCCACCGTCCACCTTCAGCGGGTGTCCTACTACTGCGTTCCGTGTGTATCGGCGCCGACCCGATCCTGGCCCGGGCGACGCCGTTGCCCGTTTCCCGCCTCCGCGCGGCGGCAACACTCCCGACTACTTCGGCCCCGGCTTCCACATACCCAACAAAATAAGACGGGGCCGTTGGGACATTCCCTGGCGAAGTGCCCCTCCTGGGCGCACCTACGACACGCGCGTCGCGGATCGTATCCGTTCCCGGCCTCTTGGCTCATCATCCGATGGGCCACCTCTGCGTGAGTTGCAGCAGACCGGAACGGATTGAGATGTAGCCCCGGGGACTGTGCCGTCTTCGCCCATTCTGCACTATTCGAGTTCGAGACACCCGGGGCTACGGGTTGGCTGCCTGAGTACTCCACCCTTTGCCTCACGACGATCTCGTATTCTACGGCCAGTTGAGTTAGCTGGGATAGGGTAGAGAAGTCTTGCCGTCGCACATAAAGCCTGTATTCCGGAGCGGCGTTCTCGTAGATCCGGTGCAGCTCTTGTGCCGGCTCATATCTAGCGTGATGCATAAGGGCCCTCAGCTCTATTAAATATTCTTTGAATCGGGATCGGATCTCGTCCTCAAGCCTCTCGAAGTAACGAGGGGGCAAGAAAAACTCCAGGAAACCCCTCCTAAACACGGCCCACGGCACATCCCTTAGCCCACTGCTCAGAAACCAACGAGCAGCCCTATCGCAGAACACTTCACTCATTGCCCTGGGCATGCGGTCGAGGGCAATACCATAGGTGATGGCGCGCTCCTCGAGGTCCTCTAAGAACCCAAGGGGGTCGGATCGGCCATCATACCTCATACCCCACTTCCGAACTTGCTCCGGGACATTGGGAAGTGGCCTCGCCTCCGGGTGATGGTATGGTCTAGAGTGGTAGGGATCACCACCCGGTTCAACAGGGGACCGCCCTACCTCTGCGTTGACCGCAGTTGCGGCGTTCTTCATTCCCCTCGAGAGCAAGAACCGCCTCCACGCCCGAGACGTCAAGCTCGCGGTGGGCGCCTGCAAACGCCCGTACAGTTGGGAGCTCCTGAGGTCAGGCTCCGACTTTTGACGTGGCCGCCCGCCAACGTCGGGTGGGACGCCCCATGATGGCGGCTCAAGAGTTTTAGCGTACTGAGACTCCAGCTCAGCAAGCCGAGCCCAAATCTCGATCGAATGACCGCCATCCTGCACGTAGGTGGACAGCCGCTTACGTAGCTCCTCCAAGCGCCCCTCCTTTTCCAGCCCAAACTCCTGGGCGATCGCCACTAACTCCTCTTTGCGTCGCTGGTGAATCCAACGGACACCTACCCCCGGGTTTTGACACTCACCTGCCTCCATCCTTTATTATTTACCTTCTTGGTAACCGACGCCGCTGTTTCCCTCTCTTCCTGTTTTAGGGGTTCCGTCGGTCCCTTTATTACTTCTCTCCCTTTTCGCTTTTTTTTTTTTTTTGGTGTCTTTGTCACTTTTACGCCGATCTTATTCAGCCACTTTTGTTCTTTTTAGTTTTGCCTTTATATCTTCCACCAAACAAAAATACAAAAATATAAAAATAATTTCTTTTCTTTTGTTTATATAAAAAAACTCAACAGAAGGTAATCTTCCTTTTCACTTTTAGGCCGTTCCTCACTTGGTCGCTGTCTTCGCCTTTATTGGGTACCTTGGTTTCTTCTTGTGTACTTAACTGTTTGTTTTATTTATTTTAGTTTAATTAATTTCATTTATAAAAAATTTTATTTTTATCCACTTAAAAAAAATATCAATCTTAAAATGCGACCATCCTCACTGCCCCGACAACTGTCAACTTTTCACCGCGCGTGAGTTGAATTCGGACCACTGTACAGCCGCTGCCGCGACGCCTTAACGGCCCTTCGACGCCGATGTCGACTGCGCCGCGCGTTTGTGCACCCGTGTGCGAGCGTGGTCTCGACGTCGCCCGTCTGGCGCGCGCGCGCTGTACTTTTACGACCGACCGTTATGTTTTCGTCTCCTTGCTTTGCGTGCTAGCTTTTTGCAAGCATTTTTGACGCTAAAATTCTGCACGTGTTCATTTTTCGGTCTCTGCCTAACACAGGGTATAAAAATGTTCGCTGGGGTATACTGGAATACTCAATCCCCTAGTTTAATATTTCACACCTTGTCATATCCTCGTTCCCTTGTTCTCCGCTGTGGTACTTTCCCTCTTAAAATACCCTGTATGCAAAAAAAAAAAGAATGTTTCGACGAAAGTATACCTCGCGCTACCACGGTACTGCCTGCTATACCGGGCCGCAGCCACGTGCCAACTTCTCTATCAGGCCTCAGCCACGCGCCAACTACTCTATCGGGCCGCAGCCACGTACCAACTACTCTATCGGGCCTCCGCCACGTACCCACTACACTACTGGGCCTTGGCCCCGCGCCAACTACTCTATCGGGCCTCAGCCGCGTTCTAACTGCACTACGGGGCCTTGGCCCCGCACCAACTACTACTTTAAGTTAATCATTGAGACTCCGTTCACTTTATTCACAACTTTTATTTTATACTATCCTAACAAACATCCTGTCTAAGGCCCTGCCGCACTGTCTTGGAGCCCTAGCGCTCCGCTATGCACTTCACGTTTTTTTCTCTGCTCGCACTCCCTTTTCAGCACGTCCACTCACCATGATCGGTATTTCCAAAAGTGCCGGCTCGCTCGCTAGCGAGCCAGGCGCTTACCTCGGCCGCTCAACTTCGCCGCGAGCTTTCGCAACTTCGCTTCGGAGCTTTCGCCCTTCGCCGCCGAATCGAAGCTGCGCTCTCGCAGGCGGTGTTGAAAAACAGGCGGTAAATTCAAACTATCTTATAACTTTCGTGGCTCCTTGCCTCTTTATTCGCTAATATAATGTAGATTATACTATAATTAATACACTGCGGCTTCTTGCCTCTTATATAACTAATACATTGTTGATTATAATATAATTAATACACTGCGGCTTCTTGCCACTTATATAACTAGTCCATTGTTGGGTTATCCCGTTTGGTTTGGCCATGGGGACGATGGCTCCTCGCCGCCTCACAACGAATATTTAAAATACTGTTGTTTGCCATTGTTTTCTAACTTTAAAACCTAGAGATTTTAAGAATATTTTATTTGATGGTGTAAGTGCTGTCCTAGTTGACCCTCGCCTTACTGTGGAATATTTCGTATTACTGGCTTCCACACGTTTTATACCCAGAACCCATTAAAAATGGGTAAAAGGGGTATTATGTTTTTGTGCAAAATGCAAATGTATGTAACAGGCAGAAGGAAGCATCTCCGAAACCATAAAGTATATATATTCTTGATCAGCATCAATAGCCGAGTCGATCTAGTCATGTCCGTCTGTCTGTCCGTCCGTCCGTCCGTCCGTCCGTCCGGCCGTCCGTCCGTATGTATGAACGCAAGGATTTCAGAACCTATAAGAGCTAGAGACTTGAAATTTTAGATGTAGGTGCTCCTAGGGCCCGCGCAGATCGAGTTTGTTTCTGATAAACGATAACTTGCCCCGTTTCCAAGTAATCGATAAAAATATATATCGAAATCCTGTTTTTTAAGCAATTTTGGTAAATAATAAGAGCTAGAGTTACCAAACTTGACATGTAGCTTCTAGAATAGTATATATATATCGATTATCTTTCATTTTATACCTATCGCCAACTTCCCGCTACTCTCTATCTATAAGCGCGCGCTGCATTTGGTGATGGAATAAGAGGGTTCAGGTCGGGAAATAATTCTTTGTGTTTTTTATACCCTGAACCCATTGAAATGGGTAAAAAGGGTATATTGTATTTGTGCAAATTGCAAATGTATGTAACAGGTAGAAGGAAGCATCTCCGACCCCATAAATTATATATATTCTTAATCAGCATCAATAGCCGAGTCGATCTAGCCATGTCCGTCTGTCTGTCCGTCCGTCCGTCCGTCCATCCGTCCGTCCGTATGTATGAACGCAAGGATCTCAGAACCTATAAGAGCTAGAAATTTTAGATGTAGGTGCTCCTAGTTTTAAACTAGAGTTATGACTAGGTTTGGGTTATAAATTTGATATAAAATGAATATTGCAATCATTATTTTTTTATCGTTTGCTCTGAAAATATAAAGAGCTCTCATCTATTTAAATATTATATATTAATTATAGTAGCTCAATGTTTTAATACGCTACTAATTCCACTTCAACTTGATGAGAATTCAAGCCCAAAAGATGTGTAGGCAAGAGCTAATACAGAAAGAAGCAAACATTTCTGGAATTTTTGAGAGTAATACACCGTTTTATAGACATTTCATGCTCTAATATGATGAATATGTCTCAACAAAAAGGTGAACTTATAACAGTAGTTATGAACTTCGTCATCTGAAAATAACCTGTTAACGAAGCTGAAAGGATAATTGTAATTGTGAGAGGTTGAATCAGTTCAAATTTTTGAAGAATTCTTAAGATCTGAAAATTCAATTGATTAATTTAAAAAAAATTATTTGCAAAACTTTTTGTAAAATATATATATACAATTTTATTAATCAAATAAATTTTGGTATCCAAATAGTTCTTCCTCACTATCTGATAATATTATTGGTTGAGCTGCTTGATTCAAATAATGATGTCTATTGTTAAATATATCGTCCTCCTCATCTTCAATGTCTGTTTCAGGGACTTCAACGGTATCATCATTCTCATCAAAAAGCTCACGAGTTGTAGATGATATTATATTTTTTTAAATCTCTCGATGTATTATTAAATCTGAATTTGAATTTGAATTTAAACTCCATGTATTATTTCGTTGGATTAAATTAACTGATATTGATTGTTCATGATGAGGCTTCCAGTGTTTTCTGTCGAATGGTTGTTGCTAGCACAAAGTCAGAGCTATTTAAATCTTTGGTATTTTACAGAGCTCTCTGAATAGCTCTTATCATTGGTGTTTTTTTCCTCGTTATCTGTTTTAGCTAGATTTTGATATATTTTATATTTTGCTTCTTTCACCATATCTTCACGTCCACTCTCACGGCCGGTTAAACGCTGGGAATCGCTCATTCTTATATTTTTTGATTACAGCAGCATTTGTAATGTGGGTCTACTGAATATAGTATACGGTATTTATACATCTTCCTCTCTGAAGCATAATTGTAATTTTTTAATGTAACTCCGTTTAACTCTCTCTCTCACTTTATGTACAATTTCAGAACAAAATTAAAAAAGTCGAGTCAGTTTTTTTTAATGTTTTTGTTTACCCAATTAATTTACAATCTTATAATGACCCCATGCATAAGTATGTATACAATTATCTCTTATTTTTCTCGTATCATCTTGAGAACTTAAAGCAACTTTTGTTATTTTTTGAGTGTACAATTTATGAAGTTAGATATAAAAATTAACATATTATTTGTTGTATATGATTTATTATTGAAAATACAATCTTTAAAGCATTTCACACAGATGTTTTCCAAAATTGATTTTTTAATACCCTTCGCCTTTTTAACACAACCTCCGTTCTCAAGTTTCAATGAGTAAATTTTGAGTCGAGGTCCTATGAATTCATTTCATTTCATTATTCTTCTATTATTCTCGTCTTTCATCATGCCCAAGACTTTTTTATTAACTCTCTTTAGGGCATATTTATGAGCATGATCATCAGAATATTCAGATGTATCGAATTTCATTTCGAGATCACATCTAATATCTGCATAAAAGTCCTCAGTTTTAATGGTATATATTAAGGAGTCTGTATCCATATAATTTAATGCTAGATCAGATTCAAACTTTGCTACCATATAATCGTAATAAAAATCATACATCAACAATTACGAAAGATCTAATCCTGTAAAACCTAAATATATGGGCTTATTATAATAGTTATCCAATGTTTTAATTTGGATTGCATACATATTATTCGAGAATTGCACTGAGCTATGAAAGTTTGATTTTGCGATTAATGCCCCTGCTCCCAATCGAATTCAAGACGTTGTTTCACATGCAGTTACCAATTTAATGTTTTTTGCGTTTTTCAACGTTTTCCATGGTTTTCCCATATACTGAATTATTTAACAGCTTAAAAAAATCTTTTTCGAAATTATTTTTCGCTTGCGTTTTATGATATGTATTAATATCAATATATTTTCTTAACCAAGGAGACTGCTTAAAACGTAATATACGGTAAATCTTAGTTAACCGCAATCCATTATGAATACGTTGTTGAAGATTTCTATAATGTATGGGATATTTATATTTCGGTCTTAGGTCAGCGTTAAGCTTTTGAACTGTACACTTTGCAGTCGGTTTTTGATTGCTTGGACAAAACGGCAAGTCGTTATGCATATCATGAAGGGATGCTGGGTATTCTAAATCTGCTTCAAGAATATATCGATATTCCTTCCTATTCAGAAATTGAAAATAAATTTAATGATTGTATTTCATCCCCACTTAACCGCTGAAAATCACCATATGAAAGATATTGTACCATCGCCCACCCATAAAGATTATTTGAATCCATATACATTAAATATTGAGAGGGTTTTGTGCAATCATAATCATTCATATACTTATGATTAGCAATTGAATATCTCTGACATTGTACTAATCCCCCACGAATACCATTTTGTATAAATCTTTGCATATCTATGTCTGTAAATAATTCTAATTCTATTCCAGTTGTTATCAATGAAATAATATTGCAAATTTAAAGAAAATTTTCGAAAACATCTGCAAGCAAAAGTACATCTGTCTTTAAATACAGCTTCATATAATCGTTGAGGGTTTTACAATTAAAAACTCTCCACACGAGCGTGTAAATAATCATCATCTAAACATTCTCTAATTGCAAGACTGTTGATCAATTTTTCCCTTGGTGGAAGAGCAGTTTCTTGCAAACATTTAAATTTAGTAAAGTATTCATATGGAATAACTCCCTTCCTATGTACTAGATTAAAGTGTGTTTCGTCCGCGAAAAACCGTTAGAGCTAAGACTATCTAAACTTGCAGCCAAAAATCGAAATGAGTCAAAAAAACGTATTTCCAAATTTGTATAATGCTCTGTAATATATGTGTATTTTGAAAGGGAAATGTGAATCTCTTTATTGACAGGTAGAACCTTAATTTCAACTTCAACTTTTGACAACTCTCTTACAAACAAAGATCATCGTAGTGCGAAAAATTATGAAGAAGTACGGGGTCACACACACACACACACACACATACACACGCACACACCCACACGCACACACACACACACACACACACAGTCGGGAGCTCCCGACTAGGGGATACCCTGAACCCTCATATTCCAACACCAAATGCAGCTCGCGCTAATAGATAGAGAGTAGCGGGGAGGTGGCGATAGGTATAAAATGAAAGATACCTGATATATATATTTTTCTAGAAGCTACATGTCAAGTTTGGTGACTCTAGCTCTTATTATTTACAAAAATTGCTTAAAAAGCAGGATTTCGATATACATTTTTATCGATTACTTTGAAATGGAGTAAGTTATCGATTGTCGGAAACAAACTCGATCTGCGCAGGCACTAGGAGCACCTACATCTAAAATTTCAAGTTCTAGCTCTTATAGGTTCTGAGATCCTTGCGTTCATACATACAAACGGACGGACGGATGGACAGACAGACGGACATGGCTAGATCGACTCGGCTATTGATGCTGATCAAGAATATATATACCTTATGGGGTCGGAGATGCTTCCTTCTACCTGTTACATACATTTGCAATTTGCACAAATACAATATACCCTTTTTACCCATTTTCAATGGGTTCAGGGTATAAAAAGATACTTGATAAAGCGTATGGACCATAGAAAGATTTAAATGGTGAATTAAGGTTAGGAAATTCTATTATTCGTATATCAGAAGAAAAATTTATTCTAGAAAATGGTGAAACATGGGATCTTACTACAGGCTTATATTCTTTAATTTATGAAAATACCTCTCAGAATTATAACGATCTAGATCTACAAAATAATAATGAAATTCTAATAAAGACTTCTGCTCAAAACATAATTTACCTGATGGACAGCTTAAAGGAAATTGTTCGAAAAAATATTTAACTATAATTAAACATCTTCTTCCAAAATTATCTCAAAAAGTTATATTTCATAAAACAGTATCAATTGCCATATCAACTCCAAATAAATCAAAATCATCTATATCCGTTATTGGTATAATAGAGCTCAATACAAATAAAACAAACTATATTTACTGGGATGATCCTAATGAAAGTGTTGATCGATTAAAGCTTCTAAACAGCTGGTCATAGTAATCATAACAATGAGATAATTTCAATAGTTGAAGAACTTCGGGAAGGAAAAATTACCGAATAAATTTTTAAAGGTGAAAAATATTGGTATTTAACTGACATTATTAAAATCAGTATCGACAATTTTGGACATTACTCCTCAGCTTAAAAGAGAGATTCTGTTGACAATAAACTTTATGTTCAAAATATATTATACAAATCAAAAGAGGAATTGGAGCATCTCATACATAATAAAGTTGATGAAATAAATAAATCTATAAACGAATGTTTAAATTATGTTAATATTAAAATTCCAAAACTGAGAAGTGATATTAATTAATATAATAATACGATTTTTGGAAAACTTGAAGAGAATAATATAAGTTTTGAGAAATTTTGCATACGTATATTAATAGTGAAAATAATGAATTGAGAGAATATCTTATAAGTGAAAATGTTATAGCTTGAATAAATTTAAGACGTTTTTGATTACTTATATCAATAGTGAAAATATTGCGTTGAGGGAGAATATTAATAAGGAAAATGCTAAACTTGGGGAGTCAATTACATTGTTGAAAGGTTGACTTAAGACTATAGAGCGATTATAAATATAATAAATAAATAAACCATATAAATGGTTTAGCTATTTTCAAGTGATAAATACAATACTGAGAATTTTAAGAAAAATGGTTCTAAATTCCTGGGGCTGTTTATGGATAACGATCGAAACATTGATATCCAGAGTAAACGTCTTAAAAACTTTGGGAACCCGATTCAAGAAAAGGACGCAGTTAACTATCGTTTTTTAGAAAGTAAGGTCGTTGGATTAGCGCAAGACTTGCAAACGCTCATTAGAAAAGAAAACTTAAATCTAGAAAAAGAGTATTATCACTCAGTCTACGAGTAGCGAGAAGAATCAGAAAGAATGTTGTGAAAAAATAATAGCTGAACTAAATGAAACAAGTAAGAGGTTCTAGTCGGGAGCTCCCGACTAGGGGATACCCTGAACCCTCATATTCCAACAGCAAATGCAGCTCGCGCTAATAGATTGAGAGTAGCGGGGAGGTGGCGATAGGTATAAAATGAAGGATACTTGATATATATATCCTTTTCTAGAAACTACATGTCAAGTTTGGTGACTCTAGCTCTTATTATTTACAAAAATTGCTTAAAAAACAGAATTTCGATATACATTTTTATCGATTACTTTGAAATGGAGTAAGTTATCGATTGTCGGAAACAAACTCGATCTGCGCAGGCACTAGGAGCACCTACATCTAAAATTTCAAGTTCTAGCTCTTATAGGTTCTGAGATCCTTGCGTTCATACATACAAACGGACGGACGGATGGACAGACAGACGGACATGGCTAGATCGACTCGGCTATTGATGCTGATCAAGAATATATATACCTTATGGGGTCGGAGATGCTTCCTTCTACCTGTTACATACATTTGCAATTTGCACAAATACAATATACCCTTTTTACCCATTTTCAATGGGTTCAGGGTATAAAAAGATACTTGATAAAGCGTATGGACCATAGAAAGATTTAAATGGTGAATTAAGGTTAGGAAATTCTATTATTCGTATATCAGAAGAAAAATTTATTCTAGAAAATGGTGAAACATGGGATCTTACTACAGGCTTATATTCTTTAATTTATGAAAATACCTCTCAGAATTATAACGATCTAGATCTACAAAATAATAATGAAATTCTAATAAAGACTTCTGCTCAAAACATAATTTACCTGATGGACAGCTTAAAGGAAATTGTTCGAAAAAATATTTAACTATAATTAAACATCTTCTTCCAAAATTATCTCAAAAAGTTATTTTTCATAAAACAGTATCAATTGCCATATCAACTCCAAATAAATCAAAATCATCTATATCCGTTATTGGTATAATAGAGCTCAATACAAATAAAACAAACTATATTTACTGGGATGATCCTAATGAAAGTGTTGATCGATTAAAGCTTCTAAACAGCTGGTCATAGTAATCAAAACAATGAGATAATTTCAATAGTTGAAGAACTTCGGGAAGGAAAAATTACCGAATAAATTTTTAAAGGTGAAAAATATTGGTATTTAACTGACATTATTAAAATCAGTATCGACAATTTTGGACATTACTCCTCAGCTTAAAAGAGAGATTCTGTTGACAATAAACTTTATGTTCAAAATATATTATACAAATCAAAAGAGGAATTGGAGCATCTCATACATAATAAAGTTGATGAAATAAATAAATCTATAAACGAATGTTTAAATTATGTTAATATTAAAATTCCAAAACTGAGAAGTGATATTAATTAATATAATAATACGATTTTTGGAAAACTTGAAGAGAATAATATAAGTTTTGAGAAATTTTGCATACGTATATTAATAGTGAAAATAATGAATTGAGAGAATATCTTATAAGTGAAAATGTTATAGCTTGAATAAATTTAAGACGTTTTTGATAACTGATATCAATAGTGAAAATATTGCGTTGAGGGAGAATATTAATAAGGAAAATGCTAAACTTGGGGAGTCAATTACATTGTTGAAAGGTTGACTTAAGACTATAGAGCGATTATAAATATAATAAATAAATAAACCATATAAATGGTTTAGCTATTTTCAAGTGATAAATACAATACTGAGAATTTTAAGAAAAATGGTTCTAAATTCCTGGGGCTGTTTATGGATAACGATCAAAACATTGATATCCAGAGTAAACGTCTTAAAAACTTTGGGAACCCGATTCAAGAAAAGGACGCAGTTAACTATCGTTTTTTAGAAAGTAAGGTCGTTGGATTAGCGCAAGACTTGCAAACGCTCATTAGAAAAGAAAACTTAAATCTAGAAAAGAGTATTATCACTCAGTCTACGAGTAGCGAGAAGAATCAGAAAGAATGTTGTGAAAAAATAATAGCTGAACTAAATGAAACAAGTAAGAGGTTCTAGTCGGGAGCTCCCGACTAGGGGATACCCTGAACCCTCATATTCCAACAGCAAATGCAGCTCGCGCTAATAGATTGAGAGTAGCGGGGAGGTGGCGATAGGTATAAAATGAAAGATACTTGATATATATATCCTTTTCTAGAAACTACATGTCAAGTTTGGTGACTCTAGCTCTTATTATTTACAAAAATTGCTTAAAAAACAGAATTTCGATATACATTTTTATCGATTACTTTGAATCGGAGTAAGTTATCGATTATCGGAACAAACTCGATCTGCGCAGGCACTAGGAGCACCTACATCTAAAATTTCAAGTCTCTAGCTCTTATAGGTTCTGAGATCCTTGCGTTCATACATACGGACGGACGGACGGACGGACGGACGGACAGACAGACGGACATGGCTAGATCGACTCGGCTATTGATGCTGATCAAGAATATATATACTTTATGGGGTCGGAGATGCTTCCTTCTGCCTGTTACATACATTTGCACTTTGCACAAATACAATATACCCTTTTTACCCATTTTCAATGGGTTCAGGGTATAAAAGTAGCAAATCTCGAGGATTTTGTATTTAAATACTATACTACTCCGAAAAGTGTATTATAAAATGTAGAACTGCAAATTGAAGGCGAAAAAATACCATTTAACCTTTTAAGCAAACCAACATAACATAAAGTCTTCCAATTCGGAGTATATCCTTTCTCAAAGATATGTTTATACTTGCTAATGCGTACATTATCACCAACATGAAATCGTGATCCGGTAAATATTTTTTTTACTACACACCGTGCTTAACAACTCTTTTTCATTCGATGCATTTACTTTGATTGGTGATATTTTGGTCGTTCGATGATATCTTCTATTATATTCATCAATAAGGTCTTGATAAATTTCAATCCATTGACATGTACCATTAACACCAAATTCTTTCCACATCATATCTTTGAGCGTTCTATTGAATCGTTCAACTATTGAGGCTTTTAACCCACTATATGTTGAGTAATGATTAATATTAATTTTATTCATTAAGTTCTTAAAGTTCTTGTTAAAAATTTCTTTTCCATCATCGGTTTGTAAATTCTTAGGAGTACGACCCAATTTAAAAATATTTAACATCGCCTTTGTAAAGTTTTGAGCATTTTTGCTTTTGAGTGCTACACCCCAGGCGTATTTGGAAAATGAATCGATAACAGTTAATAGGAATCGAAAATCCCACAATCGCCACTTAAAGGAGGATTCTATTCTCACGAATTAAAGAAAACTCGCTTTCCCGATACCTACCCAGTTGATAAGGTGATAAAGCAAAATGGCGATAAGGTATATGTTAAATGGTTGGGGTTCTCTGATGAGCACAACTTCTGGATAAACAAAAATGAAGTTGTATAAAATTATATATATTATTAAGTTTTACACGAATAGTTACTTTAAAAAAATATATTTCAATTCTTTATTTTCACTATCGGCTACTACTTATAACGAGTACATTCAGATTTGCCTCCCGAATATGAACTAATTTATCTAACTGTTGCGGTCGCTTAGCAAACTTCGCTTTGAGAGAGCTTGAGTCAAAATTGAGTGAAGTTTGAGCTGCGTCAGCAATTATGCGTGGGATAGTACTCTGATGGGAACATTGACAGTGGCGTGATATTAAGGGTAAATTGTTAATGTCTACCAAAGGGGACAGTTTGATCTTGACCAATGTCGATGTTATCACCAGGCTTTTTGTTTACAATATTAGACATGTTTATACTTATACTTATACGTATGCTTGTGTGCTAAGTTATGTTAAAGGGTGGGTGCGACTATGGATATGTCACTCCCCCAACCATTAGAAAAGTGCCTGTCCTCAGGTGTTTAAGTTTGGGTATAGTGTAACATTTTCTTCTTTTTTAACTGGTGTATCTTCTACTATTTCAGGTGTTTGTTTGTTCTACATTTGGATTTTTATATTTTATTATTAATTTCTGCTTTTGAACTTATATGTTAAATATAGTGTTAAGCTTATTAATATGATTAGAAATATGGTTATTGTAATTAACTGGAATACATTAATAAATTTTGTGTGTTCAATTATAATTTGTTTCGTTTGTGCAAACGAAAGTAGTTCTGATTTTATAACATCATTGCTTACATAAATGTTTTGAGTATGATCTATCATGTTGCTTGAAATTGAAATTTCATTAATTTGCAGTAAACAATTAAACATTTTTATTAAATTGTTTCCTTCTTTTGATATTTCGTTATTTATACAATTGCAGTTTAATATAGTTTTTGGTAAATTCCAAGTTAAAATTATATTTGGTTCTACATAGTTGATTTGAAAATTTTAAAAAGTTTTAGTATAACTAAATTTTTTTTTTTAACGCGAATCCCGATGCAACGTACTGCATCCCACCTCCCGCCCAACCGACCGAGGGGCGCAGTCGTGTAACGTACGACACGAAATGCAAAGTAAATATGAAAAAAATAATATTAAAAAAATCGATACAAACTACGAGTATGTGTACAAATACAATTACAAATAAAAATAGGACTATCTACTTGCTAAGTAGTTTAGAATAGAAGACTTTATACGAGGAAGAGAAGCTTCCGAGCAGAATACTCTGTAATGCTTGTTATAGTCGTCACAGAGAACCCTAAACGGTTCATGCAAGGCATAGTTAGTTGAGCAAAATTGAAGCGATAAAGGTACAAAATTACGTGTTAGTCTAGTAGGGATAGAGAAATTTAATTGGCTAGTCAACACAGAAGAGTCGATTTCACCAGTAATTAATTTATGAATAAATATTACACCCAGCATGGTTCTACGATTAATTAAAGAAGGAAGGTTAATCATCAGAAGTCTACTGGAGTATGACGGAAACCGCACACGAGGATCCCAATTTAAACCACTAAGGGCAAACAACAAGATTTGTTTCAGAACGGATTCAATTCTGTCCTTATGGGTAGCATATTGTGGTGACCAGATACATGAGGCATACTCAAGAATAGGTCGTACCAAAGATATATAAAGTGTTTTTGACGTGTACGGATCGTTAAACTCCTTCGACCATAACTTGATGAAACCCATAACTATTCTGGCCTTATTGACCACGGTATTAACATGAGAGTCGAATTTAAGTCTATGATCAAGGATGACACCTAGATCATTAACTTCATTAGAAGTACTATTAACACGCTCGAGCGGTATGCTATCAAGGATGTAAGATACCAATTGAGGAGGGCTTCTATAGAAGGTCATTACCTTACATTTAGAGCAGTTTAAGTTTAACAGGTTGGCTAGGCACCAAGCCTGAAACGCATCAATGTCCGCTTGTAAGAGATGACATGATGCCATATCCTTATATGCAAGGCATAATTTTACATCATCAGCATACATTAATACTCGAGAGTGAGACAGTGTCGAGGGAAGGTCATTGATGAAAAGAGTAAAGAGTAGCGGGCCAAGATGACTACCTTGAGGAACACCGGAAGTCACCAGAATACGTATAGAAAATGAATTTCTGAAAAGAACCTTTTGGGTTCTGTCACGCAAATACTCTGAAATCCAGTTCAAGAGATTGACTGGGAAGCCGAGAAGGCTTAATTTATGAAGCAGCAAGGAATGGTTGACAGAGTCGAAAGCCTTACTGAAATCAGTATAGATGACGTCAGTCTGCTTTCTTTTTTTAAACCCATCAATTACAAACGAAGTAAACTCAAGAAGGTTAGTGGTTGTAGATCTGCGCTTAACGAACCCATGCTGGGAAGGTGAAATAATATAACTCCATAAATGCTGCAGTTGAGATGTTATAATTCTCTCAAAAGCTTTATGTATAGCGGATAATTTGGAAATACCTCTATAGTTTTCGACATCGGACTTACTCCCTTTCTTATGGAGAGGGATAATGTATGATTCCTTCCAAATGGTCGGAAAAGATGAAGTGTTAACGGACAATTCAAAAAGTTTTAAAACAGGTTTACATAATGCTGCAGCGCAGTATCTAAGCACGCAGGCAGGAACACCATCAGGGCCCGGTGAGTAAGCCGGCTTGATAGTTTTAAGGTCGCTAAGAAGCGAACTTTCGGTAATAATGGGATTAAAGATGCAGTTTGACCTCTGTAACTGATAAGGATAAGGCTGATTTCTATTATACCTAGAGGAGGAGTAGGTAGTTTTAAAAAAGTTAAAAAATTGCTTGGGATTATGTGAAAATTGAAGGCGACAACGCCGAAGGTAATTCTTATAGCAGATGGAATTTTGGGTGGAAAAATTTGATCGGGCAACTGCATAGCGGGAGAAATCAGAGTGATTTCCCGATTTCTTAAACTTTTTATAACACCTCGACTTCACGTTTTTTAACCTCATCAGTTCATTTGAGAACCAGGGAGGCCTATCAGGCCTCGCTGGGTGATCAAGAGGAACGCAGACATCAAAAATCGAGTACATGGTGTCATAAAAAAGTTTCAAGGCAACATCAATGTCTGCACAATTGTACAGTTGGGACCAGTCGACTTGCAGAATAAGATCATTTAGCTTATGAAAATCAGCCTTTCTGAAACAACGCATACGTTCAGCAAATTCCGGTTCCTTGATAGGAACTCGGGCTGGTAAATCAATGACCAGTTCCAGAGTTGGATGAAAAGGGTCTTCAGGAAGTGTAAGCGGATTGATCCTGTGCACAACACTGTTGAACGAATCCAACACGAAAATTAGATCAAGAGATCTGTTTCTTGAATTGCGCACACGATTAACCTGCCGTAAGGACAATTCATGTAGACCATCAATAAATTCGTTTGACGATGACGGCAACAGAAAGTTTGAGTCTGACGGCGATGACCACTCGACAACAGGAAGATTAAAGTCCCCAAGAACTACTAAAAGGTCTCTATCAGAAAGTAGGGAGGAGATATAAGCAGATTTAATAACATTAAGATGGGTTTGATAGGTAGACAAATTAGATAGAGGAGGTAAATATGAACATGTAATGAAGATAGAAAAAGTACCAAATACAACTCTTACAGCCACCAACTCAATCTCTGAGATGGGAAGATCAATGCGTTCCGACGAAAGAGCAGACTCGACAGCTATAAGTACTCCTCCTCCGATACGGGGCGCTCGATCGCAACTATAAGTGGTGTATTTGGAGGTAAAAATTGAAGAGTCTGAGATGTCCGGCTTCAGCCAGGTCTCAGTAAAAGCGATAATTTGAAAGTTAAAAGCAAGAGAGTCTAAATACAGTTTAGCGAGTTTAGATTTAAGACCTCTAACATTCTGGTAGGCAAGCTCGAAAGATGGAATTAGTTTTTTGACGTAGCAACAAAAGTTGATGCGCCATTTGAAATAGGTGGTAATAAAATCGGAGTCCGATTTTTCTTTTGTCCTTATATTCTTTTACTATTAAGTGCTCCGGCCAAAACTCTTTACAACAAATATCAGTAAATTTTTCTGGCGGAACACTTATTTTAAAGGACGCAATATCCCTTTCATAAGCGAACTTAAATTTCTCCACCAGTATACCTGGAGCTTGAATTTTTGCCTGTATAAAGGCTTTTACCTCATCTGATGAAAAGTGAGGGGCAAGCCTAGAAACAAAAATAAGTCTCTTCGGTGGAACACCGACTAGAGGCTTAGGTGCCACAGGTAGGACAGTGGGAACACTACTAACTATGGTACCTGAAACAGCCGGTAGTCCGGACGACGAGTCTTCTAGCGGCTGTTGTAAATTTAATTGTTGCTGTCGCCCTTTCGGAACACCCACGACAGCGGACGACACGGATAATTCGACTGGTTTTTCTCGTGCCGATGTCACACTTTTCGGGACAGAATCAGTGTCCACAGCAGACCTCACAGCTACCGGAGTAACAAACGAGATGAGCTGCTGTGTAATCGGTGTAGTAGGCTGCTGAATAGCAGTCGGAGGCTGAAGGCTATTAGGCAACGGCAGATCACAAGGAGTGGGCTTTTTAGGCCCCGGAGACTCATCCAACAGTTTAAGGCTATTAAATTGGGTGTCCAGGGCTGTGAGCTGATCGTTAAGTTTACGAAAACCAACAATCAGACCCCTAAAGCCACTCCTGGTCTGACGCATAAACGCCCGCATTTCACCATCAATCTCCCTACACGAGTCGCAACTATAGTGCAAACCATTTCGTTTGGCAACAGCATCCCCCACAAGACCAGTGTAACCCGCACATTTAGAATGCACGACATTATCACACAGCCAACAAGGTATGCTGGATTGACTTGCCGTAATTGGCATTTGGCAAGTTTTTATAAAACAGACAATTTTATGGTCCATTATAATGAGTATCTACTGTAATAACGCAGCCAAATGTAAAAAGAGAGTTATTTAGATTAGATTAATAGCGTATGGAGCACCAACAAGCGGCAGAAAGTAGAAAAAGATCAAAGCGCAAGTTGAAAAAAGGAGAGAGAGCGCAAGAGTAGTCTATTTATAGATTGCTTGCTTGAACACGAAATCTTGCACACCAGAGAGGCGATGTGCAGTTAAACATTAACAACAAACAACAAGAAGAAGAAGAACAAGAAGCTTACCCACAGAGCTAATAGCGCAAGCGCACAAACAAAAATGCACAAGAACACAAGTTTAAAAGAAACAATATTTAAATAACAAAAATGCACAGACCACAAGCATGCACTCGCGATAAATAAATAATAAACCGAGAAGGCGAACAGAATAGTAGAAATATATAAAATATAAATAATTAAAACGCCGATGTTTTATTAAATCAAAAACAAAACGGAGAGCACAAAAAAAACACGTCTGTTCGCTTCAAGTACGCAAGTAATGTGATTTGATGTTATTTGGTTTAAAATTCCTGTCATACATTTATTATTAATTAATTTTTTTTGTTTCTTTGCTATAAACTTTTTTGTCTTGTGTAAAATATTTTTCATGAGCTATTTCTGTCAAAATGTTATTATTTTCATCTGGGTATGGAATTATTTTTAATACCGGATTTTTTATCATTTCTCGAGGAATATGGGATATTATCAGAATTTCGTTTGTATCTGATTTAAACCAAGTAGAAGTTTTTACATTTAACAATTTCTCAGAGTTGACATGCAACAAATAGGCATGTTTTAATAATTTCGGGTTAAAAATAACTAATCTTGTGAGCTGCATTCCCAACTCTATATCTTCTATATATTCTGTAAAGTGTTGTAAGTTAAATATAAGCATATTTAATTTCTTTCCTTTTTCTGTCTCTTGATTTAGTTCATTCATGGTTTCTATTCCATTGTTTATAACTTCTATTATGTGATTTAATTCATTAACCTGAACGGTGTTCTCTGCTAAGCTGCTTATTTTTTGTTCAATTTTTGTTTTGTCTTCTTGGTCTAATGTTCCAAATAAGTATTTGTATGCTGTTCCTACTATGTTTACGAAACCTCTTTTGCTGCGTTTGGCTATTTTTAAGCCGTTTATTTCTCTGTTTAACTTTTCTACTAGGTATTCGATTTGTATTAGGTTATTGAATTCTTTAGTTTGTTCAATTAAATTGTTAAAAGATTCTTCGGTTTAAACAATGGTATTCGTAATTTGTCGGAATGTCTATGGTTCCTGTTTTAAATATGAGATAACCGTTATGGGCTTTAATAGGATTAATTTCAATGCTTTGTTCATTTATATGGTTCATAGTTATTGATAGTAATATTATAATAATTAGTTTAAGCTGGTGCTTGTATGTTCTGGTCGCTGTCTGCTGTTGACCTGTAATTGTTATATTTACTTTGATTAGTCTTCTTTTTCTTTTTTTGAATTTGGTTTTGTAGTGTACTATCTTCCTGCCTCTGTTTGTTTCCTCAAAATGTTTGTCGTCGATTTGTCCTAGTTCTCCTGTTTTCTTGAACGGGGTTGTTGTCTTTGATTTAACTAATGGTGAATGCTTGTATCTAGTGTCAATTTCATATTTTGTTCGTTTTTTGTTGAAGTTATTTATTAGTTTTTCTTTATTAGCTTGAGTGTCATACTCTGGTGTACCTGCGTATATGAATATGTCCGCTGGTGTTCTGTTAGTCGTTTTGTGTTTCGTCTTATGATTGTATGTGTAAAGTATAGTTTCAAATTTTGTAAGTTTATTTTCGACGTCTGAGTCGCTGTTAATGATTCTAAATTTTTCGTTAACTGTCTTATGAAAGCGTTCTACGTCGGATATGCCATTTTTACTTGTGGTTATATTAATATTTACTGCTTTTGATTTTAACCATAATTGTAAAGCAGTGCACATAAAAGCTGAGTCTTTGTCTGCTTTTATTTCGATAGGTTTACCCATTTGGTTGAATACTTGTATTATAGCTCGTTTGGTTTCTAACCAGTCTCTACTTTTTATACCCTGAACCCATTAAAAATGGGTAAAAGGGGTATTATGTTTTTGTGCAAAATCCAAATGTATGTAACAGGCAGAAGGAAGCATCTCCGACCCCATAAAGTATATATATTCTTGATCAGCATTAATAGCCGAGTCGATCTAGCCATGTCCGTCTGTCTGTCCGTCCGTCCGTCCGTCCGTCCGTCCGTCCGTCCGTATGTATGAACGCAAGGATCTCAGAACCTATAAGAGCTAGAGACTTGAAATTTTAGATGTAGGTGCTCCTAGTTCCTACGCAGATCGAGTTTGTTTCCGATAATCGATAACTTGCCCCGTTTCCAAGTAATCGATAAAAATGTATATCGAAATCCCGTTTTTTAAGCAATTTTGGTAAATAATAAGAGCTAGAGTCACCAAACTTGACATGTAGCTTCTAGAAAAGTATATATATATCGATTATCTTTCATTTTATACCTATCGCCACCTCCCCGCTACTCTCTATCTATAAGCGCGCGCTGCATTTGGTGATGGAATATGAGGGTTCATGGTATCCCCTAGTCGGGAGCTCCCGACTAGAACCTCTTACTTGTTATTTCTATTAATGATGCAAATTTTGAATATATATCAATGCAAGATAAAAATTGTTTATCTCCTATAATGTAAAAATCCATTACATATTTTTCTCGGATATTAGCGATTTCCGGATTTTCGAAAGTTAATTTTGTATCCCTGTGTTCTGTTTTTGCGATGTTACAAATCTCGCATTCGTTTATTAGATTTTGAATTAAATTTTGATAATCTGGAAAATAGTGGGTTTCTTTGAACCAATTGATAGTTTTTTCAATTCCTGGATGAAATAATTCTTTGTGTTTTTTATACCCTGAACCCATTAAAAATGGGTAAAAGGGGTATTATGTTTTTGTGCAAAATGCAAATGTATGTAACAGGCAGAAGGAAGCATCTCCTACCCCATAAAGTATATATATTCTTGATCAGCATCAATAGCCGAGTCGATCTAGCCATGTCCGTCTGTCTGTCCGTCCGTCCGTCCGTCCGTCCGTCCGTCCGTCCGTCCGTCCGTCCGTCCGTCCGTATGTATGAACGCAAGGATCTCAGAACCTATAAGAGCTAGAGACTTGAAATGTAGGTGCTCCTAGTTCCTACGTAGATCGAGTTTGTTTCCGATAATCGATAACTTGCCCCGTTTCCAAGTAATCGATAAAAATGTATATCGATATCCTGTTTTTTAAGCAATTTTGGTAAATAATAAGAGCTAGAGTTACCAAACTTGACATGTAGCTTCTAGAAAAGTATATATATATCGATTATCTTTCAATTTATACCTATCGCCACCTCCCGGCTACTCTTTATCTATAAGCGCGCGCTGCATTTGGTGTTGGAATATGAGGGTTCAGGGTATCCCCTAGTCGGGAGCTCCCGACTAGAACTTCTTACTTGTTTAATATTAGTTCCTTGAATTCTGCAAATGTTTGAAGATCTATTAATTTTTACTAGTTTTCATTGCCTTTGTTAAATTATTCGGACTTATTATTTCTAAGTAGGATTCTTGAAAAATTGGAAAGTCTGCTTCATTGAGGAAGTATAGCACACTTTTCTTCGTGCATAAATATTCTTTTATTAATTTTTTGGCATGTGCCTTAGTCATGTCTTTGTATGTAATTTGTATACCCTGAACCCATTGAAAATGGGTAAAAAGGGTATATTGTATTTGTCAAAATGCAAATGTATGTAACAGGCAGAAGGAAGCATGTCCGACCTCATAAAGTATATATATTCTTGATCAGCATCAATAGCCGAGTCGATCTAGCCATGTCCGTCTGTCTGTCCGTCCGTCCGTCCGAATGTAGGAACGCAAGGATCTCATAACCTATAAGAGCTAGAGACTTGAAATTTTAGATGTAGGTGCTCCTAGTTCCTACGCAGATCGAGTTTGTTTCCGATAATCGATAACTTGCCCCGTTTCCAAGTAATCGATAAAAATGTATATCGAAATCCTGTTTTTGAAGCAATTTTGGTAAATAATAAGAGCTAGAGTCACCAAACTTGACATGTAGCTTCTAGAAAAGTATATATATATCGATTATCTTTCAATTTATACCTATCGCCACCTCCGCGCTACTCTCTATCTATGCAGCGCGCGCTGCTTTTGGTGTTGGAATATGAGGGTTCAGGGTATCCCCTAGTCGGGGGCTCCCGACTAGAACCTCTTACTTGTTTTTATGTTGGTTTTATGAAAGTAATTTGTAACTTTTGTTTCGTTCTCGGTTCCTTTTTCAAATTCTATTTGTCTATTATAATAATTAAGAGGTCTTTCTGTGATTTGTAAATGGTTACTGTTGTCTTCCTGAGCACTATGTATAGTTGCTCTTGTTCTAATGGTATCTTCGCCTAAAAAGTTTTCGTTTAATTGAATTCTGGACAGAGCATCTGCCACATAATTTTCTTTTCCTGGGACATATTTAATTTGGAAATCAAATTTATTTAACTTGATTTTCCATCGTTGTAATTTCATGTTAGGTTCTTTCAAGCTATTTAACCAGACGAGTGGTCTGTGATCACTAAGGATTTGAAATTGTCGACCAAAGAGGTAGGACCTAAAGTATTTAGTGGCGCAAACGATTGCTAATAGTTCTGTTTCAATCGTTGAATAATTAATCTCATGCTCGTTGAGAGTTCTGCTTGCATAACATATAGGCTTATGCTCTTGCGAAAGGACGGAACGCAAGGATCTCAGAACCTATAAGAGCTAGAGACTTGAAATTTTATATGTAGGTGCTCCTAGTGCCTGCGCAGATCGAGTTTGTTTCCGATAATCGATAACTTACTCCGTTTTCAAGAAATCGATAAAAGTGTAAGTCGAAATCCTGTTTTTTAAGCAATTTTAGTAAATAATAAGAGCTAGAGTCACCAAACATTATATGTTGCTTCTAGAATAGTATATATATATCGAGTATCTTTCATTTGATACCAATCGCCATCTCCCCGCTACCTAAGAGGGTTCAGGGTATTCCCTAGTCGGAAGCTCCCGACTAGAACCTCTTACTTGTTTAATTTAAGTGTTAATGGTTTTACTATATTGGCGAAATTTGGTATAAATTTCCTATAGAAACCACATAGTCTTAGAAATGATTTAATTTCTTTTGGGGATTTTGGAATTGGGAAATTGTATTTTGTTGGGATTTGGTTTTATACCCTCAGTTGTGATGATGTGACCGAGAAATTCAGTTTCTTTTCTCAAGAACTCGCATTTATCCAACTGTAGTTTAAAGTTAGCTTCTCTAAACTTCTCAAATACTTTTTGTAGCGAAAAAATGTGTTCCTCCAATGAAGTGGAAAAAATTATAATATCGTCTAAGTGGACCAGGCAATCCTTAAAAATTAAATCTTCTAAGAGATTGTTCATACAACGTTGGACCGTTGCAGGTGCATTCTTAAGGCCAAATGGAATGCGAGTGTACTCGTAATGGCCATGTTTAGTCGAAAATGTGGTCTTGGCTATTGAACCAGGATCCATTTGAATTTGGTGGAAGCCTTTGGCTAGATCAATGGTTGTAAAATATTGACATTTTCCAAGTTTGTCTAATATTTCATCCATGATCGGGATAGGGTATTTATCATTAATAGTTAGTTCATTGAGATTGCGAAAACCTATGACTAACCGGAACTTTTGCTTTCCAGATGCATCGTTTTTCTTTGGAACGATTATTACTGGTGAGCAGTAAGGGAATTTGGATTTACGTATGATATTTTGTTTTATCATATCGCTTATTTGTTTATTTACTTCCTCATCGTATATTTGAGGATATTTATATGGACGCTTGTAAATTGGGTCCTCATGCTTAGTTAGAATTTTGTGTTTAATTGTACTAGTGAAAGTCAAATTGTCACCTTCATGGTACTGGATATCACGAAATTCAAGTACAACATTTTTAATTTTTTCCTTTTTTTCTGAGTTTAGGTGCTCTAGCCTATACTCATTATTTTCTGTTAGTTCGTTATTAATAGCGAAGTTAAATGGTCTATCCTCTGTTGAGGGTGGATCAAGGCACTCTTGTGCGGTCATGTCCTCTTCGACCCCTTCGTCATTATATCTAAAACAAAAGTTAAATTCTCCTAAGGTTACGGATCCTTGTGCAAAGTCTATTTTTGCTTGACATGCTTTAAGGTATTCTCTCCCAATCAGAACATAATAATGCTCTGAGAAGTCGTGAATATAGAATTTTTGTTTACTCGGACAAATTTTGCTTATATAATACGTAACTGAACGGAAGTACAA
>JAWNOU010000095.1:0-27000 GCA_035045725.1 Drosophila ezoana
GCACAAATACAATATATCCTTTTTACCCATTTTGAATGGGTTCAGGGTATAAAACTTGATTAAAATATGTTAATATAAAAATCATTAAAATAATATATATATTTTTTTATTATTATAATTTTTTTTTTCTGTTTATATATATTATGCAAATAATTTTTATTTTTATACCCTGAACCCATTAAAAATGGGTAAAAGGGGTATTATGTTTTTGTGCAAAATCCAAATGTATGTAACAGGCAGAAGGAAGCATCTCCGACCCCATAAAGTATATATATTCTTGATCAGCATTAATAGCCGAGTCGATCTAGCCCTGTCCGTCCGTCCGTCCGCCCGTCCGTCCGTCCGTCCGTCCGTCCGTCCGTCCGTCCGTATGAATGAACGCAAGGATCTAAGAACCTATAAGAGCTAGAGACTTGAAATTTTAGATGTAGGTGCTCCTAGTTCCTACGCAGATCGAGTTTGCTTCCGATAATCGATAACTTGCCCCGTTTCCAAGTAATCGATAAAAATGTATATCGAAATCCTGTTTTTTAAGCAATTTTGGTAAATAATAAGAGCTAGAGTCACCAAACTTGACATGTAGCTTCTAGAAAAGTATATATAATATATCGATTATCTTTCATTTTATACCTATCGCCACCTCCCCGCTACTCTTTATTTATAAGCGCGCGCTGCATTTGGTGTTGGAATATGAGGGTTCAGGGTATCCCCTAGTCGGGAGCTCCCGACTAGAACCTCTTACTTGTTATTCTTTTAAATGTGCGAATATATATTTGGATTTAATGGTAATAATGTTTTTTCTGTGTGTTTTTTTTGTTTGATTTTTTTTTTTTTGAATAACGTAAAAATAGTCAATTGATTGAATGGCTGATCAGGCCTTAAATAAAAAGTATGCTCGAGCTAAATTAATTTTCTAATAATTTTAGCCTATTCTTATTTATTACAAGCGGCTTCTTTTTTCCCACATCTAGGGTAATATTGCTCCTATCTTCTATGCTTATAATCTTATATGGTCTAAGTATTTACTTTCTAGCTTATGTGCTGTTCATAGGGACAGTATTCATGTACTGTAGATGGAGTTGTATTGTAGTGTGTATATGCCTAAAGTAACACCCAGTATTCATATATATAAAGTATGTGGCACTTTGTTGCATACAATAACAAATATAAATTAAACAAACCCAGAGCCACTCTATGTATTGGCTCTGGCTCATATTACGCAGCGCGAGTCACTAGCCCCGCACGCTGACCATTTATGTTTACGCTGCATATCCCACGCTCCGTCTGAGCGCATTGCATGAGCAACATATATGCTCACTAACACAGGCATATGCTAGCTACTCACTCTCCCTCTCTTTGTAGCTGTTAACCAATAACAGCATAAGAACATATATGTATCCATAGGCTAAGCGAATAACATTGACTTTGAATAAATTTATTATCATACGACAACCTAACCAGCACTGACGTGCTAATATATATAATATAATAATATAAATCGTAACAACAATATTACATGGCGACCGTGACAAGTGTCACGCAACGAGGGAAAAATAAATAAACAACAACAACAACTGCGGCAGGAGCAGCAGCACGATAACAACTACAAAAACAGCGGCGGAAAATAGCAATATCATAAATTTCTGAGTGAGTATGGTGTGGCTTTTGTGCATATTATGTCCATACGCATCACTCTTGATGAGTATAGGGCGCGCCAACTTCTAGCCAGAGAAGCGGCTAACAAAGAAGTTGAAATAAAACAAAAGAAACCAAGAAATCGTGGTGGCTTACGGCTGCGCATTAAGAAGCGCAAAGCCGAAATTGTTAAAGTGTTATATAATAACACAAAGCCCCCGACTTGGGAAAACGCCAAGAAACTAGCCGATGAGCTAGATTTCTTAGAGGCGGAAGAGCGCAAGCACAAAGCACAAGCCAATACACCTGCTCCTCACCCTATAAGAAATTTATTAAAAACCAATAAACCAACAGAAGAAAAGCCGCTACCTAAGATGAAGAAAAGATGTCCTGACGACTGCCCTGGACCCTTTTACACCCCGGCCTGTGCGATGACCTGCACCGGCAACGCTGACCGCTCCAAGGCAGCCAAATAAGAAGAAATAACACCAACAGAAGCAGCAGACGAAGCAGCATTATATAAGATTACACTAAGTTTTTTTATAAATTGTAATGACGCCCACTTTGCTGTGTACGTCAAGGTAAACGCTAAAATAGAGAGGAGATCACTGCGTTGATCGAAATAGGGTTTAAAATAGGCACGAAAAGAAAGGCCTTATGCCTAAATATAATATTAAAAATACTAAATAAAAAAAAAAATACACTAAAGATATACTACAAACACAATAATGAAAATATAATATTCATTTGTAACAATTTTCAAATATAAAATATGATGATCACTTAAAATTTTCAACAATTTTTAAACAAAAAACCAATTTAAATTAAAATGGGCTCAAACGAGTCCAAGGTCGAAAAATCGGCCGCAAATGTAATAAATACTGTAAAAGTAATCGATCATAAAGAAAATTTAGAGAATATTACACTTTTGCTAATTATAATCACCGTAGTATCTGTTGTATCGCTAGCATTGAAGGTGTATGCAATGCATACAAAGAAAATTAAGAAACGATATATCAGTAGAGCAGACGGACTAGACAAAGTTTAAACATATTTGAATATGTCAGAGGAATCATACTAAGTACGTTGCCATATGTCTCAGTAAAACTAGTAACTGAAGAACACCCAATTTTGGGACCAGCAACGATACTAATGGTGCGACTGCATCAATAACTATCTATTATATTAGTATGGAATGGAGTATATTGGTGAAGAATATCAGTGACAACAAAGACAAATTTGACAAGTCATACAAATGCATTAATAAAGGCATACCCATAAAGGTAGAAACACTAATATACCATGTACAAATATTGATAAAACAATATAACGATATAGTACATGCAGTAAATTCCATTAAAAATAAACTAACACAGGAGCATACCAGGCAGTGCCTTAAATTCGTACAATCTTTAAATACCAGATTGAAAAACATTGGCATTAGACAGAACATTATAATAAATGTTCCAGAAGATCTATTTTTACCAGCAAAGTTTGATCCAAACCAGCTGCAAGATCTTAATGAGTCGAAACCAATTACTGATATAAATATCGATATCGACATTGAGACACTGGACAATACAGAATCCAACATGCCAGACCAGGTAGCCTTAGATAGGGAATATGTAAGACAAATTTCGTCTACAGTCCCTGAATTTGACGGCAAAAAACTGTCATTAAATCGTTTTTTAACAGCCTTAAGGCTTGTTGAACGAACAAAGGGCAACCAAGAGGATTTGGCTGTAGAAGTCATAAAATCAAAACTAATTGGCACAATACTATACAAATGCCAAGACGAGACTACGATCTATGGCATTATTAATAAATTAAAAAGTTGCGTCAAAGGAGAATCCATTGACGTGATCAAGGCAAAGCTGTTAAACGCCCAACAAAAAGGCAAAACAGCTGCTCAATATACAGCTGAAATCGATAACTTGCGTAAGCAACTCGAGGCAGCTTATATTGACGATGGCCTAGACTCGGATAATGCAGAGAAATTCTCTACTAAAGAGTCAATATCTGCAATGACCAAAAATTGTGAATATGAAAAACTTCGCATAATACTAGAAGCTGGAAACTTCAACACATTTAATGATGCAATGAGTAAATACATTCATTGCAGCACTGAAATGACTGGAAGTGCCAGCACAGTATTATATCAGCGAGGCAGACATAATAGAGGCAATGATTATCGCAATTACCAAAGAGGTAGAGGCAATGGCCGCGGTAATCATAACGCAAACAATACTAACAATAACAATGGCAGAGGACATTATAGAGGTATTGCCCGTGGTAATAACCGAGGAAGGAATAATTCCAACCGAGGTAACAACCAAAACAATAACAATGGCAACTATAATGGTAATAATAATGTTCGAGTTACACAAACTAACTCGGAAAACCAACAAAACCCTTAAGATATGCACCAAGAAACACCAAAGTACACACAGTAAACCTAAACCTCAGTATCTTCATTAACATAAATAACGAAAAAACAGGTAAAGCATTTACCCTATTGCTAGATACTGGTGCAGACATATCACTATTAAAAGAACATGTTGATACATTTGAAAACATTAATTCAAACATATCAACTCAAATATCTGGAATCGGTGAAGGTTCAGTTTTTTCCAAATGTTTAGCATTCGTAGAATTATCTACCGGAAAATATGTCATTCCACACGACTTTCACATAGTCGGACACGATTTCCCAATTCCCAGCGATGGCATTATCGGTATAGACTTTAAAAAGTATAATTGCCAATTAGATTTCACACAAACATGTGATTCTCTAATACTTCGGCCAAATAATTTAAACTATCCTATAAAACTAACAATAACTCACACTTGTGATAATAATGCCACAATACTTCCAGCTCGTTCTGAAGTAGTCCGTCAAATCAATATTGTTTCGCCAGAAAACAATATTTTCATTCCAAATCAAGAAATTGATAAAGGAATATTCATTGGAAACACTATTTCTAATAGTCAACAAACATTTGTCCGAATATTAAATACAACAAATTCAATAAAAATAGTAAACCTTAACGACATTAAAATAGAAAAGCTAAGTGACTATGAAACAGTCCACGAAATTAGCAAAGATCGCCAAGAAACGGTGATGAAAAAACTAAAAAAGAACTTTCCCCCATTATTTAAGACACAATTAAAAGATCTCTGCACCAAGTATACAGACATATTCGGACTCGAAACCGAATCCATAACAACCAATAAATTTTATAAACAAAAACTAAGACTAAAAGATACTGAGCCAGTGTACATTAAAAACTACAGAATTCCTCATACCCATAAAGAAGAAGTTAATAATCAAGTCGAAAAACTTATCTCGGATAATATTGTAGAACCGTCTGTATCGGAATATAACAGTCCTATACTTCTTGTCCCAAAAAAGGGATTACCTGGTTCCGATACCAAGAGATGGCGATTAGTTATAGACTATCGTCAAATTAACAAAAAACTCTTGTCTGACAAATTTCCACTCCCAAGAATAGATGATATTCTTGACCAACTAGGCAGAGCAAAATATTTCTCATGCTTAGATTTAATGTCCGGTTTTCACCAAATAGAATTAGAAGAAAATTCTAGAAATATAACGTCTTTTTCAACGAGCAATGGCTCCTATCGTTTTACACGATTACCATATGGTCTAAAAATAGCGCCTAATTCTTTTCAAAGAATGATGACCATCGCCTTTTTCCGGATTAGAACCTTCACAAGCTTTCTTGTACATGGACGACTTAATCGTCATCGGTTGTTCCGACAACCACATGATCAAAAACTTAACAAACGTTTTTGACTTGTGTAGGCAACACAACCTTAAATTACATCCAGAAAAATGTTCATTTTTCATGCACGAAGTGTTAGTAGTGTTCGCTAGCGCAGTTCACAACCAGCTGATCTGCACTAGAGAGCCAACTGGCAAACCGCGTAGCTGAGACAACAACCAAGCAATTGGCGGAAAGTACAGCATACTTTTGGGCTAACGTCTATTTATCTTACCACGCTTAAAACAGGCAAAGAAGTCGGTATCGGTACTCACTTCATGCTCCAGGACAAAAAGAAGCAAAAGGTCGCGGAACAGACCAATTTCCAAGCTGGTAAGCCCTGCTGGTTAGAACAGGTGCCCATAAAGGAAAAATGGAGGATGAGCTGCAGGCCTCTGTGCGCTTTGCGCTGCAGCGATCACCGCCACATCAGGCGGTCACGCCAGTGCAGCAAAGAGCGTCGACGCCAGCAATAGCAACTGATGAGCTGCCAAGAACGCTGAAAAGATGGGCTTAGTTCTAGACGGCTTGACGACGCTGTTCAACGGACTCATGCGAGAGAAACTCGCGAGGTTAGAATACCTGCAGAAGGTGGCGCTCAAGCTCTGTGTGCCTGAAACGAAGTGCGACGCCGTCACTAGCCAGACGTGGCGAGCCGAACGTGCTAAAGACGCGCCCAACTAAGCTCGGGGCCAAACACGCCCAAACGGCCTAGGGATGGCATGCCAGAGCAGCGCAGACCTGCCTCCAATAAGACTAAACGCCATGGTCAAAACCCAGCAAAGCAAGCAGCGCTCTCGCAACCCAAGACAGGTCCCCAGCTGGTCACAAGGGCAACACAGAGAGCTGGCAGCAGTCAACGGACGCAAGCGAACGAAGAAGTGTCCCAGATCCGACGCCTTAACAGTCCATGGAGTGGGCGTTTGCATGTTTGCTGATATCCTCAGGCTCGTGAAGGGCGACCGGGCCCTCAAACACCAAAGTGGCGATGTGCAGGGCATTCGCAAGACCGCGAAGGCCGATTTTCTGCTGCACCTGAATAGGAAGCCGAAGTACTCCACAAATGAGCTACAAGAACCGGATCGAAAGAGATTGAAAACACCATATGGCATAGAATGTCATCATTGTGGAAACCTCGGACTTAAAATTGTCGAATGTCGCGAGAGGAAGTACGAAGAAAGCTACATGTCATCAGCGGCTACATTTTTAATTGCCGACCGAATGTTGGCAAATGCCTCTCTGTAAATGCGAGCGGTCTTGTGACGTCACTTTTATCCAAATGGAAGAACTTGCAGTCTGTTATTCTGGCACATACATCGCAAATCGCCGAAAGTCTGCGACGTATGTTATACGACCAACATTATAGGTTAAGACGAGATCCAACAGAATCTGACAGCCTATGCTTATGGAAGGTAAAATGGAGGTCTGCAACCAAATATCCCAATGGAACCAGATTGGAAGAGATCGAAACTACCATATGGCATTAAATGTCATCATTGTGGAAACCTCGAATCTTGCCACATTGCGTCATATCGTACAAATAGAACTTCAACGAGCGTCGGTGGATCACATGAGAAGCGTATAAACATCTGCTGTGTGTCTGAGCTCGTTCCATTTTGTCATTAAAGAGAGTTGTGCCGAAAAATGTTCTGTAAAAAGAATAAATAAGTTTTAAGTTTTAAGGGGTATTGGAGAAAATCCTATGCATAGCACCATGCAAATTTTGGCTACTTGATCAAAAATTGATTAGTACTCCTTAGAAATATTATTTCATGTAATAATGGATAAGTTTTTCAAATACGATGTATTGATAGGCCGTCATATACTGGGACTAGGCCTTGGAGTCTCCATCGAAGCTGACAAATTTGCAATGTACAAAACCAAAAAATTTCAGCACTAATAAAAGTGTCAGATACAAGCGTTGAGCATTAAGCAACACGGACAAAAATCGTATGCTAGAATTGTTATAAAACAATGCTGATCCTTGCGTTCATACATATACGGACGGACGGACGGATAGTCGCACGGACGGACAGCAGACGGACATGGCTAGATCGACTCGGCTATTGATGCTGATCAAGAATATATATACTTTATGGGGTCGGAGATGCTTCCTTCTGCCTGTTACATACATTTGCACTTTGCACAAATACAATATATCCTTTTTACCCATTTTCAATGGGTTCAGGGTATAAAACTTGATTAAAATATGTTAATATAAAAATCATTAAAATAATATATATATTTTTTTATTATTATAATTTTTTTTTTTCTGTTTTTTATATATATTAGGCAAATAATTTTATTTTTATTCTTTTAAATGTGCGAATATATATTTGGATTTAATGGTAATAATGTTTTTTCTGTGTGTTTTTTTTTTGTTTGATTTTTTTTTTTGAATAACGTAAAAATAGTCAATTGATTGAATGGCTGATCAGGCCTTAAATAAAAAGTATGCTCGAGCTAAATTAATTTTCTAATAATTTTAGCCTATTCTTATTTATTACAAGCGGCTTCTTTTTTCCATTATATATTGCTCCTATCTTCTATGCTTATAATCTTATATGGTCTAAGTATTTACTTTCTAGCTTATGTGCTGTTCATAGGGACAGTATTCATGTACTGTAGATGGAGTTGTATTGAAATAATAGGTGAAATAATTTAACCATATATCCCAATCGTCCTTGTCGATCGAAATATACGAACGAACGTATTCGTTAAATTTTTGTCGACTTCTTTCTACTGTACCTAAGGTCTGATTGTGATATGCTGTTGATTGTATATTACTTATTCTCTTATATTTGCATAAGTCGTTTATGAGTTAATTTTTTTCTTGTCCGGCATTTTATCAAGTTTTCACATATTTTGAAGTTGTTTTATTCATTTGCGGCCAATAATAAATTTTCTTTATTTAAGAAAGTACGCGTAATCCCTGTATGGCCTCCTCCTATTGGATCATCATGATATTTTTATAATTTTTGTCTATTTGTGTCACCTTTGTTAATAGCGCTATTTTTTCCCAAATTTTTTTAATTTATTAAGTAATACAAATTCGAAGAGTTGTTCACTTGGCTTCACGATTAAGCCTTTGAAAAAGTTGTCCTAAGTCATATATCATAATTAATTTTTAATTGTGAAATGATTCTATTCAATTGTTTAAATAAACAATTGGAGTCATTGAATTTAAATTTCACAAATTATTTCTCGTCATTATTACTGACGACTTCATAGATATTGTTTTTGTTCATTTTGACTTTTTAGCAATTTCGTTTTGTCATCTACGTTTTCTATGTTTTCCTGCCTGTTAGATGATCTTGTCAGTATGCCTGCCTTTTAGATGATCTTGTCAGTATGTTTCTATTTATTTCTTTTAAGTTGTCTACACTTATGCGGGATAATTTTGATGTTGGGTTTTTCATTGAAAAAATGTGTGTTACGGATGTGTATGTTTTCAATAGGTGAAATAATTCATTATGAAATTTCGTCATGTATGCATGGTCTGAAGTGGTTTATTGCCCAATGAATGGCTGATAACTCTTGTTCTGTTGTGGATTTATTGCTTTCGCCTTTTGTATAACTGCGAGAAGCGTAAACTACTGATAACTGAATTTCATTATATGAGTGTGTCAATACTGCTCCACATGCTTCTTTACTAGCATCTGTGATATATACAAAATTCGTTGCTAAAACCCGAATACTGCAAGGTTGGATTCATTATTTCCTTTCGAATTTAACCATTCGAATTTAACATCTTTTTTACATAATCTTGTTATGTTGGGAGGTGGCAATAGGTATAAAATGAAAGATACTTGATATATATATACTATTCTAGAAGCTACATATCAAGTTTGGTGACTCTAGCTCTTAATATTTACCCAATTTGCTCAAAAAAACAGGATGTCGATATCAATTTTTATCGATAGCTTTAAAACGGACTAAGTTATCGATTATCGGAAGCAAACTCGATCTGCGTAGGCACTTGGAGGACCTACAGCTAAAATTTCAAGTCTCTAGCTCTTATAGGTTCTGAGATCCTTGCGTTTATACATACGGACGGACGGACGGACGGACAGACAGACGGACATGGCTAGATCGACTCGGCTATTGATGCTGATCAAGAATATATATACTTTATGGGGTCGGAGATGCTTCCTTCTGCCTGTTACATACATTTGCACTTTGCACAAATTCAATATACCCTTTTTACCCATTTTCAATGGGTAACAATAACAATAACAGCATAAGAACATATATGTATCCATAGGCTAAGCGAATAACATTGACTTTGAATAAATTCATTATCATACGACAACCTAACCAGCACTGACGTGCTAATATATAATATAATAATATAAATCGTAACAACAATATTACATGGCGACCGTGACAAGTGTCACGCAACGAGGGAAAAATAAATAAACAACAACAACAACTGCGGCAGGAGCAGCAGCACGATAACAACTACAAAAACAGCGGCGGAAAATAGCAATATCATAAATTTCTGAGTGAGTATGGTGTGGCTTTTGTGCATATTATGTCCATACGCATCACTCTTGATGAGTATAGGGCGCGCCAACTTCTAGCCAGAGAAGCGGCTAACAAAGAAGTTGAAATAAAACAAAAGAAACCAAGAAATCGTGGTGGTTTACGGCTGCGCATTAAGAAGCGCAAAGCCGAAATTGTTAAAGTGTTATATAATAACACAAAGCCCCCGACTTGGGAAAACGCCAAGAAACTAGCCGATGAGCTAGATTTCTTAGAGGCGGAAGAACGCAAGCACAAAGCACAAGCCAATACACCTGCTCCTCACCCTATAAGAAATTTATTAAAACCAATAAACCAACAGAAGAAAAGCCGCTACCTAAGATGAACAAAAGATGTCCTGACGACTGCCCTGGACCCTTTTACACCCCGGCCTGTGCGATGACCTGCACCGGCAACGCTGACCGCTCCAAGGCAGCCAAATAAGAAGAAATAACACCAACAGAAGCAGCAGACGAAGCAGCATTATATAAGATTACACTAAGTTCTTTTATAAATTGTAATGACGCCCACTTTGCTGTGTACGTCAAGGTAAACGCTAAAATAGAGAGGAGATCACTGCGTTGATCGAAATAGGGTTTAAAATAGGCACGAAAAGAAAGGCCTTATGCCTAAATATAATATTAAAAATACTTAAAAAAAAAATACACTAAAGATATACTACAAACACAATAATGAAAATATAATATTCATTTGTAACAATTTTCAAATATAAAATATGATGATCACTTAAAATTTTCAACAATTTTTAAACAAAAAACCAATTTAAATTAAAATGGGCTCAAACGAGTCCAAGGTCGAAAAATCGGCCGCAAATGTAATAAATACTGTAAAAGTAATTGATCATAAAGAAAATTTAGAGAATATTACACTTTTGCTAATTATAATCACCGTAGTATCTGTTGTATCGCTAGCATTGAAGGTGTATGCAATGCATACAAAGAAAATTAAGAAACGATATATCAGTAGAGCAGACGGACTAGACAAAGTTTAAACATATTTGAATATGTCAGAGGAATCATACTAAGTACGTTGCCATATGTCTCAGTAAAACTAGTAACTGAAGAACACCCAATTTTGGGACCAGCAACGATACTAATGGTGCGACTGCATCAATAACTATCTATTATATTAGTATGGAATGGAGTATATTGGTGAAGAATATCAGTGACAACAAAGACAAATTTGACAAGTCATACAAATGCATTAATAAAGGCATACCCATAAAGGTAGAAACACTAATATACCATGTACAAATATTGATAAAACAATATAACGATATAGTACATGCAGTAAATTCCATTAAAAATAAACTAACACAGGAGCATACCAGGCAGTGCCTTAAATTCGTACAATCTTTAAATACCAGATTGAAAAACATTGGCATTAGACAGAACATTATAATAAATGTTCCAGAAGATCTATTTTTACCAGCAAAGTTTGATCCAAACCAGCTGCAAGATCTTAATGAGTCGAAACCAATTACTGATATAAATATCGATATCGACATTGAGACACTGGACAATACAGAATCCAACATGCCAGACCAGGTAGCCTTAGATAGGGAATATGTAAGACAAATTTCGTCTACAGTCCCTGAATTTGACGGCAAAAAACTGTCATTAAATCGTTTTTTAACAGCCTTAAGGCTTGTTGAACGAACAAAGGGCAACCAAGAGGATTTGGCTGTAGAAGTCATAAAATCAAAACTAATTGGCACAATACTATACAAATGCCAAGACGAGACTACGATCTATGGCATTATTAATAAATTAAAAAGTTGCGTCAAAGGAGAATCCATTGACGTGATCAAGGCAAAGCTGTTAAACGCCCAACAAAAAGGCAAAACAGCTGCTCAATATACAGCTGAAATCGATAACTTGCGTAAGCAACTCGAGGCAGCTTATATTGACGATGGCCTAGACTCGGATAATGCAGAGAAATTCTCTACTAAAGAGTCAATATCTGCAATGACCAAAAATTGTGAATATGAAAAACTTCGCATAATACTAGAAGCTGGAAACTTCAACACATTTAATGATGCAATGAGTAAATACATTCATTGCAGCACTGAAATGACTGGAAGTGCCAGCACAGTATTATATCAGCGAGGCAGACATAATAGAGGCAATGATTATCGCAATTACCAAAGAGGTAGAGGCAATGGCCGCGGTAATCATAACGCAAACAATACTAACAATAACAATGGCAGAGGACATTATAGAGGTATTGCCCGTGGTAATAACCGAGGAAGGAATAATTCCAACCGAGGTAACAACCAAAACAATAACAATGGCAACTATAATGGTAATAATAATGTTCGAGTTACACAAACTAACTCGGAAAACCAACAAAACCCTTAAGATATGCACCAAGAAACACCAAAGTACACACAGTAAACCTAAACCTCAGTATCTTCATTAACATAAATAACGAAAAAACAGGTAAAGCATTTACCCTATTGCTAGATACTGGTGCAGACATATCACTATTAAAAGAACATGTTGATACATTTGAAAACATTAATTCAAACATATCAACTCAAATATCTGGAATCGGTGAAGGTTCAGTTTTTTCCAAAGGTTTAGCATTCGTAGAATTATCTACCGGAAAATATGTCATTCCACACGACTTTCACATAGTCGGACACGATTTCCCAATTCCCAGCGATGGCATTATCGGTATAGACTTTAAAAAGTATAATTGCCAATTAGATTTCACACAAACATGTGATTCTCTAATACTTCGGCCAAATAATTTAAACTATCCTATAAAACTAACAATAACTCACACTTGTGATAATAATGCCACAATACTTCCAGCTCGTTCTGAAGTAGTCCGTCAAATCAATATTGTTTCGCCAGAAAACAATATTTTCATTCCAAATCAAGAAATTGATAAAGGAATATTCATTGGAAACACTATTTCTAATAGTCAACAAACATTTGTCCGAATATTAAATACAACAAATTCAATAAAAATAGTAAACCTTAACGAACAGAATTGTGGTAAGGTGGTAGAAGGTGTAGGAAGGAGGTGAGGGGGGGGGGATGGGTGGTGAGAGGTGAGAGAGGGAGGAGAGGGGAAGGAGAGGATGGAGAGAGGAGGGAGGAGGTGGGGAGAGTTGGAGATGAGAAGGGGGGGTGAGGGATGGTGGGGGGGAGAGTGGGGATATTTTTTATAAATCTTAACGACATTAAAATAGAAAAGCTAAGTGACTATGAAACAGTCCACGAAATTAGCAAAGATCGCCAAGAAACGGTGATGAAAAAACTAAAAAAGAACTTTCCCCCATTATTTAAGACACAATTAAAAGATCTCTGCACCAAGTATACAGACATATTCGGACTCGAAACCGAATCCATAACAACCAATAATTTTTATAAACAAAAACTAAGACTAAAAGATACTGAGCCAGTGTACATTAAAAACTACAGAATTCCTCATACCCATAAAGAAGAAGTTAATAATCAAGTCGAAAAACTTATCTCGGATAATATTGTAGAACCGTCTGTATCGGAATATAACAGTCCTATACTTCTTGTCCCAAAAAAGGGATTACCTGGTTCCGATACCAAGAGATGGCGATTAGTTATAGACTATCGTCAAATTAACAAAAAACTCTTGTCTGACAAATTTCCACTCCCAAGAATAGATGATATTCTTGACCAACTAGGCAGAGCAAAATATTTCTCATGCTTAGATTTAATGTCCGGTTTTCACCAAATAGAATTAGAAGAAAATTCTAGAAATATAACGTCTTTTTCAACGAGCAATGGCTCCTATCGTTTTACACGATTACCATATGGTCTAAAAATAGCGCCTAATTCTTTTCAAAGAATGATGACCATCGCCTTTTTCCGGATTAGAACCTTCACAAGCTTTCTTGTACATGGACGACTTAATCGTCATCGGTTGTTCCGACAACCACATGATCAAAAACTTAACAAACGTTTTTGACTTGTGTAGGCAACACAACCTTAAATTACATCCAGAAAAATGTTCATTTTTCATGCACGAAGTGACTTTTCTAGGTCATAAGTGTACTGATCAAGGTATTTTGCCAGATGACAAAAAATATGATGTCATTGAAAAATATCCAGTCCCCACGGACGCTGATAGCGCTAGAAGATTCGTTGCATTTTGCAATTATTACAGACGTTTCATAAAAAACTTTGCAGATTATTCACGTCACATAACAAGATTATGTAAAAAGACTGTAAAGTTTGAGTGGTCCGATGAATGCCAAAAAGCGTTCGAATATTTAAAAAAAGCTCTTATGAAGCCCACTTTACTAAAATACCCAGATTTTAGCAAAGAATTTTGCATCATAACAGATGCCAGTAAACTAGCCTGCGGAGCAGTTTTGACTCAAACGTATGGAGATAAACAATTGCCCGTAGCATATGCTTCTCGTTCATTTACAAAAGGAGAAAGCAATAAAAGTACAACCGAACAAGAGTTGGCAGCAATCCACTGGGCAATAACCCATTTTCGACCATACATATATGGTCAACATTTCACTATTAAAACAGACCATAGACCTTTGACATATCTGTTTTCAATGGTAAATCCAAGTTCAAAATTAACGAGAATGAGACTAGATTTAGAAGAGTATGAGTTCACTGTAGAATACCTTAAGGGAAAAGATAATTTTGTTGCAGATGCGTTATCAAGAATAACCATCAAAGAATTAAAAAGTACTAACACAAATGTCTTGAAAGTCACTACAAGACAACAAAGTAGACAAAATAAATCCTGCGCAGGAAAAGAACAAGAAATTTTGCCAAGGCAAAATCTTGATAAAGCTTCTAAGCCCAACGTATACGACGTCATTAAAAACGACGATATGCGAAAAATAGTGACCTTGCACATAACAAATATGCTATGTATTTTAAAACATGGTAAAAAGGTTGTTGCAAGAATTGAGATTAGCGACCTTTATACTAATGGAACTATCGATTTAGGTCAATTTTTCCAAAGGCTTGAAAAAGAAGCCGGTATATTAGGAATCAGCCAACTCAAAGTGGTACCGAGCGAAAAGATCTTCGAAAACATTTCAAAAGATACTTTCAAAAATATGGGCAATATATATTTAAAAAACTTAAGAGTAGCGCTACTCAAGCCGGTAACCCAAATAAATAAAGAAACAGAAAAAGAAGCAATAATGTCTACATTCCATGATGATCCTATTCAAGGTGGTCACACAGGCATTTCAAAAACGCTAGCAAAAATAAAAAGACATTACTATTGGAAAAATATGACAAGTCATATAACAAAGTACATACGTAATTGTCCGAAATGTCAAAAAGCCAAAACAACAAAGCACACTAAGACACCTATGATTATAACTGAAACACCAACAAACGCTTTCGACAGGGTAATTGTTGACACTATAGGTCCATTACCAAGATCAGAGAATGGTTACGAGTATGCAGTTACACTAATTTGTGATTTAACAAAATACCTAGTTGCCATTCCGATCCCAAATAAAAATGCAAAAACTGTCGCTAAAGCAATATTCGAATCTTTTATTCTGAAGTACGGTCCAATGAAGACGTTCATAACGGACATGGGTACAGAATATAAGAATTCAATAATAACGGACATATGTAAATACCTAAAAATAAATAATATAACATCAACAGCACACCATCACCAAACAGTTGGTACTGTTGAAAGAAGTCACAGAACGTTTAATGAATACATACGTTCCTACATATCAGTTGATAAAACTGACTGGGACACATGGCTTCAATACTTCGTTTATTGTTACAATACAACCCCATCAATGGCACATGATTATTGTCCATATGAGCTAATTTTCAGTAAAAATTCAAATATACCAAAACATTTTAATAGCATAGATCAAACAGACCCACTTTATAATGTAGAAGACTATGCTAAGGAATCAAAATATAGACTAGAATTAGCATATAAAAGAGCAAGAATTATGATAGATAAACATAAGCAGAAAAATAAAGAACTATATGATAGGAAAACACTAGACTTTAATTTGAATAAAGGAGACAAAGTACTTTTAAAAAATGAAGTAGGTCATAAATTAGAAAATAAATACTTAGGACCATATACGGTAGTAAGCATAAAAGATAAAGACAATGCTATAATAAAAGATACAAAAGGTAAAGAACAAAAAGTTCATAAGAATCGACTAAAAATTTTTAACGAATAAAAAATATAAATTTTCTTCATATATATATATAAAAAAAAAAAAGAAGATAAATCGGCCTGATCAACCACAAAAAAAAATCAATCCTTAAGAAAAACAAATTGTTATAATGAATTTTACATTTTTATATTTTACATTTTTATATTTTCATACTTTGAAATTTTTACATTTTTGTCGACTTCTTTCTACTGTACTTAAGGTCTGATTGTGATATGCTGTTGATTGTATATTACTTATTCTCTAATATTTGCATAAGTCGTTTATGAGTGAATTTTTTTCTTGTCCGGCATTTTACACAAGTTTTCACATATTTTGAAGTTGTTTTATTCATTTGCGGCCAATAATAAATTTTCTTTATTTAAGAAAGTACGCGTAATCCCTGTATGGCCTCCTCCTTTTGGATCATCATGATATTTTTATAATTTTTGTCTATTTGTGTCACCTTTGTTAATAGCGCTATTTTTTCCCAAATTTTTTTAATTTATTAAGTAATACAAATTCGAAGAGTTGTTCACTTGGCTTCACGATTAAGCCTTTGAAAAAGTTGTCCTAAGTCATATATCATAATTAATTTTTAATTGTGAAATGATTCTATTCAATTGTTTAAATAAACAATTGGAGTCATTGAATTTAAATTTCACAAATTATTTCTCGTCATTATTACTGACGACTTCATAGATATTGTTTTTGTTCATTTTGACTTTTTAGCAATTTCGTTTTGTCATCTACGTTTTCTATGTTTTCCTGCCTGTTAGATGATCTTGTCAGTATGCCTGCCTTTTAGATGATCTTGTCAGTATGTTTCTATTTATTTCTTTTAAGTTGTCTACACTTATGCGGGATAATTTTGATGTTGGGTTTTTCATTGAAAAAATGTGTGTTACGGATGTGTATGTTTTCAATAGGTGAAATAATTCATTATGAAATTTCGTCATGTATGCATGGTCTGAAGTGGTTTATTGCCCAATGAATGGCTGATAACTCTTGTTCTGTTGTGGATTTATTGCTTTCGCCTTTTGTATAACTGCGAGAAGCGTAAACTACTGATAACTGAATTTCATTATATGAGATTATACAAAATTCGTTGCTAAAACCCGAATACTGCAAGGTTGGATTCATTATTTCCTTTCGAATTTAACCATTCGAATTTAACATCTTTTTTACATAATCTTGTTATGTTGGGAGGTGGCAATAGGTATAAAATGAAAGATACTTGATATATATATACTATTCTAGAAGCTACATATCAAGTTTGGTGACTCTAGCTCTTAATATTTACCCAATTTGCTCAAAAAAACAGGATGTCGATATCAATTTTTATCGATAGCTTTAAAACGGACTAAGTTATCGATTATCGGAAACAAACTCGATCTGCGTAGGAACTAGGAGCATCTACATCTAAAATTTCAAGTCCCTAGCTCTTATAGGTTCTGAGATCCTTGCGTTTATACATACGGACGGACGGACAGACAGACGGACATGGCTAGATCGACTCGGCTATTGATGCTGATCAAGAATATATATACTTTATGGGGTCGGAGATGCTTCCTTCTGCCTGTTACATACATTTGCACTTTGCACAAATTCAATATACCCTTTTTACCCATTTTCAATGGGTACAGGGTATAAAACTTGATTAAAATATGTTTATATAAAAATCATTAAAATAATATATATTTTTGTATTATTTATTTTTTTTTTCTGTTGTTTATATTTATTTTGCAAATAATTTTTATTTTTATTCTTTTAAATGTGCGAATATATATTTGGATTTAATGGTAATAATGTTTTTTCTGTGTGTTTTTTTTTGTTTGATTTTTTTTTTTGAATAACGTAAAAATAGTCAATTGATTGAATGGCTGATCAGGCCTTAAATAAAAAGTATGCTCGAGCTAAATTAATTTTCTAATAATTTTAGCCTATTCTTATTTATTACAAGCGGCTTCTTTTTTCCCACATCTAGGGTAATATTGCTCCTATCTTCTATGCTTATAATCTTATATGGTCTAAGTATTTACTTTCTAGCTTATGTGCTGTTCATAGGGACAGTATTCATGTACTGTAGATGGAGTTGTATTGAAATAATAGGTGAAATAATTTAACCATAAATCCCAATCGTCCTTGTCGATCGAAATATACGAACGAACGTATTCGTTAAATTTTTGTCGACTTCTTTCTACTGTACTTAAGGTCTGATTGTGATATGCTGTTGATTGTATATTACTTATTCTCATATACTTGCATAAGTCGTTTATGAGTGAATTTTTTTCTTGTCCGGCATTTTACACAAGTTTTCACATATTTTGAAGTTGTTTTATTCATTTGCGGCCAATAATAATAATAATAATAATAAAATTTTCTTTATTTAAGAAGGTACGCGTTATCCCTGTATGGCCTCCTCCTATTGGATCATCATGATATTTTTATAATTTTTGTCTATTTGTGTCACCTTTGTTAATAGCGCTATTTTTGGCACATTTTTTTAATTTATTAATTAATACAAATTTTTAATGCGAAATGATTCTATTCAACTGTTTAAATAAACAATTGGAGTCATTGAATTTTAATTTCACAAATTATTTCACGTCATTATTACTGACACTTCATAGACATTGGGCTGTTCTTGTTCATTTTGATTTTTTAGCAATTTCGTTTTATCATCTGCGCAGATGTTTTCCTGTCTTTTAGATGATCTTGTTTGGACCATCTATACGAATGCGGGATAATGCATCCACAACGTGATTGCCCCCTTAAGATATTCTACAGTAAACTGATATTCTTCTAAATCTAGTCTCGGTTTTATTAATTTTGATGTTGGGTTTTTTATTGAAAAAAGGTGTGTTACGGGTATGTATGTTTTCATTATGAAATGTCGTCATGTATGCATGGTCTGAAGTGGTTTATTGCCCAATGAATGGCTGATAACTCTTGTTCTGTTGTGGATTTATTGCTTTCGCCTTATGTATAACTGCGAGAAGCGTAAACTACTGATAACTGAATTTCATTATATGAGTGTGTCAATACTGCTCCACATGGTTTTTACTAGCATCTGTGATTATACAAAATTCTTTGCTAAAATCGGAATACTGCAAGGTTCGATTCATTATTTCCTTTTTAAGATGATCGAAGGCATGCTGGCAATCAGCTGTCCATTCGAATTTAACATCTTTTTTACATAATCTTGTTATGTGACGGGAATATTTGGCAACATTTTTTATGAAACGTCTATAGTAATTGCAAAATGCAACGAATCTTCTAGCGCTACCTGCGTCCATAGGGACTGGATATTTTCTAATAGCATCAAATTTTGTGTCATCAGGTACTATTCTTTTATCAGTGCTATTATGTCTAAGAAAGGTTACTTCACTCACGAATAATGAGCACTTATCTGGATGCAACTTAAGGTTGTTCCTTGTACAAAGATGAAAAACGTTTCCTAGGTTTTTAGTCATATGTTTCTCAGAACATCCTATGACAATTATATCATCCATGTATAGGAATGCTTGCGATGGTTCAAGACTTGACATGTAGCTTCTAGAATAGTATATATATCTGCATTTGGTGTTGGAAGAAGAGGGTTCAGGGTATCCCCTAGTCGGGAGCTCCCGACTAGATCCTCTTACTTGTTTTTCTTTAATTAGTGCACAGATAGCCATTATATATCACGGATATAGTGACGGATAGTGTGTATAATTGAACACTTGTAGTGCGCCATTATTTAGAATCGTTTTTTCTTTTTTTGGTTGGTCTTCGCCCTACAAGTTATTGTGACTGTTATTTTGGAATGTTATCGATTTAGTGTTAGTAATAAACATAGAATTTGAGAGAAGGTACTGTTATTCTATATTACTGTCCCATTTGTATTAGGGTTGCTACTGAATGCATGGTGTGTAACGTTCAGTTTAGTGCTCACTATGTTAAGTGCTCACTAAGTGACTACAACGACACTTGGGACTTGCTCTGCTGCCAGTATGTCTAATTGTAAAGGAAGCGATTTCTCCGATCCGATATCAGAGGTGGGATCAGGCGATGCTTCCTCATGAGGCAATTTTGATGATTCGTGGCGTCAACTTCTGGAATCAAAAATCTAAATTTTCTTGAGATTATTAGAGCAATGCAGATATCAAATGATACACTGCTGCGGTGGTCTGCACCCAAATATCCCAATGGAACCAGATCGAAAGAGATTGAAAACACCATATGTCATAAAATGTCATTATTGCGGAAACCTCGGACTTAAAATTGTCGAATGTCTATCTAAAGGTCGCTCTGCCGTAACGTGCTTCAAATGTGGCGAATTGTGCCACATTGCGTCATATCGTACAAAAGGAGCTTCAACGAGCGTCGGTGGATCACATGAGAAGCGTATAAACATCTGCTGTCTGTCTGAGCCAAGAGGAATGTTGCGACAACCTGGTGAGCTCGTTCCATTTTGTCATTAAAGAGAGTTGTGCCGAAAAATGTTCTGTAAAAAGAATAAATAAGTTTTAAGTTTTAAGGGGTATTGGAGAAAATCCTATGCATAGCACCATGCAAATTTTGGCTACTTGATCAAAAATTGATCAGTACTCCTTAGAAATATTATTTCATGTAATAATGGATAAGTTTTTGAAATAAGATGTATTGATAGGCCGTCATATACTGGGACTAGGCCTTGTAGTCTCCATCAAAGCTGACAAATTTGCAATGTACAAAACCAAAACATTTCAGCACTAATAAAAGTGTCAGATACAAGCGTTAAGCATTAAGCAACACGGACAAAAATCGTCTGCTAGAATTGTTGTAAAACTATGCTGATACATTTATTGAGGGTATTCCTCAAACCCGAGTGACCACAGGTAAACTTGAAATTCGCTTGCTCGACCTAAATAAAACTGGACAAAGCATAGAAGAAAAGGAAGACGTGCAAAATAAAGTATAAGAATTGTTAGAATCAAACGTCATGCGACCGAGTTTCTCCCCAATTCCAAGCCCAATGCTGATGGTTAGAAAGAAAAATGGAACCAATCGGCCATGTGTCGCTTATCGGGAACTTAATGCCAATACCGTCGCTGACAAATATCGGCTGCCTTTGATTGCTTATCAAATTAACAGACTGCGTGAAGGCAAATATTTCTATAGTTTAGACATGGCAAGTAGTTTTACCAAGTTCCAATACACCCTGCTTTGGTTACGGCAGAAGAGCAATATAAATTTTTGGCCATGCCTTTTGAATTCAAAAATGGCTCCACGATTTTCCAGTGTATGGAGTACAGCATTCGATATATATGCATATTACATCTCCCTCCTTTTGAAAAATAACATAATATAATGAAGTTATTTTGCAATGTATATATTTTTATTAAACTAAAGAATTTAGGTAACATGATTTGAATGAATAAGAGTTCAAACAAGAATCGACCAAGCTGTGCCGACTCAAGTTGAGACGATTAAATCGGCTAAGAATTAATAAACTACCTCGGCTTCATGAGCATAAGTCATGTAAAGTTATGACACATTCAAGGTTCAAGCTAAAATTCACAATTTTCAAAATTGATAAGGACTCATTATTAGCAAAATTCCAATACATACAGAAACCATTGTGTGTAGCTCAACACATGGCTACACTAAAATTGTTATATTATTATTGTTCGGCTCAGCAGCTAAAAATTAAACTTGTATTATGTTAGCATAACATTTCAGTTACATATTGCCCTGCGAGGCAAGCAATATCACTATTTTGTTTTGTTTGGCGCTTCTCGCATGTCATAAAATAACTCAATATCATTTGCTGTTAACTATCTAGCGCTTATCGCTTTAGGCTCATCGTAGTTTCTTTATCGCGCTCTTTTACTTTTGCACTTTGTCTTAAGCGGCTAGCGCATCAATGCTAGCGACGCCGCAATCCATTCTCGTTTCGTATATTCGTTATATCGGATTTCTTATCGATCGCTTCTCTAAAAATTGCACATTTTCGCATATTGGCAATACGTTTGCTATAAGCATATAATAAATCAACATGTTGCATGAACTTATAAGAAAATGTGTAGTTTTTATAACATCCTTAATTTCTCGCTACTAAGTGCTAATAAAAAAAGCTTGTTAGCCCAACATTTTTGTGACCCCGACGTGATCTTTTTATTTAACATTATAGTGGTGCATAAAATTATTTAAATTAAAATTGAGCTAATTGTTACTAGTTTCGGCAGCAATTAAAACCGCTCTTAAATACATACATATGTACGAGCAAGTGTCATGCGGTAAATTGCAGTAAAGAGGAGTCTGTTTACATAAGCATATATACACCTACATACAGACGCGTTGGCTCTCGCTATCTGCATTTTACTTGTGTTTTTATTCGACTAACTGTTGCGCGCGCTTAAGAGTACAGTGCTAACTATAAGTCAAAGGTCAACGAACTTTCGTGTGCAGTTTTAATTCGGTTTTCTTTGACCTTTTTTCGTTTGCTTCGGTTGCCATGAATCGCTGGCCCAGCCTACAAACTGGGTGTCATTTTTAAAGCGCAAGGTGGCGTCCTCGTATGAGCGGTTGCGCTACAATCCAGTCTCACCCAAACGCCCCTTGATGAAATTGCATTGTCGGTGCTGCTCAAGCGGATTGAAAAAAAGGGAATCTGCATTTGAAGACGCTCAAAACAAATTGGAAGAACTGGACTTTGACGAAATCGGCAGTGAGTTACGCGAGGCTTTTGATGAGCGTTCAGTAACTTTGGAGACTTCGGTGCGGTTTGAAATCTATAAGCGCAGTAGAGCATTGCCGTCCAGCTACACATTTGTAAATGTCCCTATTGCTGCTCCGTCAATGGCTAGATCCGGAGCGTTGACGACCTTACCGCCAATAAAATTGCCAACGTTTTCTGGAGGTTATACAGAGTGGTCAGATTTATTTTCAATATTCACAACTTTAATCGAAAATCATCCCGAACTCATAAACATTGAAAAAATGCAGCATTTGCGGCTCTGCTTGAAGGACTCTGCGCTGGATACAATTCGGTCATTGGAAATATCAGAGGCTAATTATTCCATAGCATTAAATTTATTAAATTTATGGAATATGCTATGGCAACCTATACGCCGAGCTCTCAGGTGGGCCAGAACAAACAGACTAACCCCAGTAGGACATCACTCGTTGCTACTAACTCAATGGCTGCTGTTTGCATATTTTGCAATGGTGAAGAGCATAATATATGGCAATGCCCAAGATATGGCAATTTGTCTCCGGAGATGCGTCTCAAGGAAGCAAAACGGTTATCTTTATTAAAAATATTCGCCTCGCTGATCCTTGCTTTTACAAGCCGCAGCGAGTTGACTTATTAATCGGAGCTGGTCTTTTCTACGAGCTAATGTGTGTCGTGCAAATAAAACTGCTACCGGGATTGCCTCTTCTGCAGAAGACACGCTTTGGACGGATAGTTGCAGGTGGCGGTTCCCAGCAAGGCGGTACCTCTCTTTTGGCCAATCGTGTATCGTCTGATGCCCGCACTGATTCTGATGGCCGAACCGATGAGTTAATTCAACGATTTTGGTAAGTAGAAAGTTTTCCAGACCCTGTTTCTAAAGCAACAAAGGAAGAGCTTGACTGCGAGGATCATTTTGTTAAAAATTCCCAAAGGTTGCCAACAGGAGCATATTCCGTGCGACACCCTCTCAAACTCACGCCGTATGAATTGGGTGAATTTATCAATAGGCATTTCGCAGATTTATATCGCTTGAGAGAAAGTTGCATCGTCATCCCAACCTTAAACCCCAGTATTGCGCGTTCATTCAAGAGTATATGGAGCTCGGACATATGACTCTTGTCCCTCCGGAGTCGTTACGTTTATGCAAATATTTTCTCCCTCATCATTGCGTGCTGAAGGAACAAAGCACGAGCAGCAAACTTCGTGTCGTGTTTGATGGTTCAGCTATCACCAGCACTGGATGTTCGCTGAATGAAGTGTTAATGGCTGGGCCCGTCATACAACCGAAGCTTTTTAACATTTTGATGCGATTTCGCACGTTCCGCGTTGCCCTTACTGGAGACATTGGCAAAATGTATCGCTATGTCAGAGTTACGGTCCCAGATAACTACCTACAATGCATCTTGTGGCGAAATTCTACTGATTCTGAAATAAATGTCTTTAAGTTGGACACAGTTACGTATGGCACAAAACCAGCTTCCTTTCTTGCCGTTCGAGCAATGCAGAAATTGGCATTCGACGAGCAACATACATTTCCAATTGGTGCGAAAATTCTTCGACGCGATTTCTATGTAGATGACCTTATATCTGGCGGTGGCTCGGTCCAAGAGGCGATCGACGTATTAAATCAAACAAAGGGCATCCTATCTAAAGGTTGCTTTGAACTCAGAAAATGGTGCTCGAGTAACTCTGCAGTGCTAAAAGGCATTCCTGACAAGGATAAGGACTCGTTTTTAAAATTTAGCGATGGAAGCGACATTACCAAAACCTTGGGCCTTGCGTGGGATCCTACAACTGATAAATTAATGTTTTCTCTCACGGCTGCCAATCAGACACTTAAACCTTGCCAGAGATCTGTTCTGTCCACCATAGCTCGTTTTTACGATCCACTAGGATTAATTGGACCAGTCATCGTTAAGGCCAAAATCTTTATGCAGCTTCTTTGGAAGGAAAACTTGGATTGGGATGAGAGTCTTCCAACTTCTCTAAATACTGCCTGGCAGGAACTTTGCCAAACTTTCAGGAATGTCCAACTATCCACGTTTCCCCGGTTGGTTTGCAATACAACGTGCGATGTAGAGGTTCACGGTTTCTGTGACGCTAGCATTAGTGCGTACGGAGCTTGCATTTATGTGGTTTCAAAGGGACATCATTCGAGTTCACGCCTATTCTGTTATAAATCACGAGTGGATCCACTTAAAACTCTTACGGTACCAAAACTCGAGCTTTGTTGCGCACTTTTGTTAGCCCAATTGATGCAGGAAGTAGCTGAAATGAAATTATTTACCGGTACATTCCATTGTTGGTCAGATTCATCAATATGTCTATCATGGATCCGAGATGAATCGTCGAAGTTCAACGTATTCGTTGCAAATAGGATAGCCACCATCCAAGAACTCACAGCGGGCTTCCAGTAATCCGGCTGACATTCTCTCCAGAGGGACCACTCCTGACGAGCTTATACAGTCAAAACTTTGGTCATGTGGTCCTGAATTTTTGACTGGTCCACAAAGATGCTGGCCTGCGACTTGTCTTCTTGAAAAACCAATACTAGTGTTACGCAAAAGAGTGTTGCTCATCACAGATCCTGCAGATGATGCCATATTAAGGTGCAAATATGTAAATTCCTTTTCTGCTATTCAACGAGTATTTGCCTATGTGTACAAGTTTATCCATCGTATTCGGCGCCCCGGACTTTTAATCTCCGACATACGTTTTGGACCCTTCATACTTTTACGTAAAGTTCAAAAGGGCTCTCTTTGGGATGATATAAAGAACGTGCAATCAAAGGGCGTGGTCGTTCGTTCCAGTGTACTCTCATCATTATTGCCATTTGGTATTTGAATTTGGTATTCTTCGAGTTGGTAGGCGCCTCGAAAAGTCAACCCTTCCTTATGAGGCCCGTCATCCTATTATACTGCCTAGACAACATCCAGGCACCATCGCCATTGTCACTCACTTTCATGAGCGGAATCTCCATGCTGGACCACGAGCCTTGTTGGGAGCAATTCGCCTGCAATATTGGCCGATTGGTGGCCGCAAAACGGTTTCCAGCATTGTAAACAAATGCATCAGATGATTCCGGAACAAGCCCCGCCTGGTGGAGCAAGTAATGGCTAATCTTCCAAAGGATCGATTTGTTTAATCTCGAGCGTTTGATATAACTGGTGTAGACTTTTGCGGACCATTCTTCTACAAGCCTGACACTCGAAACAAAGCTCCTATAACATGCTACATCAGCGTATTTATTTGCTTCGCCACGAAAGCCATTCATTTGGAGTTGGTCAAGGATCTATCTACGTGTGCATTTCTCAATGCTCTAAAGCGCTTTATATGCACTCGTGGCAAGCCACGTCAGATTTGGTCCGACAATGCCACCAACTTTGACGGCGCCAAAAACGAGCTGTTGGAGCTAAAAAATCTCTTCCTCAGTAGCTGTCATCAAGAGGCTGTGCTCCAGTTTTGTTTGGCGGACACAATTGACTGGCGCTTCATCCCACCGCGCTCCCCTCACTTTGGTGGCCTTTGGGAGGCTGCGGTAAAAACTGCAAAACATCACTTCTCTCGGGTTGTGGGGTCAACTGTTCTGGGATTCGAAGAGCTTCGTACCCTTGTGTGCCACATAACGGCAGTCGTTAATTCTATACCACTGCCTCCTATTTCAGAAGATCCAGAAGACCTTGATGTTCTTACCCCAGCTCTCTCGGGTTGTGGGATCAACTGTTCTGGGATTCGAAGAGCTTCGTACCCTTGTGTGCCACATAACGGCAGTCATTAATTCTATACCACTTCTTCCCATTTCAGAAGATCCAGAAGACCTTGATGTTCTTACCCCAGCTCATTTTTTGGTTGGTGGCCCACAAGCCACGTTTACAGAACCAGATGTGACTCGGCTCAATTTTAATCGTGTAGATAGCTGGCAGCGTGTAGATAGCTGGTCTCACTGGCGAGAAGAATATTTAAATCTTCTGCAACAGCGTTCCAAATGGCGGACTCCCAAGCCAGGTGTGGCTCTCAATGACATCGTTCTTGTCAAAGACGAGAACTTACCTCCGGACGGACGGACGGACAGGGCTAGATCGACTCGGCTATTGATGCTGATCAAGAATATATATACTTTATGGGTGTCGGAGATGCTTCCTTCTGCCTGTTACATACATTTGCACTTT
>JAWNOU010000096.1:0-150000 GCA_035045725.1 Drosophila ezoana
TGAAAAAAGGCAGCACGTCAGTGCTGTTTGGTATGTTTGTTCAGAATGCATTTATTCAGTTTTTATAAAGTTCGCTTAGCCTATGGATATACATATATACTTATGCTGTTATTCGTTAACAGCTACAAAGAGAGGGAGTTTGAGTAGCTCGCATATGCCTGTATTAGTGAGCATATATATTGCTCACGGAATGCGCTCAGACGGAGCGTGGGATATGCAGCATAAGCATAAACGGTCAGCTAGTGAGGCTAGTGAACCGCGCTGCGTAATATGAGACCGAGCCAATACATAATGTGGCTCTGGGCTCGTTTACTATATTATTGTTATTGTATGCAACAAAGTGCTGCATACTTTATATTTAAGTACAGAGTATTCTGTAAGGGCATATACGCACTACACCTCCCCTTTTAGAGAAATAACGTAACATTATGAATGTGTAGTTATTAAATGAACTTAATTATTGGGGTTTTTTTTTTTTTTTTAATTGAAAAAATTTATTTTTTTGTTTTTAACAAGAAATTTAAAATGTTGGAGTATAAAAATACAAAATAATTAAAGGTATTAAAATTTATAATTCGTTTATTTGTAATAATTTTTTTTTCATTCGGTTGATCAGGCCGTCATATATTTTTATTTTATTTTTTTTTTTGAGTTCGAATTCATAAAGAGAATTTTGGGTTATTAAGAATTAAAAATTTTTAATCTATTCTTATGAACTTTTTGTTTTTTATCTTTACTATCTTTAATAAAAATGTTGTCATTATCTTCTATTTTCTCTACTATATATGGTCCTAAATATACTGGGTCTAATTTGTGCCCTGTTTCGTTTCTTATTAGTACTTTATCTCCTATTTTTAATTCAAAGTTTTTTGTTTTTTCGTCATATGCTAATTTCCTATTAGCCTTGGCTTTTTCTAACATAATTCTAGCTCTTTTGTATGCTATTTCTAATCTAAACTTTATTTCCTTAGAATAGTCATCTAAATTATAAATAGGATCTATGTAATTAGTTTTGTTTAAATCTATGAACTGTTTTGGTAGTCTGCCAAATACTAGTTCGTATGGACAATACTCATGCGTTGCTGATGGTGTCGTGTTGAAGCAATAAGTGAAATATTGAATCCAGACATCCCAATCAGATTTGTCTGCAGAGATGTATGAACGAATGTATTCATTAAAAGTTCGATGACTTCGTTCTATTGTCCCAACTGTCTGGTGGTGGTGTGCTGTTGAAGTTATGTTTTTTATACCAAGGTACTTACATAAATCTTCTATAACTGAATTTTTATATTCTGTACCCATGTCCGTAATGAACGTCTTCATTGGACCGTATTTCAGAATAAAATCTTCAAATATAGCTTTAGCTACGACTTTTGCACTTTTGTTTGGAATAGGTATGGCAACTAGATATTTTGTTAAGTCACATATCAGTGTAATTGCATATTCGTTGCCTTGCTCTGATTTTGGTAGTGGACCGATCGTGTCTACTATTACTCTATCAAAAGCATTGATTGGGGTTTCTGTAATTGTTAAAGGAGTTTTTGTATGTGTTGTCACTTTTGATTTTTGGCATTTTTGACATTTTTGTATATACTCAGTAATATATCGAGTCATACCCTTCCAAAAATAATGTCTTTTGACCTTGGCCAAGGTTTTTGTAATGCCTGTGTGACCTCCTTGAATTGGATCATTATGAAATGTAAACAGTATAGCTTCTTTTTCTTTTTCTTCTTTTATTAGGGTCACCGGGTTGAGTAGCGCTACTCTTAATGTTTTCAATATTTTATTGCCCATTTGTTTGAAATTATCAATTGAAACTTGTTCAAAGATATTTTCCCACGGTGCCACTTTGAGTTGGCTGATTTCATTTATACCGGCTTGCCTTTCAAGCCTTTGGAAGAACTGACCTAAGTCAAGAATTCCATTAGTATATAAATCGCTAACATCATATCTTGCAGTAATTTTCTTCCCATGTTTAAAGAAACATAGCATATTTTTTACATGCAAGGTCACTACTTTTCGTACATCGTCATTTTTTATGACTTCATATACGTTGGGCTTTGAAGCTTTTTCTCTAGATTGCATAGGCAATTCTATTTCTTTATAATCTCCTGCGCAGGATTTCTGTCTACTTTGGTGCCTGGTAGTGACTTTCAGGACTTTATGTTGCATATCTTTGAGTTCTTTTATGTTAATACGCGAAAGTGCGTCTGCTACGAAATTATCTTTCCCCTTTAGGTATTCTACTGTGAAGTCGTATTCTTCAAGCTCTAGCCGCATGCGAGTTAATTTCGAACTGGGATTAGTCATAGAAAAAAGATATGTCAATGGTCTGTGATCCGTTTTAATAGTAAAGTGTTTACCATAAATATATGGTCTAAAATGGGTAATTGCCCAATGAATTGCCGCTAACTCTTGTTCTGTTGTGCTCTTATTGCTTTCCCCTTTTGTAAATGAACGAGATGCATAAGCTATTGGGAGCTGAATTCCGTCACGGTTCTGAGTTAGAACTGCTCCGCAAGCTTGTTTACTGGCATCTGTTATAATGCAAAATTCTTTGCGAAAATCAGGATATTGTAATAATGTGGGGTGCATAAGCTTTTCTTTAAGGTATTGGAATGCGTTTTGGCATTCACTTGACCATTCAAAAGGAACATTCTTTTTACATAATCTAGTTATGTGCCGTGAATAATCGGCGAAGTTTTTTATAAATCGACGATAATAATTGCAGAATGCTACAAATCGTCTCGCGCTGTCCGCATCATGAGGGACAGGATAATTTTTGATGACGTCAAATTTCTTGTCATCTGGCAATACTCCTTTGTCAGTGCATTTGTGACCTAAAAATGTCACTTCATGCATGAAAAATGAACATTTTTCTGGATGCAACTTTAGGTTATATTTCCTACATACATTAAAAACATCAGTTAAGTTTTTAATCATGTGTTTTTCGGAACATCCTATCACCATTAAGTCATCCATATAAAGGAATGCCTGAGAGGGTTCTAAACCCGAGAATGCTATAGTCATCATTCTCTGAAATGAATTTGGTGCTATTTTAAGACCAAATGGTAATCGCGTGAAGCGATATGAGCCATTGCTCGTTGAAAAAGATGTTATATTTCTTGAATTTTCTTCAAGTTCAATTTGGTGGAAACCTGACATTAAGTCAAGGCATGAAAAGTATTTAGCTCTGCCCAGTTGGTCTAGAATATCATCAATTCTGGGGAGCGGGAATTTATCAGAAAGTAGTTTTTTGTTGATTTGGCGATAGTCAATTACTAATCGCCATTTCTTCTCTTCCGAATTTGGTAATGATTTTTTCGGAACTAACAAGAGTGGGCTGTTATACTCGGATACAGACGGTTCTACGATTTTGTCGTTTATTAATTTCCCTACTTGTTTTTGAATTTCTTTAACGTGGCTATGCGGGCTTCTGTAGTTTTTAATATAAATGGGTTCATCATCTTTAAGTCTTAATGTTTGTTTATAGAAATTATTTGTCGCTATTGGTTCGGTTTCCAGTCCGAACACATCACTATACTTGGTGCATAATTCTGTTAGTTGACTTTTGAATTGTTCTGGAAAATTTTTCTTTAATTTTGAAAGTACTTGTTCGCTTCTATTTTCTGGATTAGTGCTATGAATGTCGTAATCTGTTAAATTTTCATATTGGATTTTGTTTACTTTGACCAATTGGTCGAAATTAGTTGTGTTTAGAAGGCGAATGTATACATGTTTGGAAGCTGCTATTGTATTTGCAACATAAATTCCATTATGTATTTCTTGATTAGGAACAAATATATAATCATTTACTGTATTAATGTCTATTTTTCGAATTACTTGGGATCTGGCTGGCAAGAGAACTGTATTGTTGCCAGCACTATATGTTATCGGAACATAAATTGGATAATTTAAATTTTGAGGTCTAATTATAAACCAGTCTTCACTTGGTTTGAAATCTAATTGACAATTGAATTTTTTAATAAAATCAATGCCTATTATTCCATCACACGGTATTGAAAAATCGGAATCTACTAAATGAAATTCGTGTGGAATAATATATTTTGTTGATTGAAGTTCTATTGAAGTTGTTCCTTGAGATTTTATTACACCCTGGCCGATGCCTTGGATGTTTATAATTTTGTCTTCTTGAATTTTGAAATTATCTGAATTTATTTTTAAAAGTGAGATATCTGCACCAGTATCTATTAGGAATGTGAGTTTATTTTCAGTTGAATGATTATAAAAAGTGACAAATATATTAAGACTGTAATTGATGGAATGAACCTTTACATTTACTGGCTGTTTCCTAAAGGGTTCTGAGAGTTTTCCGGCGTATTTTGCGCCATTCTCACATTGTTACTATTATAACCTTGGTTGGAGTTACCTCGGCCTCTTCCTCTATTTTGGCCTCGTCTTCCTCCACGGTTATTGTAATTATTGTTATTGTTGTTAGCGCCTCGGTTATAATTGTTGTGGTTGTAATTTCTGCCACGATTATAACCTCGGCCTCCTCTATTATTATTGTTTGCACCTCGTCGATAATACAGGACAGTGTTACTTTGACCTGTTATCTCCGTGCAGCTATTAACAAATTTGGAGACTGCATCATTCATATTTATGAATGTGCCTGCCTGCATGATAAGTTTTACCTTATCAATTGAACAATTTTGGGTCATGGCTTTTACAGCTGTTGTAGTGCTGTATTTGTTTGCTAGTGATTGGCTTAAACCTTCACTGATATAGGCGCCTTCAAGGGCCCTTGTCAGTTTTTCCACCTCTTGGGTGTATTGGTTAGCCGTTTTATTTTTCTGTTGCAAATTAAGAAGCTTAGCAGATACAACTTCTACCGATTCTCCTTTTACTGCATTTGATAGTTGCGTAATGATTGCAGCAATTGTCTGCTCATTACTTATTAAATTTCTCGCATGGCCTTTTAGCTTTGTTTTTATAAGGCTTATGGCCGTTAGCTCATGTGTGCCTTTTAAGGTTTCTAATAGATTCAAAGAATCTAGAAAACTTTGTAGATTTTCCGGCTTACCGTCAAACTCTGGTATCAGAGATGTGGCTAGCTTGATAAATTCTACAACTGTTTGTGCCATGTTTACTAATTTTGTATCTTCTATTTGGTCGTTTGGCAGTAGTGACTCATCAAATGTTACCGGTGTATTTAACACTGATGGTAGATAAAGCTTTAGATCATACTTTTTATTTAAGTTTACCAGATTATCCCTTAGACGCTGTAAAACGTCTGAAGTTTGGACTCTGTGTAAACTTGTCAGTTTATTTTGACACTCGTTAACTAGACTCCTGATTTCATTGTATTCATATACAAGGATCTCAGTATGTTTAATTATGGTGGGTCTTAAAACTGGTGCGCTTTTATTAAGGCACTTGTATGATTTATCGAAATTTTCCCTATGCCGCTTTATCTTTTCTGCTATTTGGGACCAGTCCATGTAAACTTCTGCTACTTAAATATTTTATTTAAGCAGCGGCTTAGACCTTGTTTAAGTCGTTGCCTCGACTCATGTAACGCTTCCTCAGTGATTTTTTATGAAGAAGATAAATCTTCAGAAGGATGTTTGCTGAGGCTATTACAATGAGTATTATTAGCAGTATGTTTGTTAACTGCACATGGGGAGTGGTGTCTACAACTTCAACTACGTTAACTACATTGGCAGTGTTATCATCTGCCTTTGATTGTTTTCCCCCCATATTTCTATATAAATACTCTTGCTTTTTGATTTGACTACTACCTATGCAGACGTACTAAAACAATTGTTGTCTGCCCTAGAATCGGATGCTCGTCAATAATTGTTTTTATTTTGACGTAGGGTAGTGTAGACAAGATTATTCCACACTCTATTTTAGAACATGAATAGAGTGGACTTGTCACTGTGCCGAATTCTTCTATATATTCGGATTCGAACTCATATACTGATATGAATTCTCTATGCCTTTGCAAAATTTGTATGGCTCGCATACGAAAGTCTGTATAGTCGTTATATACTTTGTTAATCGTGTCCTCGATCATGCTAATTCTTGATCATAACGTTGAATTACCTAATGAGACAAACGGAGGACTTATTTCTTTATATTCCAACTGAACGAATTATTACTTTTTAATTTCCTCTTTTAAATTTAAAATTCTTGTATATTCTCAAAGTTAGTAATGTTTTTGTACCTATGTACAATTAGATATATATATAGATATATATACATGTGATATAAGTATATATATATATTTTTTTTCTATTTGTAATTCATTATATTTGTTTTTATTTCATTTTCTTAAAGTTACAAAATTAATTATAGGGTTACTTTTTTTTTTTTAATGTTGTTTGTGCTCTTTTTTTTTCTTAAATTAAATTTTGTCTAGGTCATTTGCCTGGCTCATATATTTCTTTTTTAAACATTTGCTATGTAATTTATATAGTTTATAGTTTAAAGTGTATTTATAACTATTTCTTGTATCTTCAGTAAATTTTACTATTGCGTTAACAAGTTTTTCTACCTATTGTTTCGTATAGCTTTACGGGCTATACTTCTAATTGAGCGGAGCTGGTTCCGCACAATTTTACAAATTTTATTATAATAATGCTGCTCCAGATGTCCAGTTGTCCTCCGCGTCAGCTGGTCGTCGCCGGTTTGGCTACGCTGACGCTCCTTCGTAGGCGAAAGTGGCGGAGTGCCCCTCGCGCTGTTGTCTTCACTGCTGCTGATGTCCGTGGCCTATTGGCTCAGGCGGGGCCGGTGCCGGTCTTCGCACTGGTCTTTGGTCCCAAGCATGTGGATTTGCATGCTGAAGCGTATAGTGGTCCAGGGCAGTCGTTCGGGCAGACGTCAGGTTTTTTCGGTAACGGCTTTGGAGATGGTGGTTTTTTAATTAGTTTTTCATTTATAACTTTGATATTTGCTGAGTGAGTTGCGGTATTTGGCTTTCTTTGCTGGAGGCTCTCTTTCAGAAAATCAAGTTCGGCAGTTAATTTTTGTGCCGTTGCCCATGTGGGCGGCGTATTCGTGTATAATAGCCACTTAATGTGTGCTATTCTTTTATTTATTTTGTTTTTCTGGCCTCCGCGTTTGCCCATTACTCGCACTCTACTCACTCAGACTTTCAGTTTTTTTTTTCTTCCGATCTCTAGGTCTCCCGCGCTGGCGTAAGGGACGGATTGCCTCTCACTCTTGTTGCTTGTTGTTGTTGTCATCCAGCCCTCTCACTCTTGTGTTTTATTCCACCGTTGACGGACTGCCACTCGTACTTGTACACTGCTGGTCATCACTTGTAACAATTTTCTTAGTTGTTGTTGTTTTGTATAGTTGTTGTTGTTGTTGTTATTGTTACTGCCGTTGCTGCTTTTCCATGTCCAGGTCTGGCTTGACCTTAGTCACGGTCGCCATGTGAAAAGAGGTATTCTCTAAGTTGAAAAAAGGCAGCACGTCAGTGCTGTTTGGTATGTTTGTTCAGAATGAATTTATTCAGTTTTTATAAAGTTCGCTTAGCCTATGGATATACATATATACTTATGCTGTTATTCGTTAACAGCTACAAAGAGAGGGAGTTTGAGTAGCTCGCATATGCCTGTATTAGTGAGCATATATATTGCTCACGGAATGCGCTCAGACGGAGCGTGGGATATGCAGCATAAGCATAAACGGTCAGCTAGTGAGGCTAGTGAACCGCGCTGCGTAATATGAGACCGAGCCAATACATAATGTGGCTCTGGGCTCGTTTACTATATTATTGTTATTGTATGCAACAAAGTGCTGCATACTTTATATTTAAGTACAGGGTATTCTGTAAGGGCATATACGCACTACACTATAGGCAGCTCAGGTTGTGACTTCGACGTAAAATAGAATACATTAGACACTCTCTGGAGCAGAGAATATTTCAGAATGTTGGCACCGAGACTCGGGCCGGTGCACGTATTTTGCAGGGATTTCTAGCATCGAAAAGAAACAACATTTGATTCGATGTACGATACGATACGATTGCTGAAATCTTTTTTATCTTTCATTATTCAACAAGTTTATGAGACTTACATTCGTTCTCAGCACGTGCGGCACGTGCATCTTTTCACTTCTGCTCAGCTGCAGGCACAAAACGAAAGTGATCCTCGACGAAATGGCAAATTGTGCTGCTGCGTGGTATCCACTTCTGTATGTACAAATTAATTCTATCGAAGAGCTTCCAGTGTAAGAAGCGACCGCTGCTTACAGAAAAAATGCGTACCCCGTAGGACTTAGTGACAATAGACATTTTCACTTTGCCCCGTAACAGATTATCGATTATCGGAAACAAACTCGATCTGCTCTAGCACTTATAGATTCTGCGATCCTTGCGTTCATACATACGGACGGACGGACAGACAGGCGGACATGGCTAGATCGACTCGGCTATTGATGCTGATCAAGAATATATATACTTTATGGGAAATGTCGGAAATGCTTCCTTCTGCCTATTACATACAATTACATTTTGCACAAATACAATATACCCTTTTTACCCATTTTCAATGGGTCCAGGATATAAGTAAAAGGCTAGATCGACTCGGCTATTGATGCTTATCAAGAGTATATATATTCTTTACGAGGTCGGAGATGCTTCCTTCTGCCTGATACATACATTTACATTTTGCACAAAAACATACCCCTTTTACCCATTTTTAATGGGTTCGGGGTATAATTACCAAAGTTCTCATAGCCAATTAGACGAAATACAAAAACAAGTTGGGAAATTAATCACCGACTTTATAGTCGAACCATCTGAATCCGAATACAATAGTTCACTTTTACTAGTCCCCAATAAATCTCTCCCGGGATCAGAGGAAAAGAAATGGCGATTATTAATTAACTTTCGTCAAATAAATAAAAAGCTTTTGTCCGATAAATTACCGCTCCCCAGAATTGACGACATTCAAGATCTTGACCTTGACTTAATGTCAGGTTTCCATCAGATTGAACTTGAGGAACGTTCAAGAAATGTAACATCTTTTTTGACAAGCAATGGCTCATATCGCTTCACGATTTCCATTTGATTTAAAAATAGGCCAAACTCATTTCAGATGATGACCAAAGCGTTCTCTGGACTTGAACCTTCACAAGCATTCCTTTATGTGGATGACTTAAAGGTAAGAGGTTGTTCCGAAACACATATGCTTAAAAACTTAACAGATATTTTTGAAATATGTAAGAAATACAACTTAAAATTGTATCTAGAAAAATGTTATTTTTTTATACTTGAAATGACTTTTCTAGGTCACAAATGCACTGATAAAGGAGTCATGCCAGATGACAATCGTCGCTAGACGATTTGTTGCATTTTACAATTACTACCGACTTTTTATTACAAACTTCGCCGACTATTCACGGCACATAACTAAATTATGTATATAGAATGTATCTTTCGATTGGACAGACGAATGCCAAAATGCATTCGAACATTTTAAAGAAAAACTAATGCACCCTACGTTATAACAATATCCATATTTTCGCAAAGAAATTAGCATAATATCTGATACAAGTAAAGACGCTTGTGGAGCGGTTTTAACTCAAAACAATAATTCAAGTTCCACTAGCATATGCATCATGTTCATTCATAAAAGGAGAAAGTAATAAAAGCACAACAGAACTTGTTATTAGCTGCTATTTATTGGGAAATAACACATTTTCGACTATATATATATGGCAAACAGTTCACGGTAAAAACGGATCGCAGACCGCTTACATTTTTATTTTTAATGACAAACCCCAGCTTACAGCTAACACGCATGAGATTTGAATTAGAAGAATATGATTATACGGTCGAGTACTTAAAGGGAAAAGATTATTTGTGGCAGTCGCCGTATAAAGAATACTCAAAACAAATTCCTGAATGTCACTACCAGGCAACAAAGTAGACAAAATAAGAACAGTTAACAATAAGGAACTTTTGCCAAGGCAGAGTCTTTAAAATGTATCTAAGCATGACATGAGGTCATTATAAATGACGTAAATGGAAAGTAGTGACCTTGCTAAAAACTGAATCTATATGTTGATTAAAACAAGGGAATATAGTTATAACAAGAATAGATGTTGACGATTTGTTCGAGTTTGTATGAAATCAGCCAACTCAAATTGGCACCGAGTGAAAAGATCTTTGAATCAATTTCAATAGGTACTTTCCAAAGAAAGCACTTCTAGGCTCAGAAGATAAGAAACAAAAGCTGAGATTAAAGGATGAGAACCGATATACATACAAAATTATAGAAGTCCTTATGGTCAAAAAGACGAAATTCAGAAATAAGTCCAAAAACTAATTAATGACAAAATAGTCGAACCATCTGTATCTGCTTATTATAGCCCACTTTTATTAGTACCAAAAAAGTACCAAAAATTAATAAAAAACTGTTGTCTGATAAATTTCCACTAGGAAATAAAATATAAAATTCAACTAGGTAAAGCAAAATATTTTTCATGCCTTGAGTTAATGTCAGCCTTTCACCAAATTGACCTTGAAGAAAGTTCAAGAAATATAACGTCTTTTTCAATGAGCAATGGCTCAGATCGCTTTACGCGATTACCTTTTGGTTAAAAAATAGCGCCAAATTCATTTGAGAGAATGATGACGATTGCATTCTCTGGACTCGAACCTTCTCAAGCATTCCTTTACATGAATTTTCTAGTAGTTATAGGTTGTTCCGAAAAATATGTTTAAAAACTTTACTGTATTTTTAAGAAATGTAGGAAATACAATCTGAAGTTACATCCTGAATAATGTTCATTTTTTATGCATGAAGTCACATTTCTGGGTCACAAATGCACCAATAAAGGCATCTTGCCAGATGACAAAAAATACGACGTCATTAAAAACTATCCAGTCCTACACGATGCGGACAGCGCTAGAAGATTCGTTGCATTCTGCAATTTTTATAGACGTTTTATAAAAAATTTTGCCGACTATTCTCGTCACATAACAAGATTATGTAAAAAGGATGTTAAGTTTGAATGGACAGCCGACTGCCAACATGCATTCGAACATTCCTAATCGGCACTAATAAACCCAACACTTACAATACCCAGATTACAGCAAAGTATTTTGCATAATAACTGATGCAAGTAAGCAAGCGGGTGGAGCGTTTTTAAATCAAAACCATAATGGACTCCAACTCTCAATTGCTTATCATGATCATAGACCACTTACATATTTATTTTCAATGGTCAATCAAAGTTCCAAATTAACGCGTATAAGGCTTGAATTATAGAAATATAATTTTACGGTATAGTATCCTAAGGGGTAAAGATAACTATGTAGCTGATGCGATATCGAGAATAACCATTAAAGATCTAAAAGATTTACAAGTTAAAGTCCTGAAAGTCACTACCAGGCATCAAAGTAAACAGAAAAACTCCTGCGCAGGAAAAGATGAAGTAGATTTGCCTATGCAAACTCTTGAGAACGCTTCTAAGCCCAACGTATATGAAGTCATTTGTAATGACGAAGTACGAAAAGTAGTGGCCTTGCTTATATTAAATAATATATGTTTCTTCAAACATGGAAGAAAAATTATAGCAAGAATTGATGTTAGCGATCTGTACACCAATGGAACATTTCAATTAGGTCAGTTTTTTCAAAGGCTTGAAAAAGAAGCTGGTATACATGAGATCAGCGAACTCAAACTGGCACCGAGCGAAAAGATATTTGATTAAATTTCAATTGAATCCTTTAAAAATATGGGCAACAAAATATTAAAATCATTACGAGTAGCGCTACTCCAGCTGGTGAACCTTATATAAAATGTGTAAAGATGCTACTGGCCGGGGTATAAACTCTCAGTCTTACCAGGTCTAGCGAGTTACAAGATATTTATAATTTCGCTGGGAGAGAGGGCTTAAGGAGGAGGGGGGTGAGTATCCTGACCAGTATCTATTCCTGCACGCCTACACTACCAGGCCGTGGCGTCGTACCAACTACACTAGCAGACCGTGGCCTCGCGCCAACTCCACTACCCAAGCTCTCTATCGGGCCGTGGCCTCGTACCACTACTCTATCGGGCCGTGGCCTCGCACCAACTACTCTACCGGGCCGGAGCCACGCTCCAACTCCACTACCCAAACGTTCTATCGGGCCGTGGCCTCGTACCACTACTCTATACACCAACCGGTAATGCCCATCCCGCGGCCACAATCTCGTACCATATGCTCCTGATCGAGGTTAGGTCGAACACCGGTTAATTCCGATGTTAAGGTAAGCCAGGTTACCAGAAAACAAATAATTATCCGGTTTCTTCTCGATAATTATAACATATGTACTTTATTCACTCCTCGCTTATTGCTACTTTATAGTACCTCACGAGCTAAACCCTGCCGCACTGTTTGTTTGTCTACCCACGCTTAGCGTTCGTTCCCAAGTGTCGGCGCGATCGCCGGCAAGCCATGCGCTTGCCTCGGCCGCTCAACTTCGCCGCGAGCTTCCGTAACTTAGCCTCGGAGCTTCCGCTCTTCGCCGCCGAATTGGAGTTGCGCTCTCGAATGCGGTGTTGAGCAACCGATCAACAACGCACGGTTGCAGCGGCGGCCGGCGGTTAAATTCAAATTCGCTCTTATAACTTTCGTGGCTCCTTGCCTCTTTACTCACTAATATAATTGATGATTATAATATAATTAATACACTGCGGCTTATAATATTGTCGGCTCCTTGCCTCTTATATAACTAATACAATTGCTACTTGTAACATTGGCGTCTTCTTGCCTCTTATATAACTAATACAATTGCTACTTGAAACATTGGCCGCCCATCAAGTGCTACGTTAGCGTCTTCATATGTTTTACCAGCAAAGCAGTGCATGTAGAGCGTGTCAAGGACCTACCGACTTCTACATTTTTGAGTGCCCTAAATCAATTGATCGCCACTCGTGGCAAACCAGTCAGATTTGGTCCGACAACGCAACAAACCTAATGAGCTTCGTACTCTTGTCTGTCAAATCACAGCTATTGTTAGCTCATGACCTTTCCTCTCGCTTTCAGAGAACCCAGCAGATTTAGATGTCCCGACTCCTGCTCATCTTCTGCTTGGTGGTCCCTAAACACCCATCATCGAGTCAGACTTGAGATAATTAAACTACGATGGATGACTGGCAGTGTGTGACTCAGCTACAACAGGTGGTCTGGGCTCGATGGCGTGAAGAATACCTCGCCTTACTACAACAGTGAGCTAAATGGAGTACACAAACACAAGCGTTGTTCTTCAATGACATGGATGCTCGTCAAGGATGAAAATCTACCTTCCATGCGGTGGCCGCTGGGTAGGGTAGTAAGCCTGATTCCTGGGAAGGGTGGAGTAACTCGTGTAGTTGATCTGAGGATCACGTCTGGAATCACGGAAGAGCCGTAATCAAGCTGTGTACCTTGCCCTTAAGGATTCTATTGAAAGTCTACAGGATTCTGCAGCAGTCGCAGCGCATTTAAATAAGCAACATTAATGTAAACATAAGTAGAGGTCGTAATCTTAGTTTAGTTAAACAGCTGTTCGTTGTGAACAAGGTTGGCAACCCTCTCTTGCACTTGTCACAGCAGCCAAAAAAATGCATATCTCCTTCTATTCGTTGTTCATCGAGGCGAAGCGAAGAACTTTTTCTAAGCCACAGCCAAATAATCTTACAATTTATATAAGTTCGATAAACAAAACTGAATTATAACGTGTTGTTGTAAAATGACAAAACGGACTTTTTATCTTGGCTAAAGTGTCAAAACAGTTGCTAAAAAATATAAAATATTATTATTGGAGGCCCCGGTGAGATTTAACATTGCACATACAAGCAAATTAAATCTATTGTCCAAAAAAATTGTCATTATTAAAGTGCAACATAACTATGGTAACTTGTTATAATTAGGCAATTGCAAAGCCCCTGTGTGAGCTGACAATTTACAGCTCCCAAAATTCGCACATACATATACGCCGCTTGTTGACCTTCGCGCTCTCTCTTTTGTGCGGTTATTCTCTGGCTTAGCTAATATACATACGCTTGTGCATAAGCATATTTGGTGTTCTGATTTAGCGTTAGTCAAACATAAATGATGCAAGGCGATAACACAATTAATATGCAGGCAAACAGGGTGCGTTTTCTTAAGCGCAAGGGGCTGCATTTTTCAAGCGAGCCAAGTGCATTGAAAGTGATTTTTTTATTTATAATGTTTATTATTGGTCTACAAAACGAGTGTATTCCTACCTACATTAAACCTACAATATGAAAATTAAATTCTAAAAGCCTAGTTAGAGCTCACAGTTTTCTAATATCATCACCGACCGACTGTCAGTGTATATGACATCAGTTTGCATTTTCGAAAGAAAAGCATCATTTACCAAGTAAGTAAATTCAAGCAGATTGGTCGTAGTTGACCGATTCTTTATGAATCCATGTTAAACAGGGGAGACATCGGATTTGCAGAAATAGGAAAAGCGGACAGTTTTGCAATGCCCTGTAATTTTGTATATCAGACGTTCCACCTTTCCAAAGAGATGGAAAGACAGAAGATTCAAGGGATATATTAAATAGCTTTAGCTTTAGATAAACAAGGGAAGAACTACACTTCTGATTAGGCAACTAGGAATATTGTCAGGCCCAGGAGAGTAAGAAGATTTTAACGAATTTATAGCTAAAAGGAGAGAAGAATGAGAAATAATAGGAGGAGGTATGGAACTAGAGGAAGTAATAGTATAAGAGTAAGAATTATTATTATGACAGACTGAAGAGTAAGTTAATTGGAAAAAATTAGCAAAGAGGTTAGCAGAATCAGTCATTGCTAGCTTTATCCATCCCAAGAGAAAAAGAAGATGGCAAACTTGAAGATTTACGCTTCGAGATTACAAAATTGTAAAACTGTCTCGGTTTTTGCCAAATTTCCCTTTTGCAACGAGATAGATAATTCTCATTACATTGAGAATTCAAAAGAAAGAAGTTAGACTTGGCTAGGGAATATTTAGCCAAGTCTGCATACGAACCAGACATATCAAACTTTTTAAAATATTTAGATTTTTAAGATTTGATAATCTACATCCTCAGGAAGAGATAAAGGAGGGGACCTAGATACTTAAACAATAAGGTAGTCGTTAACAAATACAATCTATTGTGGAAACAATGTATTTGAGTTTTGAAAAGAGCGACTGTTCATGTCGCTCCGGATACTTTCATTGATCTGATTTTACATTTTAATGTTAATTATTGTTTGTGGTGGAGGCGTCGGATAAGTAAAAAAATCTTCTGGCTTCAAATCAAACAATGACTGGTTTCTATGTATATAGGTAGTAGTTTTTATTTCTCTTGCGGCTGCATATAATGAACTTTACATTCGAAGTGATTTGCATTTTCTTGTGTCAAAACGGTTGAAGTGGAGTGGAGATCGTGGGGAGAGGTTTGAGCGTACGTTGGATCCTATTTGAGAGTGAGTCTCTCTCAGTGAGTGAGTCTGCCTCAATGAGTGACTCTCTCACACTGAGTGAGGCTCAGTCAATGCTGTGTTCAGATTAGCAATGACTAGAACTGAACTGGCATGAACATTCTCCCCCCCTGGCAATATGCAGATTGCAAGGATTTCTATTGCGTGCATGTGCCAGAGAGTATCCATCCAAACTTGGTATTTTGCGCCATCGGCAGACCGCCTTGGCTCGGGAGGATACCTGGTAGGATGATGTCTGGGTAGACGTCGGCGCCAAGTGCCAAAGGGACTGGAGATGGACGGAACCATTCGTTGTCCGCCAAAGCGACGTTGCTGAACGGGTCCTTCATGTCCGCTCTGATAGCTCGGGCTGGAGTTATGCAGTTGAGTTGCGGGTCAGCCATTAAGACCACTTCTCGCGACATCTGAGTTGTCTTGGAGCGTAGCACGGCTGTGCACGCTCCTTCTGCGCCAATGCGTGTGACGGAAAGGCCATAGGCCCGTGCCACGGTTGCATTAATGCGGCTTACTGAACAACATGGATCGATCAGAGCCCGCATCTCAAGGGTCTTTTTTCCGGTGTCGAGCAGCACTATGGCGGTGGGCAGTATACTGACCCCCTTGTGCTGGAAAAGGGACGTAAGCGACGTCCGTATAGTAGCACGTCTCAGGCTTGGGGGTGATGTGCCGCTGGAGGGCGAGGAGCCAGAAGCTCTTCTTGTGTGCCTGTTGTCTGACCGAGAGGGTCGAGCGCTACGGGGCTCACGCATGTGGAGTAAGGTGTGGTGGTCCTTTTTGCAAATTTTGCACTTGGCTCCACTGCGGCATGATTCCCCTGAATGCTGATGAGCCAGGCAGTTGGAGCAATATTTGTTAATTAACACGGCTCGGAGACGCTTCTCGGGCGTGAGCTTCAAGAAGCGCTGACACTTGCGTAGCGCATGGATGCCTCTACACACCCGGCATCTAAAAGAGTCCGTTCCTCGACGTTGATTGGATGCCTTCGTTGACGGTGCCATGCTGGATCTCTACAGAGGAGTGAACTGGAGAATAAGATGTAGGACAGGTGTTATTATGTGATGATTTTGTTTTGAAAGAGGGATTAGTTGCTTTTAAGGATTAGTCGGTGGTGCTATTTGCCTCAGTAGGAAGAAGGACCAATTTGGCTATTGGCCTTCGGATGACACCACGAGCGGTAAGCACGTCCACTACGCGGACTTGTCATCTGTGCCTGGGCAAGCCAGCTGGACTCGGCCAAGGCGCCATTCATTTATTGGTATGTTATCTTCCTTGATAATCACCATATCACCGACTTAGAGGTCCCTTGTAGGGGACTGCCATTTGTTTCGCTTATGGAGCTCTTTCAAATACTCATTCTTCCACCGTAAGCAAAATTGCTGGTGGAGCGCTTTGAGTCGCTGCCAGCGGTTAATTATAGAAATAGCGTCTTCTTTGATTACTGGCTCGTTAGTTGACAGAAGAGGGCCACCAACTAGGAAGTGGCCTGGACTTAGAGCCAATAAATCAGTCGGATCTTCCGACTTTGGAGAGATTGGCCTGGAGTTAAGGCAGGCTTCAATCTTGGAGAGGAGAGTCGCGAACTCCTCAAATGTATATTTTGAGGATGCGGTGGACTTGTAGAAGTGGGTCTTAAAGCTTTTTACACCTGCTTCCCACAATCCGCCCATGTGAGGAGCGCCAGGAGGATTGAAATGCCAACACAAGTTTTGATGGCTATGCTTGGATAAGATGAGCTCTTTGGTCGCTTGCAAGAAATCTCTCGAAAGAACGGATGACGCTCCCACAAATGTTTTCCCATTGTCTGAGTACATCTGTTGAGGAAGGCCACGTCTTGCGATAAATCGCGAAAATGCGGCCAGGAATCTCTCCGTGGTTAGATCTGTGGTGGCTTCTAAATGGATTGCTTTCGTGCTGAAACACACGAAGACACAGACATAACCTTTGGTAATTTTGCATGCTCGACCAATGTAGCTTTTAATATCGAAAGGTCCGGCAAAGTCTACACCCGTATGTGTGAAGGGTCGGGAAAAGGTTGATCTCGCCCTTGGGAGTTCGCCCATAAGTTGGGTCTGGAGTCGTCTACGGTGTATTACACAGACCTTGCAGGAGTTTATGGTAGATTTTACCTGCACCTTGAGATTTGGGATCCAGTATTTGGCTCTTATGAGGCGCATTACCAACTGATTGCCTCCGTGAAAACAAATGAGGTGGGTAAATCGGACCAGGAGGCGTGAAAAATCACAATTGGCCGGAATGATTATGGGGTGTCGCTCATCATAGCCAAACGAGGTTGACGCTCTCACCCGTCCACAGGATCGCAGAATACCCCTTTGATCGATGAAAGGGGTTAAATTGCGAATGCTGCTTGATCCTTGAATTGGTTTCTTATCTAGCAAACAGCTATACTCCTTAGGATAAGCTTGGCGTTGAGTATACTCGATAAGTCGGAACTGAACTCTCGTAAGTTCTTCATTACGGAGCTCGGCGGGAAAGTGGATCGCTGGATTTCTACAGCGCTGGATAAAGCGACAGACATATGCAATAACTCGCAATGCCTTGTCGAATCTGGAGAATCGTTCCAGAAGGTTATAGGAGGGTAGCTGTGAGACATTGCACTTCACTGCGCGTTGTTCAATCTCTGTCTCAAGTACCGTAACAGGAACTGGCCATTGGTTTTGTGGTAGTTGTAACCATTCCGGTCCATGCCACCACAAAGTGCTGCCCAATAGGTCCCGAGGAGAAACCCCCCGACTAGCTAGGTCAGCTGGGTTATGTTCGGATCGAACATGGGACCATTTGCCATTGGTTGATGATATCTTGGCTACCCGGTTAGCCACAAAGGTAGACCATTTGCATGGAGGTTTATCCAACCAGGCAAGAACAATAGTGGAGTCTGTCCAATTGAAATTTTCTTTACTCTGGATGGGAAGCTGAGGAATAAGAGCCGTGGTGAGCTCGGAAAGAAGGACGGCGCCACACAGCTCTAAGCGTGGTAGTGATACCGTCTTAACTGGCGCGACTCTCGTTTTTGCTGCGAGAAGGTGAGTGGAGATGCATCCGTTGATCTCGACGCGCAAATAAAGTGCAGCACCATATGCGCGCTGGGACGCGTCGCAGAAGCCGTGAAACTGCACCTTTGCCTTTTGCTGAAAATTGACCCATCTTGGAATACGGATCTCTTCGAGAGAGGGATAGTCGGTTAGGAAGTCATGCCAACATTGAACGAGATCTTCCGGCAGGGAATCATCCCACCCCAGCTCTTGGAGCCAGATCTCTTGCATGAAAATATTTGCTCGAACTATCACAGGTGCTAGCCATCCAGCAGGATCGAACAATTTCGCAATCTGTGATAGTACTTCACGTTTAGTGAGCGAAGGCTGAGATACAATTTTGGACGGAGCAAAGAAAAACTGGTCTGTTGTGGCTTGCCATCGAATGCCTAGCGTTTTGGCGACTCTGGCCTCTTCGATTTCTAAGAAATCCGCACACAGTAAGTGGTCCCTTGGTATTCCTTTTAACACTTCCTTTGTGTTGGATGTCCACTTTCTCAGAGGGAACCCAGCTCTGTCGAGTGCCATGCGGAGTTCTGCAATGGCTGAAATTGCTTGTGGCTTCGTGTGTGCCCCTGCTAGAACATCATCGACATACATATACTTTTCAATTATATCGGATGCGATGGGACATTGTTCTCGTATATCACGAGCAAGTTGATGGAGGACCCGGTCCTTCGAGCCGGAGATATATAAACCGATCGCCCCTACACAAGTTTTTTGGCAAAGATAAGTAAATACAAAATTTCCTTTCTATATATATTCGGCAATATCCGCCATATTTTTCCGCCATATTTTTATACCCTGAACCCATTAAAAATGGGTAAAAGGGGTATTATGTTTTTGTGCAAAATCCAAATGTATGTAACAGGCAGAAGGAAGCATCTCCGACCCCATAAAGTATATATATTCTTGATCAGCATTAATAGCCGAGTCGATCTAGCCATGTCCGTCTGTCTGTCCGTCCGTCCGTCCGTCCGTCCGTCCGTCCGTCCGTATGTATGAACGCAAGGATCTCAGAACCTATAAGAGCTAGAGACTTGAAATTTTAGATGTAGATGCTCCTAGTTCCTACGCAGATCGAGTTTGTTTCCGATAATCGATAACTTGCCCCGTTTCCAAGTAATCGATAAAAATGTGTATCGATATCCTGTTTTTTAAGCAATTTTGATAAATAATAAGAGCTAGAGTTACCAAACTTGACATGTTGCTTCTAGAAAAGTATATATATCGATTATCTTTCATTTTATACCTATCGCCACCTCCCCGCTACTCTATATCTATAAGCGCGCGCTGCATTTGGTGTTGGAGTATGAGGGTTCAGGGTATCCCCTAGTCGGGAGCTCCCGACTAGAACCTCTTACTTGTTTTCTTTAAGAAAAGTGATTGGCAATTTTCTGAATATATATATTATATATATATACAAATATATATAAATTATCCGACCACAAAAGTAAAAACAGTTTAGTTAAATTTTATGTTAGTTACTTCCAACTACGAAAGAAAAGCACTCGTGCCCTTTCCTAACTATAAAAAAAAAAAAAATTTTTTAAATTTACGTGTCCGCACTTAATCCTACAAGTTGCTTCACAATATTGTTTCCTAATTAATATTGTTAATTCATGTTCTTGGTCCGACACACAAACATACACCAGGTTCACAAGCACGTATTGTACATACATACATACATACATACATACATATATTCAATCCGAATATAATTGCCCATATGCATTTTGAATAGACACTATATTTATCATTATTATTTAATAAACACAAACTCCAATTCATTCTCTTAACTTATAATTTATTGCACCTTGTATTACTTAATAAAAATAAACACAACCCCCAATTCAGTTTCTTAACTTATAATTGTGCATAGTGCAAACGAATATATTTGTGCAACCACATAGTACATACATCCGATAAATAAATCCACAAATCATATGTACTATGTGTGTCCACATATAATATTTTTTAGTGCACAATCCACAGCAATATTATAACACAGCAATATTATAGTAATAAATTGCAATTTCAACCGGCGTATGTGCGTATGTACACACCACACACATATGTAAAAATAAACAGCTGGCGATCCTTACTCCAATTACACGTTTTTATGCAATTGCACACATTCCCATACAATTACTCTTGTTCCGAGACGCACCAATAAAACCACAACAATCATAATTAATAGATTAGTAATAATACTACTAATTTATTGTAAATAAACAAAACACTACACATTAACTTCGAAGTTCTACATTTGTCAGCGGTGTGTAGTCAGCCACGATAGTGGGTACTTTATGAGTACCACAAAAAAGTAAAAATAAACCCTCCGTTACCGTATTCAAAGACTAATATAATAATAAAATTATCGAAAACGAGCATCGAATTCTTTATTATTATTTCCCGTGTTTAATAAATAATCGTATCTTAAATTACCAAGTCAAATAAATTTATTAATTAAATTAATTAAATCAAATAAATTTTGATTTCACGCAAAATTATTTAAATCTTCCGCAATCTCAATCGAATTATAAACTCGATTATTTACCTGTACCGGCAATCCAGTGTTTCTTTGTTTTAAGCATCGCAACCTCTACTACTAGAAACGAGCACCTTTGTTTTCCCACCCAAGCGCTTCCGCCTAGTATGCCAACTGGCAAAGGGGAAGAAACAAAGCATCAATTAGCAGTTCCGTCCGCAAGCACCTCCAGAACTTCTCCGTCTCCAACAGGCAGCCCTTAGAGTCGAAAGGGAAACATCGTCCCGGACTAAAAGCGAATCATCCGCGTCCACGCCAAGGGGAACTGTTAAGGCACCTCTTAGTTCGAGGCCAAGTCCACCGATAAAAATCAGTCGCCCGCCGTCCAAAGCTAAAAGCGAAGCATCCCTGACCACTGCAGTCGGAGGCACTAGGGCAACCATTAGCACAAGATCTAGTCCGATTTCCACGCGAGCTAATACCAAAACGGACCAAAATATGACAGACGCGGCCTTAATCAAGTTTATTGCTGTCACTGATCGGCTAAGTCAGTTTGAGGCAAAAATAAACACTCCTGGAGGCTCTGACCCGTCTCTCTATACGTGCCAGGTCCGTCGGGACCAAGTGCGAGCCTTGTGGGACAAGGTTGAAAAAGAGTACGAGGTCGGCTCAACAATAATCTCGGAAGCCGGTTCAATGGAAACCATTTCAGTTATGCAGTCCAAGTACGACTACTGTTACATGGTATATGAGAGATGCGCCGCTAAACTTAGCGAGCAAATCGATACCGCTAACGCCCAAAATAGACCATCCGCTCAGTCCACCATTCCGACATATGTCCCCACAGGGTGTCGCTTACCTCCATGCGACACAGAAATCTTCAGCGGAGATTACATACGTTGGCCCACATTTCGAGACCTCTTTACCGCAATTTACATAAATAATCCTAGGTTATCAGAGGTCGAGAAATTATTCCATCTCAATGCGAAAACCAGCGGTGAGGCTCAGGCGATTGTATCGAAGTCACCTTTGACTAACGATGGCTTCCGATCAGCCTGGGCCAATCTAACTGAGCGTTTTGAGAACCGAAAATTGTTAGTCAACAGCCAGCTCAAGATTCTTTTCAACCTGCAGCCAATCACCCATGAGTCTGGAACTTCAGAGCACCATTCAAGGCTGCTTAACAGCTCTGGAGTTATCCGAAATCAACATAGAAAACTGGGACTGTATCCTCGTGTTCCTATGTTCCTCCAAATTACCCAAGTTAACACTCTCCTTATGGGAACAGTCCATCTCCAGAAAAAACGACATTTCATCTTGGCTTGAGATGAATGCCTTTCTCTTAGAACGCTATCGCACTCTAGAAGCGATAGAAGAGCTTAAGCCAAGCGCAAATACTCCAGCGCACTCCAGAATTGTTTGAACAGAACCTCCTACCACTAGAAGGCTTAACTAATTTGAGAATAAGGTCGCTAACAAGCCGCAAGCCTGCAAATTGTGCTCCAGGGAGAATCACCCTATCCGTCTGTGCCCACGATTTCTCCAAATGCCCGTCAGCGAACGGGCAACTTACATCAAACAGCAAAAACTATGTTTGAACTGTTTCGCTAGGGGTCATCAGTTAAGGGATTGCACAAGTGCTCACAATTGTTTTACGTGCAAGGGTCGTCACAATACGCTCTTGCATCGTAGTGACACTCCACAATTGAGGCCTACAGTAGTCTCCATGCCACAAGCAACAGCTCCCTCCAATCAATCCATACAGTCCACTCCATCCCAACAAACGAATGTTCACAATTATGTTGCAATTAACACCCACGGTGTTCTCCTAAGTACGGCTGTTATATATGTTCGCCATTTGGGTGTAAATTATACAGCTCGTGCACTGATCGACTCGGGATCAGAGGCAACATTTATTTCCGAGCGACTCTTCCACCTGATAAAGCTGCCGTACAAATCCGTACAGGCACAAGTATCGGGATTAAATCAAGCTGTTGCAGCCCAGCCTCGCAAGCTCTGCCATTTTAATATTGGCTCTCCTTCCAAGCCTCGTATCCAAATCGAGGCATCAGCCTACGTCCTACCACATTTGGCAGGGAATCTACCATCATGTTCGATCCCCCAAAGTTTATTGACAACCCTGCCAAAACTCCAGTTAGCGGACCCTAACTTCCACAAGAGTTCGCAGATAGATGTGCTGATTGGCGCTGATATCCTACCGTCCATACTAACGGGCGGCTCCCATCCTAATATATGTGGCACGTTGCTGGGCCAGGAAACTGTTTTCGGGTGGATTTTAACAGGCCCAGTTTCAAAGACCGCATCCACCGCAATCTCGTCATTCTCGACTCGAATATCTGTCTCTCAAGAAGATCAATTAGACGTCATTCTCACAAAATTTTGGGAGGTGAAGGACATTCCAGTCAAACTGGTAAAGAGCTCCGACTCCTTTTGTGAGAGTAATTTCATCCGAACAACAACAAGGAACGAGAATGGCAGATATGTAGTCACCCTACCTTTCCAAGAACCTAATCACATAGACTTAGGACATTCAAGATCTATCGCACTAGCTCAGTTTCTAAAGAACGAGAATCGTTTAAAAAGAAACCCTCCTTTGAAAGAGCAGTACGACTCCGTGATCCGGGAGTACTTCGACTTAGGTCATATGACACAAGTCTCTCCAAACAGCAACCCCAATAATTTTTACCTGCCGCATCATGCTGACAGCACCACAACAAAGGTTCGCGTTGTGTTTAACGCCTCCAGCCCGTCTTCCATTGGCAAAAGTCTAAATGATATCCTGCACACGGGACCAGTACTCCAATCCGATCTGACGATTCAGATACTAAAGTGGCGATTCTACCGCTACGTTTTCAATGCCGATATAACCAAGATGTATCGGCAAATCCAGGTCGATCCAAGACATACGCCCTACCAACGAATACTATTTCGCAATGAGAACGAAGAACTTTGCGACTTCGAACTCAATACAGTTACCTTTGGGGTAAACTGCGCCCCATACCTCGCAATCCGGCTCGAAGGACCAATGTTTGTGGTGGAGGCGTCGGATAAGTAAAAAAAATCTTCTGGCTTCAAATCAAACAATGACTGGTTTCTATGTATATAGGTAGTAGTTTTTATTTCTCTTGCGGCTGCATATAATGAACTTTACATTCGAAGTGATTTGCAGTTTCTTGTGTCAAAACGGTTGAAGTGGAGTGGAGATCGTGGGGAGAGGTTTGAGCGTACGTTAGATCCTATTTGAGAGTGAGTCTCTCTCAGTGAGTGAGTCTGCCTCAATGAGTGACTCTCTCACACTGAGTGAGGCTCAGTCAATGCTGTGTTCAGACTAGCAATGACTAGAACTGAACTGGCATGAACAATTATTACTAAGCTTAAGGCTGCAATTGGCTAATACTTCGCGTCGATCGAGACGCAGACAAAACCCAGTTTATAGGGCAGACGAACAAGAACAAGACAATATTCGTCGAGCTCGCCATCGACAAGACATAGAACGACGACTTTTAGAAAGAGCTAGGGATAGGAATCAAAGATCACATGTAAGAGAGAATCCGATTCGTAGGATAATTGAGCAGGCACGTAACACAAGTGTAAGGCGAAGTGCTCGCATTCATGCCCGACAGGAGGCTTTTGACGCCAATAGAAGTTTGTCCCAGCGAGTTAGCCAGTATAGGAGTAATACAGGTAACAGGAGAGCAGAGAATAGCGCAATGCTACCAGGAACAGGGGTAAACGTGCGATTAGTTTTTCAGAGGATAGAACCTCTCCAGCTATTAGGAGTAACTTAGATGGTCTGATAGCTGGATTCAATAGAACAATTAAGCAGGGTCCCGATCAGGTTTGCCTGTGTTGCAAAGGCTTATGGTTTCCACACCAAGTGGAAAAAATTTCTCGTGAGGTTATTGAAAGCAAGTGTAGTGCAGAAGTAAGCTCCGATATTTTATATCTTTCCTCTATATTTCCCTCGGATAATAATAAATATAGTTTTTGCAAAACGTGTAGTCGTAGCATTAAATTAGGCAAAAAACCTAAAACTTCTATTACAAATGGCCTAGATTTTCCCGATTTGCCAGATTGTTTGAAAGGCTTAACGCCTTTAGAGGAAAGGCTGATTTCCCCTCGTCTTCCTTTCATGATTATTAAGTCATTAGGATATGGTCGACAAAATGCAATTAAAGGAGCAGTGGTCAATGTGCCCATTCCTGTGGCCAATGTTGTAACGTCCCTTCCGAGAGCGTTTAATGAGAGCGAGGTAGTGCAAATTCATCTCAAACGTAGGATGGAATATAGCCATGATTTCATGGCTGAAACGATAAGGCCTTCTAAAGTTGCTGATGCAACACCGAGCTTTACAGAAAGCATCCAGTTACTGTTAATGAACAGTGGTTGTCGTCTTTTTCGTCTGACGAGGTTCCGTTTGTTGCATCTGCTGATGACAGGGACTTAGTATCGCAGTTTGTGGCAAGATCTTCTCAAGCCTACATTGATGAGCAGAATAATATAGAAGAAGATATTAATCCAGGAGGCCAGGAAACATTATTAGAAAACGTCCCTGTCGAAAATATTGCCATGCAAAGAATAGTTATAGCCCCTGGAGAGGGTCAGCGGCCTTTAGACATGATCGAAGATTGTGATTCAGAGGAGCTGGCCTTCCCAACTATTTTTGCTGGCATTAAGAGAAAGTGTGCAGAAAGTTTTACAACCATAGCTAGGTCAGAACTTAGAAACTTTGGTAGGAGTGGTTGTAGAACAGATAAATTATTTCTCAATTTTAAAAAATTGGAAATGATTAATATAAGGAACAGTACTTCCATTTGCCTACGTAAGCACAGCGCCACTAGAGGCATTACGGCAGCACAAGTCCTTAATGAGGAGTATTTAGAAAATTTAATACGTCACGATGATTGCTAAAGGGTTTTGAAAAATATTCGCACTTCACCTGCTCATTGGGAAGGAGAAAAAAAGAAGGTCATGGCGATGATAAGGCAGATTGGTCTTCCGACATTTTTTATAACCTTTTCGGCAGCAGAGACTAGATGGGCAGAGCTGTTAGTTTTACTTTCTAAGAATGTAGATAGGCTAGAAATTTCAGAAGAATTGGCAGCTAATTTAAGTTTTGACAATAAAGCCCGTCTAATTAGAGCCGACCCTGTTACTTGTGCTAGGCATTTTGATTTTCGTTATAGGCAGGTTTTAAAACTAATGAAAAAGGAAGGCGGTGTTTTTGGTAGTCACAGAGTTATTAACTATTATTGGCGAGTTGAGTTTGAGCAAAGAGGCTCCCCCCACATTCATGGCATGTTTTGGCTGAAAGATGCCCCGAAAGTTGACTTGGCTGATGAGTCAAGCATTCCGTCTGTAAAGTCCTTTATTGATCAGTTTATCACAACTGAAACAAATAACCCGGATGTGGCTCCATTTTTGGAGTATCAAACTCACAATCATGGGCACTCATGTAGGCGAGAAGTTAGGGCACAAAAAATATGTAGATTTGGTATTCCATACCCTCCCATGCCCCAAACAGAAATTCTATTCCCATTAGAAGAAGATGCCGAAAATAAAGAAGTGCATCGCAGAAATTTCGAAAAGATTCAGGGCATTTTAGAATATCCGTTTGATCGTGAAAGCATATAAATGCACTCAGGTCGAGTATAAAGAAGCCCAAAATATATTTAAAGCGATCATTCGCAGCAATTAAGCTTAATGCTTATAATACTCACCTCCTTCTACTGCAGCGCGCGAATATAGATATCCAGTTTATATTAGATCCCTATGCTTGCTGCAGTTACGTCGTTAATTATATAAACAAGTCCCAGAGAGGCATTTCGGGTATATTTCGGGTACGGAAATATCCGCCCAGGAAGCCGTTTACTGCTGTTTAGGTATGTCTTTGTCCGAACGCAGTAACGCAGTGGTTTTTATTAATACCTCATTACCAGAGAATCGGGTTGGGTTAAGGAAGTCGAAACATCCAGGGCTTCCCAACAATTAGTTTACGCACTTCGTGATGGTAGTGGGTTCGTAAAGAAGAGGAACACTCCTAATATAATTAGGTATAGGAGATTTAATATTAATACTGATAGGAGCAATTATTTTCGAGAGTTAGTTATGTTGTATGTCCCATGGAGGGATGAAAATGTAGAACTAGTAGCAAGAGACTGCGAATCGTTTTGCGGCCAGAATCATGAGTTAATCGAGAGCAATCGCAGGAAATATAATAGCTTAAATGACAGTGAGCTTCAGCATGCTCTTGAAAATGCAGTGCAGGCAGAAAATGAAGAAAATGTTGAAAATCAAGAAGTAGTAGATGATAGATTTCGCGTATTAGGAATGCCAGAAATAAATCCTCACTTAAATGTCTTAAACATTAATGGAAATGACGAGAATCTAGATTCAGAAGACAACAATGTCCGATTAATAAAACTTCCAGCTTTAGTTTCAGCTGAAAGCTTAGCAGATATAGTCAGGTCACTTAATTTAAAGCAGAAAACTTATTTTACACATGTTTTACACAATGCCAAAAACAAATCCGTCTTCTACGAATTTGTTGGAGGTGGTGCGGGTGTCGGAAAGAGCCGACTTATTTTAGCTCTTTTTCAATCCATGTCCGTTATGTACAATAGTAGGCCAGGAAGTGATCCAACTTCTCCTAAAATAATATTGTGTGCTCCAACAGGTAAAGCTGCCTTTGGAATCAGTGGCTCAACACTGCATTCCATGTTTTCCTTACCAGTAAATCAAGGTTAATAGACCTTAAACTTATTATTATAGATGAAATATCTATGGTAGGCTCCAAAATGTTTTCCCAGTTCGACTCCCGTTTAAAACAAATTTTTAAAAATACTTCTCCATTCGGTGGTATTTCTGTCATAGTTTTCGGGGATCTACGACAATTATCACCAGCAGGTGACCGTTGGATTTTCGAATCCAACTCTTATGATCCCTACAGTGCAATTTATGCTTCATTGCTGTGAGACCTTTTCAAGTATTTTGAACTCACAGAAATAATGCGACAACGGGAGGACCAACCGTTTGCTTCTGCTTTAAATAATATGGCATCGGGAAACATGACAGCCGATGATATTAGTCTTGTCCGATCTCGCATTTGTCAGCAATCGGATGTACCCGATGATGCTATTCATCTATTTAGTACAAATGCGGCGACAGATAGTTATAACACGATAAAGCTTAACTCAATTCCGACTGATCAATTTATTTCTACCGCTGATGATTTTATAAAAACAACACATTTAACTGCGGCTTGTAGACAGAGAATCTTACAAGCCGTTAGTAGCTTTAGGTCGTCCGAAACACAGGGATTGTGCATGTCCCTTCTTCTAAAAATAATTTTATGGATAAAATTTTCAGATGATACCGTAGGAGTACTTGCTCGCTCAAAGTGTACACATCGTACAGAAGCTTTCTGGACTCCAATTCAGAAAATAGTTAAAAGTTTTCAATATAGAAGAAATGAGCAAGTTTCTATTGACCGCAGGCAGCTTCCAGTTGTACCTGCAGAAGGTATAACTATTCACAAAAGTCAGGGAGCTACGTATAGCAAAGTGGTGGTTCACACTTGCTTTCGTATGCAGCGTGCTGCAATATACGTAGCTTGTACTAGAGCAACAACTGCTTCTGGGTTGTTTATAATAGGAGATTTTGTTCCTCCTAAGCCTCCGAAAAATGACGATAAGGTCCAAAATGGACCTGGACTGGAAAACTACTTCGAACACATTATGATCAATTAGTTAACAGTTCCGCCTTAGACATTTTCTTTCATAATACTGAAAGCATTCACTGTCATATTAAAGATATTCGATCAGATAAGCTTATGCTTCAGTCGTCTGTTCTATGTTTCGTTGAGGCCTCAACATACTCAAATGAAAATATTGAAATTCCAGGGTTTACTGTTGTTGTCCGTCTTGATTGCGAGGTAAAACCTAATGCACTGCGACCTAAGAGGGGAATCGTCATTTATATTAAAAATTAAATTTTAAACAATATATCTAATTGCTTAAGCGGTAGGAAAATATCCGGGTCAGTCGTTTTTGAACATAAAATATTTCGTTGTAAGTCTTAATGTTTTTTAGTTATTTACAAAAGTCCGTCATATCCGCTTGCTTTGTTTAAAACAGAATTTGAGGATATATTTCAGCAATATTCATTTCTAAGGGAGAGTTGCATCGTTTTAGGAGACTTTAATTTATGCTTGAGCAAATTTGATAGATGTAGGGCTCTTTACGATGAATTGCTCAGGAAGGGATTTAGGTGCCTATTAGATTTAAAATCGCCCACTACCAATTGTGACTCTCACATTGATTGGGCTTTTTCAAATCTCTCCAGTGAGGAAGTTAGCGCTAGGACACTCGAGACAGTGTATAGTTACCACAGTGGTATCTCTCTAAGTGTTCAGGATAGGGTAAATTAAGTTTCTATATATATGTCTATATAATTACAATATGTTTAATTTAAACTTAAGAATTTTTTTATGAATATAAATAAATATATTACCTACATTTATATTTAAAAGTTGTTTTGTGGTCTTGTACTTGGGTTCAGGGTATTTTCTAGTCGGGCACCCCCGACTAGAGCACTCTTACTTGTTTTCTATTTCTATTTGGTGGAATCCAGACATATTGTCAATTGACTCGCCCTTTACGTTAGATTTAAGTCTGGTGATCTACCATATTTTCATTGCTTATTATATTTCTAGCTGGTCCTTTTAGGTTTATTTTTATTAAAGACACAGCTAAGAGTTCATGTGCGCCCTGTATTGTTTTTATAATTTTCAGCTTTACCGCTGAAGTACGGTATAATCTTTGATGCAGTGTTTATAAATTCAATATTGGTTTGCTCCATGATTACTAATTTTTGTTCAACAACGCTGGAGTTCCTGTCGGAATCGGACCGATAATTATTTTCTGCTATTTCGGGTATCTCTTGTAGATCTTTTCCTTGACTTTGTAACGTGTGCGTACTGAGGAGATAGATTTTATCTCGCCTACTTGTGCATAGCGGAATCAGAAGTCGTGCACTTCTAGCTTTCTTCTTTAGACTTAGCTCGTCGGATGGGGTATGGGTTCTTTCTTCATCCTGCTATGCTACACACTAGCACAATGATAAGTGCACTTTCACAAAGATAAAACTACAAGTTCAAAAGTGTCGAAATCGGGAACGGTAACTGGTATTATGTCAGTCGTTGGCGGCTCAGACGTTTGATTTGGTTGTGGGGTAACAAGGATGTTAATTTACCCCACGGTCTGTACCCACCCTACCTTGGTGGCACGGCGAATGTCACGGCCACCCCTTTGTTCGTTAATTTACTGGTTTGCACATCTTTAATTTCTTAAGGTTCTGGCGACGAACCACGAAAGTTTTTAGTTAAACATATTAATTGCGATTTCCATTGTAAAAGAGGTATTCTTCAATGTTTTAATAAAAGGCAGCACGTCTGTGCTGTTTGGTATCTTTGTTCAGAATGCATTTATTCAGTTTTTATAAAGTTCGCTTAGCCTATGGATATACATATATACTTATGCTGTTATTCGTTAACAGCTACAAAGAGAGGGAGTTTGAGTAGCTCGCATATGCCTGTATTAGTGAGCATATATATTGCTCACGGAATGCGCTCAGACGGAGCGTGGGATATGCAGCATAAGCATAAACGGTCAGCTAGTGAGGCTAGTGAACCGCGCTGCGTAATATGAGACCGAGCCAATACATAATGTGGCTCTGGGCTCGTTTACTATATTATTGTTATTATATGCAACAAAGTGCTGCATACTTTATATTTAAGTACAGGGTATTCTGTAAGGGCATATACGCACTACACCTCCCCTTTTAGAGAAATAACGTAACATTATGAATGTGTAGTTATTAAATGAACTTAATTATTGGGGTTTTTTTTTTTTTTTTTTTTTAATTGAAAAAATTTATTTTTTTTGTTTTTAACAAGAAATTTAAAATGTTGGAGTATAAAAATACAAAATAATTAAAGGTATTAAAATTTATAATTCGTTTATTTGTAATAATTTTTTTTTCATTCGGTTGATCAGGCCGTCATATTTTTTTTAGTTTATTTTTTTTTTGTTGGAATTCATAAAGAGAATTTTGGGTTTATTAAGAATTAAAAATTTTTAATCTATTCTTATGAACTTTTTGTTTTTTATCTTTACTATCTTTAATAAAAATGTTGTCATTATCTTCTATTTTCTCTACTATATATGGTCCTAAATATACTGGGTCTAATTTGTGCCCGGTTTCGTTTCTTATTAGTACTTTATCTCCTATTTTTAATTCAAAGTTTTTTGTTTTTTCGTCATATGCTAATTTCCTATTAGCCTTGGCTTTTTCTAACATAATTCTAGCTCTTTTATATGCTATTTCTAATCTAAACTTTATTTCCTTAGAATAGTCATCTAAATTATAAATAGGATCTATGTAATTAGTTTTGTTTAATTCTATGAACTGTTTTGGTAGTCTGCCAAATACTAGTTCGTATGGACAATACTCATGCGTTGCTGATGGTGTCGTGTTGAAGCAATAAGTGAAATATTGAATCCAGACATCCCAATCAGATTTGTCTGCAGAGATGTATGAACGAATGTATTCATTAAAAGTTCGATGACTTCGTTCTATTGTCCCAACTGTCTGGTGGTGGTGTGCTGTTGAAGTTATGTTTTTTATACCAAGGTATTTACATAAATCTTCTATAACTGAATTTTTATATTCTGTACCCATGTCCGTAATGAACGTCTTCATTGGACCGTATTTCAGAATAAAATCTTCAAATATAGCTTTAGCTACGACTTTTGCACTTTTGTTTGGAATAGGTATGGCAACTAGATATTTTGTTAAGTCACATATCAGTGTAATTGCATATTCGTTGCCTTGCTCTGATTTTGGTAGTGGACCGATCGTGTCTACTATTACTCTATCAAAAGCATTGATTGGGGTTTCTGTAATTGTTAAAGGAGTTTTTGTATGTGTTGTCACTTTTGATTTTTGGCATTTTTGACATTTTTGTATATACTCAGTAATATATCGAGTCATACCCTTCCAAAAATAATGTCTTTTGACCTTGGCCAAGGTTTTTGTAATGCCTGTGTGACCTCCTTGAATTGGATCATTATGAAATGTAAACAGTATAGCTTCTTTTTCTTTTTCTTCTTTTATTAGGGTCACCGGGTTGAGTAGCGCTACTCTTAATGTTTTCAATATTTTATTGCCCATTTGTTTGAAATTATCAATTGAAACTTGTTCAAAGATATTTTCCCACGGTGCCACTTTGAGTTGGCTGATTTCATTTATACCGGCTTGCCTTTCAAGCCTTTGGAAGAACTGACCTAAGTCAAGAATTCCATTAGTATATAAATCGCTAACATCATATCTTGCAGTAATTTTCTTCCCATGTTTAAAGAAACATAGCATATTTTTTACATGCAAGGTCACTACTTTTCGTACATCGTCATTTTTTATGACATCATATACGTTGGGCTTTGAAGCTTTTTCTCTAGATTGCATAGGCAATTCTATTTCTTTATAATCTCCTGCGCAGGATTTCTGTCTACTTTGGTGCCTGGTAGTGACTTTCAGGACTTTATGTTGCATATCTTTGAGTTCTTTTATGTTAATACGCGAAAGTGCGTCTGCTACGAAATTATCTTTCCCCTTTAGGTATTCTACTGTGAAGTCGTATTCTTCAAGCTCTAGCCGCATGCGAGTTAATTTCGAACTGGGATTAGTCATAGAAAAAAGATATGTCAATGGTCTGTGATCCGTTTTAATAGTAAAGTGTTTACCATAAATATATGGTCTAAAATGGGTAATTGCCCAATGAATTGCCGCTAACTCTTGTTCTGTTGTGCTCTTATTGCTTTCCCCTTTTGTAAATGAACGAGATGCATAAGCTATTGGGAGCTGAATTCCGTCACGGTTCTGAGTTAGAACTGCTCCGCAAGCTTGTTTACTGGCATCTGTTATAATGCAAAATTCTTTGCGAAAATCAGGGTATTGTAATAATGTGGGGTGCATAAGCTTTTCTTTAAGGTATTGGAATGCGTTTTGGCATTCACTTGACCATTCAAAAGGAACATTCTTTTTACATAATCTAGTTATGTGCCGTGAATAATCGGCGAAGTTTTTTATAAATCGACGATAATAATTGCAGAATGCCACAAATCGTCTCGCGCTGTCCGCATCATGAGGGACAGGATAATTTTTGATGACGTCAAATTTCTTGTCATCTGGCAATACTCCTTTGTCAGTGCATTTGTGACCTAAAAATGTCACTTCATGCATGAAAAATGAACATTTTTCTGGATGCAACTTTAGGTTATATTTCCTACATACATTAAAAACATCAGTTAAGTTTTTAATCATGTGTTTTTCGGAACATCCTATCACCATTAAGTCATCCATATAAAGGAATGCCTGAGAGGGTTCTAAACCCGAGAATGCTATAGTCATCATTCTCTGAAATGAATTTGGTGCTATTTTAAGACCAAATGGTAATCGCGTGAAGCGATATGAGCCATTGCTCGTTGAAAAAGATGTTATATTTCTTGAATTTTCTTCAAGTTCAATTTGGTGGAAACCTGACATTAAGTCAAGGCATGAAAAGTATTTAGCTCTGCCCAGTTGGTCTAGAATATCATCAATTCTGGGGAGCGGGAATTTATCAGAAAGTAGTTTTTTGTTGATTTGGCGATAGTCAATTACTAATCGCCATTTCTTCTCTTCCGAATTTGGTAATGATTTTTTCGGAACTAACAAGAGTGGGCTGTTATACTCGGATACAGACGGTTCTACGATTTTGTCGTTTATTAATTTCCCTACTTGTTTTTGAATTTCTTTAACGTGGCTATGCGGGCTTCTGTAGTTTTTAATATAAATGGGTTCATCATCTTTAAGTCTTAATGTTTGTTTATAGAAATTATTTGTCGCTATTGGTTCGGTTTCCAGTCCGAACACATCACTATACTTGGTGCATAATTCTGTTAGTTGACTTTTGAATTGTTCTGGAAAATTTTTCTTTAATTTTGAAAGTACTTGTTCGCTTCTATTTTCTGGATTAGTGCTATGAATGTCGTAATCTGTTAAATTTTCGTATTGGATTTTGTTTACTTTGACCAATTGGTCGAAATTAGTTGTGTTTAGAAGGCGAATGTATACATGTTTGGAAGCTGCTATTGTATTTGCAACATAAATTCCATTATGTATTTCTTGATTAGGAACAAATATATAATCATTTACTGTATTAATGTCTATTTTTCGAATTACTTGGGATCTGGCTGGCAAGAGAACTGTATTGTTGCCAGCACTATATGTTATCGGAACATAAATTGGATAATTTAAATTTTGAGGTCTAATTATAAACCAGTCTTCACTTGGTTTGAAATCTAATTGACAATTGAATTTTTTAATAAAATCAATGCCTATTATTCCATCACACGGTATTGAAAAATCGGAATCTACTAAATGAAATTCGTGTGGAATAATATATTTTGTTGATTGAAGTTCTATTGAAGTTGTTCCTTGAGATTTTATTACACCCTGGCCGATGCCTTGGATGTTTATAATTTTGTCTTCTTGAATTTTGAAATTATCTGAATTTATTTTTAAAAGTGAGATATCTGCACCAGTATCTATTAGGAATGTAAGTTTATTTTCAGTTGAATGATTATAAAAAGTGACAAATATATTAAGACTGTAATTGATGGAATGAACCTTTACATTTATTGGCTGTTTCCTAAAGGGTTCTGAGAGTTTTCCGGCGTATTTTGCGCCATTCTCACATTGTTACTATTATAACCTTGGTTGGAGTTACCTCGGCCTCTTCCTCTATTTTGGCCTCGTCTTCCTCCACGGTTATTGTAATTATTGTTATTGTTGTTAGCGCCTCGGTTATAATTGTTGTGGTTGTAATTTCTGCCACGATTATAACCTCGGCCTCCTCTATTATTATTGTTTGCACCTCGTCGATAATACAGGACAGTGTTACTTTGACCTGTTATCTCCGTGCAGCTATTAACAAATTTGGAGACTGCATCATTCATATTTATGAATGTGCCTGCCTGCATGATAAGTTTTACCTTATCAATTGAACAATTTTGGGTCATGGCTTTTACAGCTGTTGTAGTGCTGTATTTGTTTGCTAGTGATTGGCTTAAACCTTCACTGATATAGGCGCCTTCAAGGGCCCTTGTCAGTTTTTCCACCTCTTGGGTGTATTGGTTAGCCGTTTTATTTCTCTGTTGCAAATTAAGAAGCTTAGCAGATACAACTTCTACCGATTCTCCTTTTACTGCATTTGATAGTTGCGTAATGATTGCAGCAATTGTCTGCTCATTACTTATTAAATTTCTCGCATGGCCTTTTAGCTTTGTTTTTATAAGGCTTATGGCCGTTAGCTCATGTGTGCCTTTTAAGGTTTCTAATAGATTCAAAGAATCTAGAAAACTTTGTAGATTTTCCGGCTTACCGTCAAACTCTGGTATCAGAGATGTGGCTAGCTTGATAAATTCTACAACTGTTTGTGCCATGTTTACTAATTTTGTATCTTCTATTTGGTCGTTTGGCAGTAGTGACTCATCAAATGTTACCGGTGTATTTAACACTGATGGTAGATAAAGCTTTAGATCATACTTTTTATTTAAGTTTACCAGATTATCCCTTAGACGCTGTAAAACGTCTGAAGTTTGGACTCTGTGTAAACTTGTCAGTTTATTTTGACACTCGTTAACTAGACTCCTGATTTCATTGTACTCATATACAAGGATCTCAGTATGTTTAATTATGGTGGGTCTTAAAACTGGTGCGCTTTTATTAAGGCACTTGTATGATTTATCGAAATTTTCCCTATGCCGCTTTATCTTTTCTGCTATTTGGGACCAGTCCATGTAAACTTCTGCTACTTAAATATTTTATTTAAGCAGCGGCTTAGACCTTGTTTAAGTCGTTGCCTCGACTCATGTAACGCTTCCTCAGTGATTTTTTATGAAGAAGATAAATCTTCAGAAGGATGTTTGCTGAGGCTATTACAATGAGTATTATTAGCAGTATGTTTGTTAACTGCACATGGGGAGTGGTATCTACAACTTCAACTACGTTAACTACATTGGCAGTGTTATCATCTGCCTTTGATTGTTTTCCCCCCATATTTCTATATAAATACTCTTGCTTTTTGATTTGACTACTACCTATGCAGACGTACTAAAACAATTGTTGTCTGCCCTAGAATCGGATGCTCGTCAATAATTGTTATATAACGGTTGAATAACGGTGAAAAATTTAAATGAAATGTATCCATATATAAAGTTTCTAATTCGTATATGCTTACTGGGGTCGTTGAGACCAATTGTTGAAATCTTTCTTTAAAATAGGTATCTCTAACATAGACCTCTAATTGCTTCTATTGTGCCCATTTTCAAAAATCTTCTTATTATTCCTTTTTTTTTTTTAGTTTATATATGTATTTAATTTCTAGTTAAATTTCATTGGTTTATTTCTCTTTTATACATTTTTAAATTTTATTCTTCTAGTACATTGTTATATTTTGTCCAGATCATTAGCCCTGCTTAAGTATTTCTTTTTTAAACATTTGTTGTGCAGTTTGTAAACTTTATAAAACATATTTATGCACATTATAACTACTATTTGTATTAACAATGTTACAATTAGCTTCTGATCTGGAGTCTCAACTTCAACTTTATTTATAACATTAGCAGTGGAGTCCACTGTCTTGGTAAACCATTTTGGGTCTGTTTTCTAAGCTTATTAATGATATATATATGGCTTATCTTGCGATAAAAAATTTGTTTTGCTTATTTTATTATCCTCATACATAGGATAATTATGGTTTTAACAGGATCCTACCTATCGTTTCGCATAGCTTTACAGGCTATGCTTCTAATCGGGCAGAAAAGATTCCGCTCAATTTTACAAAAATTTTATGTTTATAATTAAAATAATAAAAATTAAAATAAATTATAATTAAATGTAGTTATGCTGCATCTGCTGCTCGTCCGCTGCATCAGCTAGTCGTCGCCGGATATGGCACGCTGATGCTCCCTCGTTGACGCAAGTGGCGGTGTGCCTCTCGCGCTTATTGATTGGCTGCTGCTGATGTCCTGGGCCTATGGGCTCAGGCGGGGCCGGTGCCGGTCATCGCACAGGTCGTATTTGCCATGCACGTTGAGTTGCATGCTCCACTGAAGAGCGGTCCAGGGCAGTCTTTAGGACATGTTGGTTTCATTTTTGGGATCTGAGACGGCGGCGGTGGTTTTATTATTTGTTTTTTACATATATTACTTATGGAGTGGTGAGTTGCGTCAATGGAATTCTTTTTTATTAGGCTAGATTTTAGGAAATCTAATTCTGCCTGTAACTTTTGGGACGTTGCCCAAGCAGGTGGTGGCGATTTTGTGTATAATAGCCACTTAATGTGGGCTATTCTTTTATTTATTTTTGTTTTCCGACCACCCCTGTGTTTTCCCATTGGCGCACTCTACTCACTCAGTAAAATGTAGTTTTCCAGTCCACGATCCTCGTCATTTGCCTCCAGGCAGGGATTTACGTATCCTCTTGTGTTGTTATTCTACTGCCTCCAGGCAGGGAAACGTGACCATGTCACGGTCGCCATGTAAAAGAGGTATTCTTCAATGTTTTAATAAAAGGCAGCACGTCTGTGCTGTTTGGTATCTTTGTTCAGAATGCATTTATTCAGTTTTTATAAAGTTCGCTTAGCCTATGGATATACATATATACTTATGCTGTTATTCGTTAACAGCTACAAAGAGAGGGAGTTTGAGTAGCTCGCATATGCCTGTATTAGTGAGCATATATATTGCTCACGGAATGCGCTCAGACGGAGCGTGGGATATGCAGCATAAGCATAAACGGTCAGCTAGTGAGGCTAGTGAACCGCGCTGCGTAATATGAGACCGAGCCAATACATAATGTGGCTCTGGGCTCGTTTACTATATTATTGTTATTATATGCAACAAAGTGCTGCATACTTTATATTTAAGTACAGGGTATTCTGTAAGGGCATATACGCACTACACCATATTATTTATAGCCTATTTGTTTCGTATAGGACATGTTTATGCGGAAAGCACTAACGATCAGTCAAAACTGTATCATGGCTACAAGATAAACTGTATAACTGATTATAACTCTATGAGATAATTAAAAAAAAAACACAGAAATCATACTGCCTGGCAACTGATAACGGGCTTTGGAGACGGTACATTCAAATTATATGAGATTCCTATATCGGGTAGTGCTGAAGGCTCGCCGATTCACAATTATCATTTTATACTTCAAACTCTTCTGCTGGCTTATGTGGCCATTGCATACTCACAAATTGAAACAAATAAATCCATCGATGCGTACGTTAGGCCCATCGTCAGCATTGTGGTAATATCTGCGCAGCAATTTACTTTCGTTAATCTATTTACAAATAATTTGCGATATACCGTACACTCGTCGCCTAATTCTCATGGCACATAGATTTCAGTTTACTTTAAGTTTAACATTCTTACGTTAGCAACATATTTTTTAAGGTTATGTTTCAAAATTACAAAATAGCTTGGCTCTATTGTCTTGCCAAGGAAAGGAAGTTTCTAAGACAGTCGCTTTTATACTATTATAATTTCATTTAAGCAAAGCGAAAATTGTTTTAAAATACTAATTCATGAGTATTTAGATCGAATCGGGTACACAAAAGAAATCCAACCGAACACGTTTACGCTCACACAAAGTGCGAACTCCTTGAGGCCATCCGCTTGGCAATTTGCATTTGATCTTGGTATGCGGACACCTAATCGGTTCAATTCCTTGCCAGCGACACTCCGTTCATCAGGCTGGAACGGTAAGTTCGACCAGGAGGTAGCTTGGTCACAAATGGATAAGTGCGGGGTGCAGGCTCAGCCGCAATGTACTGGTGTTGCCGCAGTCTTTGTTTGTAGCGATCCCACAGAAATCTTAAGTCCTCTTGACCTTCTCCACTCCCGTAGGGCTGTCGCTTGGGCGGACGTATGCTTTCAAAATTTCCAAGTTGGCTATGACCGACCAGCCGCGCTGAATTTGTATGTGTATATATATAAGAATACACGAAGGCGTTGTTGCGCAATGGCTGGCCGGTAGCTAAATAAGATTGTACACACTGAATAGGGGTTTATTAAGATTAACGCACTCAATTAATTTATAACGAATATCACCTGATGGCGGAAAACTTCTGAGCGTGGAATTATGAACACTGGAGACTTGAAATTCGTTGGGCTCAATATGCCCTGAACAAGCCGAAGCTGTGTACAGCCTCTGCACTTTTAATTAGTAAAACTTATGCGCACTCAAAATATGCGTCTTGCTTGTTCTGCTGTCAAATTGAAAAGAATGCAGGGTGGCAATCGGACCTTCTGTCTAACTTCAATTTCAGCAAGAACACACCTACAAATACAATTGTATTTCACCACATCTAAATTATAACGGTGATATGGCCTGATCTATCGAGCATTCCTTCATTTTCGCGTGAGTGCGAGCGAGGCAACGCACCGTCGCTGAGATAGCGCATTTTGCGGCATCACGTAAAAGCAAAAAGCGATTACCATGGGATGAATGCATACATTTCTGGTAACTTTTCTGACTCTTAACGGGTGCTGGTACAATGGGACGAGTTAATGAATATTGTGCCAGCTGGTCCCTACAACGCAGTTACGTCGGCTAAGATTTTCTTTAGAGGACGTTAACTGAAAAAAGAGCAGCTGGTAATCTAGACTCAAGTTTGTATATCCTTAAGATGATATACGCCCACAATTTTTCCTGACTCATTTCCTAATTCATAATAAGACTGACCAAGCTTTCGAACAACTGTGGCTCTATTAAATACAGGTGCTAATTTACTATTGAATTTCTTTTTGGCATCGCTCTGGGCAAAATTCCTCGCGTATACACTATCTCCAACCCTAAGTTCTTTACCGCGACTTCGCAAGTTATATTTTCGAGCATTTGTATCATGGGTTTCGGCTATCACCGATTTCGCTGCTCTACGCGCTAGCTGCATCAAATCAGTCCGACTTAAAATGGTATCGTCGCTCACCAGATTCAGTTTACGCAAAAGTGCGTAGTCGCGACCGTCTAGGATCATATTCTGGCCGAAGCATAAGAAGTATGGCGAGTAACCAGTGCTACGGTGTATGGATGCTCTTAAGGAACCGCTTATCTCATCAAGATGTAGGTCCCAATTTGAGTGATCCGTACCTATGTACGCTCGAATGGCTGCCAAAACCGACCGATTAAGACGCTCACTTGCGTTGGCTTGTGGCGAATGTATAGCCGTACAAAGTTGCGAGACACCAAACCGAGTCAAGAATGCCTTAAAATATCCGGACTTAAACTGCGATCCGTTATCCGTCAGCACAGTTTCAGGAACTCCGAAAGTGTAAAATATAAACTGTTCCAAATATGTACAAATCTGAGGAGCAATAAACTTTTTCAAAGGGTGCAAAAAGTGAAATTTAGTGTTGTGATCAACCACAATCAGGACCCCAATATTTCCATTCTTGGAGCGAGGGTATGGCCCCAATAAATCTATATACAGCTTCTGAAAGGGTCTCTCAGACGACATCGGTTTACCCATAGGCGGTCTCAAAACACTATTTGGGTTTTTAATAGAACGACAATCTGAACATTTATACACATAGCTTCGGATTTGCGAAACCATTCCTGGCCAAAAGAGAAATCGTTTGAGACATTCAATCATTTTGCCAGTTCCGCGGTGTGCCGCATGTGGAGCATCATGTGCACGCTGTAAAACGTCAGCCACTAGTCCAGAGGGTATCCAAAGTTTCCATGGGCCCGATTCTTGAGCTTCATCTCCTTTCGCATGTTCCAGTCGTTTATATACGAACTTCTCTACTATTTTTAGATCTGGTAACCTCGATTGATTTTGCTCGATTTGCTCTATCAATTTAATGTACTCCTGCGATTTGAATTCAACAGACGATAAATCTACGATCGGACCAAGATCTGAAAGCTCATCGACCGCATCTTCATCGAGTCTCGACAAGGTGTCGGCGACGATGTTTTGCGAGCCCTTGCGATGTTTAATCAAAAATGAAAATCTTTGCAGACGAATGGACCATCGCGCTAGACGGCCAGACAGATCTTTCTGTCTCATTAACCATAACAACGATGCATGATGGTAGATTACCTTAGCGATTTCAATAACTTTTTGACCCACGATCAGGTCGAGTATAAAGAAGCCCAAAATATATTTTAAGCGATCATTCGCAGCAATTAAGCTTAATGCTTATAATACTCACCTCCTTCTACTGCAGCGCGCGAATATAGATATCCAGTTTATATTAGATCCCTATGCTTGCTGCAGTTACGTCGTTAATTATATAAACAAGTCCCAATGAGGCATTTCGGGTATATTTCGGGTACGGAAATATCCGCCCAGGAAGCCGTTTACTGCTGTTTAGGTATGTCTTTGTCCGAAAGCAGTAACGCAGTGGTTTTTATTAATACCTCATTACCAGAGAATCGGGTTGGGTTAAGGAAGTCTAAGCAACAGTTGCAAAACTAACCCGATGACTCAGTAGCAATATTGGAAATGGGACTTATAGACCATTATGTTCAGCGCCACGACGCTTTAGATAGTTTATGCCTAGCTGATTTTGCTGTTTTTTACAGCTTTAGCAAACGGCATAGTGGTACTCGCCAAAATATAGATGATGCTGATGACATCGAAACATCCAGGGCTTCCCAACAATTAGTTTACGCACTTCGTGATGGTAGTGGGTTCGTAAAGAAGAGGAACACTCCTAATATAATTAGGTATAGGAGATTTAATATTAATACTGATAGGAGCAATTATTTTCGAGAGTTAGTTATGTTGTATGTCCCATGGAGGGATGAAAATGTAGAACTAGTAGCAAGAGACTGCGAATCGTTTTGCGGCCAGAATCATGAGTTAATCGAGAGCAATCGCAGGAAATATAATAGCTTAAATGACAGTGAGCTTCAGCATGCTCTTGAAAATGCAGTGCAGGCAGAAAATGAAGAAAATGTTGAAAATCAAGAAGTAGTAGATGATAGATTTCGCGGATTAGGATTGCCAGAAATAAATCCTCACTTAAATGTCTTAAACATTAATGGAAATGACGAGAATCTAGATTCAGAAGACAACAATGTCCGATTAATAAAACTTCCAGCTTTAGTTTCAGCTGAAAGCTTAGCACATATAGTCAGGTCACTTAATTTAAAGCAGAAAACTTATTTTACACATGTTTTACACAATGCCAAAAACAAATCCGTTTTCTACGAATTTGTTGGAGGTGGTGCGGGTGTCGGAAAGAGCCGACTTATTTTAGCTCTTTTTCAATCCTTGTCCGTTATGTAGAATAGTAGGCCAGGAAGTGATCCAACTTCTCCTAAAATAATATTGTGTGCTCCAACAGGTAAAGCTGCCTTTGGAATCAGTGGCTCAACACTGCATTCCATGTTTTCCTTACCAGTAAATCAATCTGGTTCCGATTTGAGGGCTTTAAGTAATGATTTAGTAAATACTTTGCATTCAAGGTTAATAGACCTTAAACTTATTATTATAGATGAAATATCTATGGTAGGCTCCAAAATGTTTTCCCAGTTGGACTCCCGTTTAAATCAAATTTTTAAAAATACTTCTCCATTCGGTGGTATTTCTGTCATAGTTTTCGGGGATCTACGACAAATATCACCAGTAGGTGACCGTTGGATTTTCGAATCCAACTCTAATGATCCCTACAGTGCAATTTATGCTTCATTGCTGTGGGACCTTTTCAAGTATTTTGAACTCACAGAAATAATGCGACAAGGACCAACCGTTTGCTTCTGCTTTAAATAATATGGCATCGGGAAACATGACAGCCGATGATATTAGTCTTGTCCGATCTCGCATTTGTCAGCAATCGGATGTACCCGATGGTGCTATTCATCTATTTAATACAAATGCGGCGACAGATAGTTATAACACGATAAAGCTTAACTCAATTCCGACTGATCAATTTATTTCTACCGCTGATGATTTTATAAAAGCAACACATTTAACTGCGGCTTGTAGACAGAGAATCTTACAAGCCGTTAGTAGCTTTAGGTCGTCCGAAACACAGGGATTGTGCATGTCCCTTCTTCTAAAAACCACTGCGAAATATATGATTACGGTCAATGTAGATACTGGGGATGGATTAGTTAATGGGGCAACAGGCATGTTAATGCAAATAGATTTCGATGCATCCAGCACTCCCATAATTTTATGGATAAAATTTTCAGATGATACCGTAGGAGTACTTGCTCGCTCAAAGTGTACACATCGTACAGAAGCTTTCTGGACTCCAATTCAGAAAATAGTTAAAAGTTTTCAGTATAGAAGAAATAAGCAAGTTTCTATTGACCGCAGGCAGTTTCCAGTTGTACCTGCAGAAGGTATAATTATTCACAAAAGTCAGGGAGCTACGTATAGCAAAGTGGTGGTTCACACTTGCTTTCGTATGCAGCGTGCTGCAATATACGTAGCTTGTACTAGAGCAACAACTGCTTCTGGGTTGTTTATAATAGGAGATTTTGTTCCTCCTAAGCCTCCGAAAAATGACGATAAGGTCCAAAATGGACCTGGACTGGAAAACTACTTCGAACACATTATGATCAATTAGTTAACAGTTCCGCCAGACATTTTCTTTCATAATACTGAAAGCATTCACTGTCATATTGAAGATATTCGATCAGATAAGCTTATGCTTCAGTCGTCTGTTCTATGTTTCGTTGAGGCCTCAACATACTCAACTGAAAATATTGAAATTCCAGGGTTTACTGTTGTTGTCCGTCTTGATTGCGAGGTAAAACCTAATGCACTGCGACCTAAGAGGGGAATCGTCATTTATATTAAAAATTAAATTTTAAACAATATATCTAATTGCTTAAGCGGTAGGAAAATATCCGGGTCAGTCGTTTTTGAACATAAAATATTTCGTTATAAGTCCGTCATATCCGCTTGCTTTGTTTAAAACAGAATTTGAGGATATATTTCAGCAATATTCATTTCTAAGGGAGAGTTGCATCGTTTTAGGAGACTTTAATTTATGCTTGAGCAAATTTGATAGATGAAGGGCTCTTTACGATGAATTGCTCAGGAAGGGATTTAGGTGCCTATTAGATTTAAAAACGCCCACTACCAATTGTGACTCTCACATTGATTGGGCTTTTTCAAATCTCTCCAGTGAGGAAGTTAGCGCTAGGACACTCGAGACAGTGTATAGTTACCACAGTGGTATCTCTCTAAGTGTTCAGGATAGGGTAAATTAAGTTTCTATATATATGTCTATATAATTACAATATGTTTAATTTAAACTTAAGAATTTGTTTATGAATATAAATAAATATATTACCTACATTTATATTTAAAAGTTGTTTTGTGGTCTTGTACTTGGGTTCAGGGTATTTTCTAGTCGGGCACCCCCGACTAGAGCACTCTTACTTGTTTTCTATTTCTATTTGGTGGAATCCAGACATATTGTCAATTGACTCGCCCTTTACGTTAGATTTAAGTCTGGTGATCTACCATATTTTCATTGCTTATTATATTTCTAGCTGGTCCTTTTAGGTTTATTTTTATTAAAGACACAGCTAAGAGTTCATGTGCGCCCTGTATTATTTTTATAATTTTCAGCTTTACCGCTGAAGTACGGTATAATCTTTGATGCAGTGTTTATAAATTCAATATTGGTTTGCTCCATGATTACTAATTTTTTGTTCAACAACGCTGGAGTTCCTGTCGGAATCGGACCGATAATTATTTTCTGCTATTTCGGGTATCTCTTGTAGATCTTTTCCTTGACTTTGTAACGTGTGCGTACTGAGGAGATAGATTTTATCTCGCCTACTTGTGCATAGCGGAATCAGAAGTCGTGCACTTCTAGCTTTCTTCTTTAGACTTAGCTCGTCGGATGGGGTATGGGTTCTTTCTTCATCCTGCTATGCTACACACTAGCACAATGATAAGTGCACTTTCACAAAGATAAAACTACAAGTTCAAAAGTGTCGAAATCGGGAACGGTAACTGGTATTATGTCAGTCGTTGGCGGCTCAGACGTTTGATTTGGTTGTGGGGTAACAAGGATGTTAATTTACCCCACGGTCTGTACCCACCCTACCTTGGTGGCACGGCGAATGTCACGGCCACCCCTTTGTTCGTTAATTTACTGGTTTGCACATCTTTAATTTCTTAAGGTTCTGGCGACGAACCACGAAAGTTTTTAGTTAAACATATTAATTGCGATTTCCATATTATTTATTGCCTATTTGTTTCGTATAGGACATGTTTATGCGGAAAGCACTAACGATCAGTCAAAACTGTATCATGGCTACAAGATAAACTGTATAACTGATTATAACTCTATGAGATAATTAAAAAAAAAACACAGAAATCATACTGCCTGGCAACTGATAACGGGCTTTGGAGACGGTACATTCAAATTATATGAGATTCCTATATCGGGTAGTGCTGAAGGCTCGCCGATTCACAATTATCATTTTATACTTCAAACTCTTCTGCTGGCTTATGTGGCCATTGCATACTCACAAATTGAAACAAATAAATCCATTGATGCGTACGTTGGGCCCATCGTCAGCATTGTGGTAATATCTGCGGAGCAATTTACTTTCGTTAATCTATTTACAAATAATTTGCGATATACCGTACACTCGTCGCCTAATTCTCATGGCACATAGATTTCAGTTTACTTTAAGTTTAACATTCTTACGTTAGCAACATATTTTTTAAGGTTATGTTTTAAAATTACAAAATAGCTTGGCTCTATTGTCTTGCCAAGGAAAGGAAGTTTCTAAGACAGTCGCTTTTATACTATTATAATTTCATTTAAGCAAAGCGAAAATTGTTTTAAAATACTAATTCATGAGCATTTAGATCGAATCGGGTACACAAAAGAAATCCAACCGAACACGTTTACGCTCACACAAAGTGCGAACTCCTTGAGGCCATCCCCTTGGCAATTTGCATTTGATCTTGGTATGCGGACACCTAATCGGTTCAATTCCTTGCCAGCGACACTCCGTTCATCAGGCTGGAACGGTAGGTTCGACCAGGAGGTAGCTTGGTCACAAATGGATAAGTGAGGGGTGCAGGCTCAGCCGCAATGTACTGGTGTTGCCGCAGTCTTTGTTTGTAGCGATCCCACAGAAATCTTAAGTCCTCTTGACCTTCTCCACTCCCGTAGGGCTGTCGCTTGGGCGGACGTATGCTTTCAAAATTTCCAAGTTGGCTATGACCGACCAGCCGCGCTGAATTTGTATGTGTATATATATAAGAATACACGAAGGAGTTGTTGCGCAATGGCTGGCCGGTAGCTAAATAAGATTGTACCCACTGAATAGGGGTTTATTAAGATTAACGCACTCAATTAATTTATAACGAATATCACCTGATGGCGGAAAACTTCTGAGCGTGGAATTATGAACACTGGAGACTTGAAATTCGTTGGGCTCAATATGCCCTGAACAAGCCGAAGCTGTGTACAGCCTCTGCACTTTTAATTAGTAAAACTTATGCGCACTCAAAATATGCGTCTTGCTTGTTCTGCTGTCAAATTGAAAGAATGCAGCGTGGCAATCGGACCTTCTGTCTAACTTCAATTTCAGCAAGAACACACCTACAAATACAATTGTATTTCACCACATCTAAATTATAACGGTGATATGGCCTGATCTATCGAGCATTCCTTCATTTTCGCGTGAGTGCGAGCGAGGCAACGCACCGTCGCTGAGATAGCGCATTTTGCGGCATCACGTAAAAGCAAAAAGCGATTACCATGGGATGAATGCATACATTTCTGGTAACTTTTCTGACTCTTAACGGGTGCTGGTACAATGGGACGAGTTAATGAATATTGTGCCAGCTGGTCCCTACAACGCAGTTACGTCGGCTAAGATTTTCTTTAGAGGACGTTAACTGAAAAAAAGAGCAGCTGGTAATCTAGACTCAAGTTTGTATATCCTTAAGATGATATACGCCCACAATTTTTCCTGACTCATTTCCTAATTCATAATAAGACTGACCAAGCTTTGGAACAACTGTGGCTCTATTAAATACAGGTGCTAATTTACTATTGAATTTCTTTTTGGCATCGCTCTGGGCAAAATTCCTCGCGTATACACTATCTCCAACCCTAAGTTCTTTACCGCGACTTCGCAAGTTATATTTTCGAGCATTTGTATCATGGGTTTCGGCTATCACCGATTTCGCTGCTCTACGCGCTAGCTGCATCAAATCAGTCCGACTTAAAATGGTATCGTCGCTCACCAGATTCAGTTTACGCAAAAGTGCGTAGTCGCGACCGTCTAGGATCATATTCTGGCCGAAGCATAAGAAGTATGGCGAGTAACCAGTGCTACGGTGTATGGATGCTCTTAAGGAACCGCTTATCTCATCAAGATGTAGGTCCCAATTTGAGTGATCCGTACCTATGTACGCTCGAATGGCTGCCAAAACCGACCGATTAAGACGCTCACTTGCGTTGGCTTGTGGCGAATGTATAGCCGTACAAAGTTGCGAGACACCAAACCGAGTCAAGAATGCCTTAAAATATCCGGACTTAAACTGCGATCCGTTATCCGTCAGCACAGTTTCAGGAACTCCGAAAGTGTAAAATATAAACTGTTCCAAATATGTACAAATCTGAGGAGCAATAAACTTTTTCAAAGGGTGCAAAAAGTGAAATTTAGTGTTGTGATCAACCACAATCAGGAGCCCAATATTTCCATTCTTGGAGCGAGGGTATGGCCCCAATAAATCTATATACAGCTTCTGAAAGGGTCTCTCAGACGACATCGGGTTACCCATAGGCGGTCTCAAAACACTATTTGGGTTTTTAGTAGAACGACAAACTGAACATTTATACACATAGCTTCGGATTTGCGAAACCATTCCTGGCCAAAAGAGAAATCGTTTGAGACATTCAATCATTTTGCCAGTTCCGCGGTGTGCCGCATCTGGAGCATCATGTGCACGCTGTAAAACGTCAGCCACTAGTCCAGAGGGTATCCAAAGTTTCCATGAGCCCGATTCTTGAGCTTCATCTCCTTTCGCATGTTCCAGACGTTTATATACGAACTTCTCTACTATTTTTAGATCTGGTAACCTCGATTGATTTTGCTCGATTTGCTCTATCAATTTAATGTACTCCTGCGATTTGAATTCAACAGACGATAAATCTACGATCGGACCAAGATCTGAAAGCTCATCGACCGCATCTTCATCGAGTCTCGACAAGGTGTCGGCGACGATGTTTTGCGAGCCCTTGCGATGTTTAATCAAAAATGAAAATCTTTGCAGATAACAACGATGCATGATCGGTAATGACCGTAAAGTCTTGTCCTTCTATGTACGCTCTAAACTTTTGGATGCCTTTAATCACCGCCAAGCACTCTAGTTCTGTCACCGTATAGTTCCGCTGCGCTTTCGACAACTTCACCGACATATATGTTATGGGCATCTCCGAGCCATCATCGCTTTCTTGAGCTAAAACGCAACCAAGTCCATGTAGACTTGCATCACATATCAACAAAAAATGGCTTGGAGAAGTTCGGCGAACTTAAGACAGGAGCCGAGGTTAACTTTGCCTTAAGGTTGTCAAATGCGTGCTGAGCTGAACTATTCCAAACGAAAGGCTTGCTTTTTCTCAATAAATCAATTAGCGGCTCGCTAACACTAGCATAGTTCTCTACGAATCGTCGGTACCATCCCGAAAGTCCTAAAAATCTTCGCAGCTGTTTTACTGTCGAGGGAACTGGAAAGCTCTGAATAGCGCTGACCTTATCAGGATCAGTACGCAAATTTCCATAGCCGATAATGAACCCCAGATACTTAATCTCTTTCATGCAAAATTTTGATTTAGCAATGTTGATGGTCAAGTTCGATTTTCTAAAACACAGAGCCACTTCGGTTAGGAGACTAATGTGAGACTCACAATCATCAGAAAGGAGAAGCAGATCGTCTAAGTAGACGAAAACTCTTGTTCGAAGGTGAGGCGGAATGACACGATCCATTAAACGACATAGCGTCTGCGCGGCGTTGCACAATCCGAACGGCATCACCCTGTACTGATACAGCGGACGGTTCGGGATCGTGAACGCCGTACATTCGCGAGACTTTTCTTCTAAAGGAATCTGCCAAAAAGCATGCTTCATATCTAGCCCCGTAATGAAACGAGCAGGAGGAAGTCTGCTTAGAATCCCGTCGATATGCGGAAGCGGATATGCATCTTTTCGAGTGAATTTATTGACTTCCCTAGAATCCAAACATAGACGAACTTTTGCTCCTTTTTTAACCAGAACACAGTTGCTGCTCCATGACTCCTAGAGCCAACATGTGCTCTATTTCTGCAAACATGTCCTTCTCCTTAGCTGGAGAGACTGGCCAATATCGCTGTTTAATGGGGGTGGTGTTGCTAATATCGATTTTATGTTCGATCAAATCAGTGCGCCCTAATCCTTCCTTTTCGAAGGATGGTATCTTGCATATAGCATTCATTAGTATTTGTTGTTGATGTTCGTTCAAAATGTGTACTTTCGGTATCTCTTCATCATCTCTACCAACATCAAGTTCTTGTATGTCACCGCTGTTGTCCATTATCTTACTCAACAAACCAAAATCTTTCCAAAAATCAACGCCAAGATATACGTCTTGCTTGAGGTCAGGTATTATGTAAAAGTCGATTACTTTAGTGATGCCTCGATATGTCACGTTTGACAGAAGACGACCCACTAATAGACACACAGAATTGTTTGCGGTTCGAATACGACCTGAACATCTCTTGACTTTTGGATGCGTCACTAACTGTTCCGCAGCCTATGCAACTAATCGTAGCGCCGGAATCTAGTAAAGCGACATAATCATGACCTTCTACGCAAATCTGGGTGAAAATACGATTGTCAGAACAGTGCAGTATTGAAGACACAAGTTTCTCGCGACTGGAACGGATCTCTTTCCAGAATGATCGCATTCGCAAGGTAGAACGTCTAGGTGGTTTGAATTGCCTAAATTGGCTAACTTCTCCTAAGATTCGATTTCGAGCAGCCATGTACTGCGCTAGCCGAATGTGGTAAGGTAGACAAAAATTATTAGTTGGCTTAGCTTGACCGACAAGGTTACTTTGAACGCCCTGTCGGCTATAGTCTGAATCGGCGTCGACTTCAGACTTCGAAGAATCATCGAGTTTTACTGCTTTGGATGCGACAGAAGATCTCTCTTCTGTGCATCCTTCAGTGCGTTTCCCGAACGGTTACATACTGAGCATTTTGGCTTAAACGTGTCCTTGGCCCCGCATCCATAGCAAAATATAGTGCGTGGCTCCAGACAATCATCAAACCGGTGACCTGGATGGCCACAATTCCAACACTTTAGCGGCTTTCGCTGAATAGCAGAAACCTCCGCTGAATCATCCAATTCCGAAACGCCGGTGCGATACGGAAAACTATTCTTTTGGACTGGCAGCTTCTGCTGCCTACAGAACAGCTCATGGGTGCGTATTTCCTCTCTCAAACGGGATAGTGTGCCCATGCCCAGGTGCATAAGCTAATATCTAAGCGAAGTTTTCGCATTCCGAATTAAGAGTCGGACTATCGAAAGTTCGGAAATTGAATTACGCAACCTCCTTACTAATTTCTCCACAGAGAATTGATATTCTTCAAAGGGTTCCCTCTCTCCTTGCCGTCTGGAGTTAATCAATTCCCAGATATCCATATCGGTATCACTGTCTTCGAATTTCTAACGAAAATCAACACAAAAATGTTCCCATGTGAAGCTTGGATTGGCTTGGTAGAATTTCCAATACCAGTCGTTTGCTTTGCACCCAAAAAGAAGATGCAAATGGTCACATAACAGGCTATAATCTCCTTGCAAATTCTGCTTAGTCAACGCGCGAATCCTGAAGAGGATCTTCGGATCTTCTTCGGTCAGGAGACCTTCTTTGGAACCTTCAAATTTGACACGCCAGCCTTGGATAATATTACCAACTTTCTCAGGTGGGATGGGACCGCGACTGGTGGTGTTTCGACTACTGTAAGAAGTATCACTAGTCTGCCCTGCTACTTGAGCTCTGGCCAATTGACCGGATGGTTCAGCCTGTCCTGTTGAGTCATTAGAGTCCGAACTCCTAACCTGACTCGTGGATAGCTGCGTTTGAATCAAGGCCGTCAATTGTTGCAGCAGTACTTGCTGTTGAGATTGCACAGCCTCTTCAACGATTTTGGCAATCTCGGCTGGTTCCTGTTCACACGAAATATTTACTGAACTATTGCCAGTGGCAGCGTTGTCGCTATTATTTGCCATTAGACTTCTATTAGTATTTCTAGTCGACATTCCTCTCCGTAGACTATTCTATTTACCCCGAGTTTCACTTCTACTGCGGACGTTTCTACTGGAAGTTTACATTGGTTGGGGATTCACTGATTGTCTTGATTGAGCTCGTGAAACTGTAGCTCCAGCTGTGTCCCTGGCTTCACCCAACGCTGCAGCGAGGTTGTTATTGGACAGTGACAATTGTTGTGCCGTGCAGGCTTGCTTGCAAACAGGACAACTTTGTACTTTGCAGTGCCTCTGTAATGCAATGATGGTGGAATTTGTGCTTGCAAGGTGACACTGCTGCATTGGTCAAGCTCCCAAACGCTTCTCTAGGTGCTTGCAACTCCAAATGCGAAATAGCTAAGTTCAACAACAGACTTGGGTTATGAATTGCAGATTTCTTACGAAATTGCAGAAATATGTAACAGTCTCTATCTGGTCGACCAATCCGTATATAGAATCGAATTGAAGTCGCTATTCCGAGATACGAGATTTTGAAAGACAAACTACTTATAGTAAGATTCTACTCTTCACTTTGAATGGGCTTCATTTCAGGACGTTAACGTCAATGTTGTGAGATGGGTTCGTTCTCTGGTCGACCAATCCGCATATAGAATCGAATTGAAGTCGCAATTCCAAGAGTTAGATTTCCCTATCCTCTTAACGTCAAGTCGAGAAACTTAAACGCATTTTGAAAATACAAAAGGGTTAAATAGATTTGGATGTATAAGAAGAACCATTTCCTTGAGACTGATTGACTTTCTGCATGTTAACAAAAAATCAGTTCGGCCCCACGTCTGGGCGCCAATTATGTAGCGTGTGCGTACTGAGGAGATAGATTTTATCTCGCCTACTTGTGCATAGCGGAATCAGAAGTCGTGCACTTCTAGCCTTCTTCTTTAGACTTAGCTCGTCGGATGGGGTATGGGTTCTTTCTTCATCCTGCTATGCTACGCACAATGATAAGTGCACTTTCACAAAGATAAAACTACAAGTTCAAAAGTGTCGAAATCGGGAACGGTAACTGGTATTATGTCAGTCGTTGGCGGCTCAGACGTTTGATTTGGTTGTGGGGTAACAAGGATGTTAATTTACCCCACGGTCTGTACCCACCCTACCTTGGTGGCACGGCGAATGTCGCGGCCACCCCTTTGTTCGTTAATTTACTGGTTTGCACATCTTTAATTTCTTAAGGTTCTGGCGACGAACCACGAAAGTTTTTAGTTAAACATATTAATTGCGATTTCCATATTATTTATTGCCTATTTGTTTCGTATAGGACATGTTTATGCGGAAAGCACTAACGATCAGTCAAAACTGTATCATGGCTACAAGATAAACTGTATAACTAATTATAACTCTATGAGATAATTAAAAAAAAAACACAGATAGTGCTGAAGGCTCGCCGATTCACAATTATCATTTTATACTTCAAACTCTTCTGCTGGTTTATGTGGCCATTGCATACTCACAAATTGAAACAAATAAATCCATCGATGCGTACGTTGGGCCCATCGTCAGCATTGTGGTAATATCTGCGCAGCAATTTACTTTCGTTAATCTATTTACAAATAATTTGCGATATACCGTACACTCGTCGCCTAATTCTCATGGCACATAGATTTCAGTTTACTTTTAGTTTAACATTCTTACGTTAGCAACAATATATTTTTTAAGGTTATGTTTCAAAATTACAAAATAGCTTGGCTCTATTGTCTTGCCAAGGAAAGGAAGTTTCTAAGACAGTCGCTTTTATACTATTATAATTTCATTTAAGCAAAGCGAAAATTGTTTTAAAATACTAATTCATGAGCATTTAGATCGAATCGGGTACACAAAAGAAATCCAACCGAACACGTTTACGCTCACACAAAGTGCGAACTCCTTGAGGCCATCCCCTTGGCAATTTGCATTTGATCTTGGTATGCGGACACCTAATCGGTTCAATTCCTTGCCAGCGACACTCCGTTCATCAGGCTGGAACGGTAAGTTCGACCAGGAGGTAGCTTGGTCACAAATGGATAAGTGCGGGGTGCAGGCTCAGCCGCAATGTACTGGTGTTGCCGCAGTCTTTGTTTGTAGCGATCCCACAGAAATCTTAAGTCCTCTTGACCTTCTCCACTCCCGTAGGGCTGTCGCTTGGGCGGACGTATGCTTTCAAAATTTCCAAGTTGGCTATGACCGACCAGCCGCGCTGAATTTGTATGTGTATATATATAAGAATACACGAAGGCGTTGTTGCGCAATGGCTGGCCGGTAGCTAAATAAGATTGTACCCACTGAATAGGGGTTTATTAAGATTAACGCACTCAATTAATTTATAACGAATATCACCTGATGGCGGAAAACTTCTGAGCGTGGAATTATGAACACTGGAGACTTGAAATTCGTTGGGCTCAATATGCCCTGAACAAGCCGAAGCTGTGTACAGCCTCTGCACTTTTAATTAGTAAAACTTATGCGCACTCAAAATATGCGTCTTGCTTGTTCTGCTGTCAAATTAAAAAGAATGCAGCGTGGCAATCGGACCTTCTGTCTAACTACAATTTCAGCAAGAACACACCTACAAATACAATTGTATTTCACCACATCTAAATTATAAAGGTGATATGGCCTGATCTATCGAGCATTCCTTCATTTTCGCGTGAGTGCGAGCGAGGCAACGCACCGTCGCTGAGATAGCGCATTTTGCGGCATCACGTAAAAGCAAAAAGCGATTACCATGGGATGAATGCATACATTTCTGGTAACTTTTCTGACTCTTAACGGGTGCTGGTACAATGGGACGAGTTAATGAATATTGTGCCAGGTGCGGAGCCGCAAACTGCCCGTAGATATGATGCGGACTTGCGGCGTTGTTACCAACCGAGGCGGCTTTGAGGGTTTTGCACGATTGGTGGGAATGATGAGGTTAGCAAAAGAACCCCAGTTCACGAGCGGGGTTGTTCATTTTAAACTTTAACTTTTATTGAACTTAACCTAATTGAATTGCGTACTTGAAGCGAACAGACGTGTTTTTTTTTTGTGCTCTCCGTTTTGTTTTTGATTTAATAAAACATCGGCGTTTTAATTATTTATATTTTATATATTTCTACTATTTCTGTTCGCCTTCTCGGATTATTTTTTATTTATCGCGAGTGCATGCTTGTGGTCTGTGCATTTTTGTTATTTAAATATTGTTTCTTTTAAACTTGTGTTCTTGTGCATTTTTGTTGTGCGCTTGCGCTATTAGCTCTGTGGGTAAGCTTCTCGTTGTTTGTTGTTTATGTTTAGCTGCACATCGCCTCTCTGGTGTGCAAGATTTCGTGGGCAAGCAAGCAATCTATAAATAGACTACTCTCGCACTCTCGCGCTCTCTCTCCTTTTTTTTCAACTTGCGCTTTGATCTTTTTCTACTTTCTGCCGCTTGTTGGTGCTCCATACGCTATTAATCTAATCTTAATAATTCTCTTTTTACATTTGGCTGCGTTATTATAGTAGATACCCATAATAATGGACCATAAAATTGTCTGTTTTATAAAAACTTGCCAAATGCCAATTACGGCAAGTCAATCCAGCATACCTTGTTGGCTGTGTGATAATGTCGTGCATTCTAAATGTGCGGGTTACACTGGTCTTGTGGGGGATGCTGTTGCCAAACGAACTGGTTTGCACTATAGTTGCGACTCGTGTAGGGAGATTGATGGTGAAATGCGGGCGTTTATGCGTCAGACCAGGAGTGGCTTTAGGGGTCTGATTGTTGGTTTTCGTAAACTTAACGATCAGCTCACAGCCCTGGACACCCAATTTAATAGCCTTAAACTGTTAGATGAGTCTCCGGGGCCTAAAAATCCCACTCCTTGTGATCTGCCGTTGCCTAATACCCTTCAGCCTCCGACTGCTATTCAGCAGCCTACTACACCGATTAAACAGCAGTTCATCTTGTTTGTTACTCCGGTAGCTGTGAGGTCTGCTGTGGACACTGATCCTGTCCCGAAAAGTGTGACATCGGCACGAGAAAAACCAGTCGAATTATCCGTGTCGTCCGCTGTCGTGGGTGTTCCGAAAGGGCGACAGCAACAATTAAATTTACAACAGCCGCTAGAAGGCTCGTCGTCCGGACTACCGGCTGTTTTAGGTACCATAGTTAATAGTGTTCCCACTGTCCTACCTGTGGCACCTAAGCTTCTAGTCGGTGTTCCACCGAAGAGACTTATTTTTGTTTCTAGGCTTGCCCCTCACTTTTTATTAGATGAGGTAAAAGCCTTTATACAGGCAAAAATTCAAGCCCCAGGTATACTGGTGGAGAAATTTAAGTTTGCTTATGTAAGGGATATTGCGTCCTTTAAAATAAGTGTTCCGCCAGAAATATTTACTGATATTTGTTGTAAAGAGTTTTGGCCGGAGCACTTAATAGTGAAAGAACATAAGGCAAAAAAGAAAAATCGGACTCCGATTTTATTACCACCTATTTCAAATGGCGCATCAACTTTAGTTGCTGCGTCAAAAAACTAATTCCATCTTTCGAGCTTGCCTACCAGAATGTTAGAGGTCTTAAATCTAAACTCGCTAAACTGTATTTAGACTCTCTTGCTTTTAACTTTCAAATTATCGCTTTTACTGAGACCTGGCTGAAGCCGGACATCTCAGACTCTTCAATTTTTACCTCCAAATACACCACTTATAGATGCGATCGAGCTTCCCGTATCGGAGGAGGAGTACTTATAGCTGTCGAGTCTGCTCTTTCGTCGGAACGCATTGATCTTCCCATCTCAGAGATTGAGTTGGTGGCTGTATGAGTTGTATTTGGTACTTTTTCTATCTTCATTACATGTTCATATTTACCTCTTCTATCTAATTTGTCTCCTATCAAACCCATCTTAATGCTATTAAATCTGTCTCCTCCCTACTTTCTGATAGAGACCTTTTAGTAGTTCTTGGGGACTTTAATTTTCCTGTTGTCGAGTGGTCATCGCCATCAGACTCAAACTTTCTGTTGCCGTCATCGTCAAACGAATTTATTGATGGTCTACATGAATTGGCCTTACGGCAAGTTAATCGTGTGCGCAATTCAAGAAACAGATCTCTTGATCTAATTTTCGTGTTGGATACGTTCAACAGTGTTGTGCACAGGATCAATCCGCTTACACTTCCTGAAGACCCTTTTCCTCCAACTCTGGAACTGGTCATTGATTTACCAGCCCGAGTTCCTATCAAGGAACCGGAATTAGCTGAATGTATGCGTTGTTTCAGAAAGGCTGATTTTCATAAGCTAAATGATCTTATTCTGCAAGTCGACTGGTCCCAACTGTACAATTGTGCAGACATTGATGTTGCCTTGAAACTTTTTTATGACACCTTGTACTCGATTTTTGATGTCTGCGTTCCTCTTGATCACCCAGCGAGGCCTGATAGGCCTCCCTGGTTCTCAAATGAACTGATGAGGTTAAAAAACGTGAAGTCGAGGTGTTATAACAAGTTTAAGAAATCGGGAAATCACTCTGATTTCTCCCGCTATGCAGTTGCCCGATCAAATTTTTCCACCCAAAATTCCATCTGCTATAAGAATTACCTTCGGCGTTGTCGCCTTCAATTTTCACATAATCCTAAACAATTTTTTAACTTTGTCAATTCTAAACGAAAGACATCGTCTTTGCCTTCTTCGGTTAAGTTTGCAGATGAGTGCGCGAACACTGATCCAGGCATAGCCGCTGTGTTCGCAAACTTTTTTCAAACTACCTACTCCTCCTCTAGGTATAATAAAAATCAGCCTTATCCTTATCAGTTACAGAGGTCAAACTGCATCTTTAATCCCATTATTACCGAAAGTTAAAACTATTAAGCCGGCTTACTCACCGGCCCCTGATGGTGTTCCTGCCTGGTTGCTTAGATACTGCGCTGCAGCATTATGTAAACCTGTTTTAAAACTTTTTGAATTGTCCGTTAACACTTCATCTTTTCCGACCATTTGGAAGGAATCATACATTATCCCTCTCCATAAGAAAGGGAGTAAGTCCGATGTCGAAAACTATAGAGGTATTTCCAAATTATCCGCTATACCTAAAGCTTTTAAGAGAATTATAACGTCTAAGCTGCAACATTTATGTAGTTCTATTATTTCACCTTCCCAGCATGGGTTCGTGAAGCGCAGATCTACAACCACTAACCACTAACCACTACTTCGTTTGTAATTGATGGGTTTAAAAAAAGAAAGCATACTGACGTCATCTGTACTGATTTCAGTAAGGCTTTCGACTCTGTCAACCATTCCTTGCTGCTTCATAAATTAAGCCTTCTCGGCCTCCCAGTCAATCTTTTGAATTGGATTTCAGAGTATTTGCGTGACAGAACCCAAAAGGTTCATTTCAGAAATTCATTTTCTATACGTATTCTGGTGACTTCCGGTGTTCCTCAAGGTAGTCATCTTGGCCCGCTACTCTTTACTCTTTTCATCAATGACCTTCCCTCGATACTGTCTCAGTCTCGAGTATTAATGTATGCTGATGATGTAAAATTATGCCTTGCATATAAGGATATGGCATCATGTCATCTCTTACAAGCGGACATTGATGCGTTTCAGGCTTGGTGCCTAGCCAACCTGTTAAACTTAAACTGCTCTAAATGTAAGGTAATGACCTGCTATAGAAGCCCTCCTCAATTGGTTTCTTACATCCTTGATAGCATACCGCTCGAGCGTGTTAATAGTACTTCTAATGAAGTTAATGATCTAGGTGTCATCCTTGATCATAAACTTAAATTCGACTCTCATGTTAATACCGTTATGGGTTTCATCAAGCGATGGTCGAAGGAGTTTGACGATCCGTACACGACAAAAACACTTTATATATCTTTGGTACGACCTATTCTTGAGTATGCCTCATGTATCTGGTCACCACAATATGCTACCCATCAGGACAGAATTGAATCCGTTCAGAAACAATTCTTGTTGTTTGCCCTTATTGGTTTAAATTGGGATCCTCGTGTGCGGTTACCGTCATACTCCAGTAGACTTCTGATGATTAACCTTCCTTCCTTAATTAATCGTAGAACCATGCTGGGTGTAATATTTATTCATAAATTAATTACTGGTGAAATCGACTCTTCTGTGTTGACTAGCCAATTAAATTTATCTTTCCCTACTAGACTTACTCGTAATTTTGTACCTTTATCGCTTCAATTTTGCTCAACTAATTATGCCTTGCATGAACCGTTTAGGGTTCTCTGTGACGACTATAACAAGCATTACAGAGTATTCTGCTCGGAAGCTTCTCTTCCTTGTATAAGGTCTTCTATTCTAAACTATTTAGCAAGTAGATAGTCCTATCTTTATTTGTAATTGCATTTGTACACATACTCGTAGTTTGTATCGATTTTTTTTTTAATATTTTTTGTTCATATTTACTTTGCATTTCGTGTCGTACGTTACACGACTGCGCCCCTCGGTCGGTTGGGCGGGAGGTGGGATGCAGTACGTTGCATCGGGATTCGCGTTAAAAAAAAAAAAAAAAAAAAAAACAAAACACCATTATTATTAATTTGACCTACACAGAGCATACGTTCGCTAACTTGGACTGACTTGGACTGACGCTCACAGACTTCAACATGTGTGGCAAATTCCGCTGTTACTAAGCGTGCAAATTCAAATCTCAATAGAATTACAAAATACAAGAAAATAAGATAACTTAGATTTACATTAAAGACTTTAATGTTGAATTGCTCAAGGGGGTTTGAGCGTTTTCCGAGTTACCTTGTATAACTCGAACTTGATTGTTAGTTCTATTGCCTCCATTTGATCCGCCTTTTCTCGAGCCACCTCTAGAGTTAGTATTGTTATCATTATTATTATTGTACCGTTGGCCGCCTCTGTTAAAGTTACGGCCTATATACTTACCACGACCGCGATTTCGAACGCGGTGTGAGTAATTTTGCAAATACATAATAGTATTAGTTTCTTCGGCTATATCATTGGATGTTTCAATAAATGCAGCTATTGCTTCGTCCATATTGTTGAATAGACGTGAACGCATAACTGTCTTAACATCTTTATTTAGTTACAGCCTGTTTGGTACTTAACGATTTAGCTTGTTCTAGGGTATATTCTTTTTCAATATATGCACCTTCTAAAGACTTAGCTAATTTTTCTATTCCTGAGTATAGACGTTAGGTGTCTTGTTTGTCTGCGAAAGATTCAATAATCTTGCAGATATATTGTCAATTGACTCGCCCTTTACGTTAGATTTAAGTCTGGTGATCTACCGTATTTTCATTGCTTATTATATTTCTATCTGGTCCTTTTAGGTTTATTTTTATTAAAGACACAGCTAAGAGTTCATGTGCGCCCTGTATTGTTTTTATAATTTTCAGCTTTACCGCTGAAGTACGGTATAATCTTTGATGCAGTGTTTATAAATTCAATATTGGTTTGCTCCATGATTACTAATTTTTGTTCAACATCGCTGGAGTTCGTGTCGGAATCGGACCGATAATTATTTTCTGCTATTTCGGGTATCTCTTGTAGATATTTTCTTGACTTCTGGGTCAGTATTACTTTTTGATTCGTATTCCTCCGTTTAATCTATTTTCCTGCTCTTTATTTAGTTCTTCACTAGTTCTAACTGTCTAAGGGGTATTAAAGATTTTCGGTATCGATATATCTAGATTATACGTCCTTTCGACTGATATTCAATTTGATCGAAATTTGACCAATAATGTAGATACTAATGACCAGTGTGATTGATTTAGCTTTTCCCTGTTATTATGTATTAGTGTTCGTGCCTCATTAAAACACTCTACTAATATCTTTGAATGTTTACTGATAGTTTCAGTAAGAATATTTCTATGTTATGAAAGACATTTATAAGATTGTGTGTCGTGTAATATGGCATGTATCTGTTGCCGTTCCATATATAATATCTAACTGCCTGATAGGTGATAGGTGATTGCAAAAAGAATCCCAGTTCACGAGCGGGGTTGTTCATTTTAAACTTTAACTTTTATTGAACTTAACCTAAATACTATAATTATTAATTTGACCTACACAGAGCATACGCCCGCTGACTTGGACTGACGCTCACAGACTTCAACATGTGTGGCAAATTCCGCTGTTACTAAGCGTGCAAATTCAAAGCTCAATAGAATTGATTTCTCCAGGATGTATAATTCTGTGAGAAATCAATTCTTAAAACTGAATAACGTGGCTAATCAGCTCTCGAGTTGCTTAGCAAATTATAATTTGAGTCTCCAACCAATCGCCGGATGGACTCTATATTTTTGCAGTTGCCCTCTACGTCTGTTGAGACACCTACGCCTTTCTTGTCCTTACCTAGCAACTTGGATTTATCTCCAATGTTGTCTTTATCGCCTAGTCCAAGCGACTGCTCAATTACCCCCATTTCACCCCCTATAGTAGTTCCAGTAGGGCACGTACCTGATACTGTCCCATTTATCCAAACTGCCTCAGCACCGTCAGCTCCTGTCCGCAAAGGTAGACCTACGCGTAATCTTGCCCAGATTGTTAAACACAATCATGGTGCCTCTTTAGCTCCTCCAACTCCTCTACTACCTGCAGCCCCATCAGTACCTACTTTAACGGTTGTTGCCCCTCGTAGGCAAGTTTTTGTGTCTCGACTTTCATCGGACACCACTTCTGAGTCATTGGCAGCCTATATTGCTAGCAAATCTTCTGCTAGCGTGTCAATAACCAAATTTAATTTCTCCACCCCTCGTGAAATATCATCATTCAAAATAAATGTTTCACATGATATGTTCCCAATCATTTGTGATCCCAAATTTTGGCCTCTACACATGATTGTTCACGAGTTCAAGCCAAACGAGTCGATCTAGCCATGTCCGTCTGTCTGTCCGTCCGTCCGTTCGTCCGTCCGTATGTATGAACGCAAGGATCTCAGGACCTATAAGAGCTAGAGACTTGAAATTTTAGATGTAGGTGCAAGTAAGAGGTTCTAGTCGGGAGCTCCCGACTAGGGGATACCCTGAATCCTCTAATTCCATCACCAAATGCAGCGCGCGCTTATAGATAGAGAGTAGCGGGGAGGTGGGGATAGGTATAAAATGAAAGATACTTGATATATATATACTATTCTAGAAGCTACATGTCAAGTTTAGTAACTCTAGCTCTTATTATTTACCAAAATTGCTTAAAAACGGGATTTCGATATACATTTTTATCGATTACTTGGAAACGGGGCAAGTTATCGTTTATCGGAAACAAACTCGAACTGCGCGGGCACTAGGAGCACCTACATCTAAAATTTCAAGTCTCTAGCTCTTATAGGTCCTGAGATCCTTGCGTTCATACATACGGACGGACGGACGGACGGACGGACGGACGGACGGACGGACGGACGGACGGACAGACAGACGGACATGGCTAGATCGACTCGGCTATTGATGCTGATCAAGAATATGTATACTTTATGGGGTCGGAGATGCTTCCTTCTGCCTGTTACATACATTTGCATTTTGCACAAAAACATAATACCCCTTTTACCCATTTTTAATGGGTTCAGGGTATAAAAAGCGAAACCAGCCTGTCACCCTTTTAGACCCATTAATACAGGGTACTTTTCTGCCCCAAAAAACTAACTTCGTCTCCTGACCAACTCTCCATTTATTACCAGAATGTCGAAGGTCTCATTTCCAAGCTTAAAAATCTCTTTTATTGGCCAGCTCTTCCTTCGATTAGGAAATTTTCGCATTTTCAGAAACATTACTAAATTCAACCATATCTGATTTTGAGGTTTTTCGAACATATATATTTTGCATAGAAATAATTGGCCGACTCAAGATGGTGGGGTATTAATTGCCGTTAAAGCCCCTCTTCAGTCAAAACATTTTTGTTTCAGGTGTATTTTCCTTCACGGAATATCTATATTACATGCTCTTATGTCCCTCCTTCTTCTGATATTCAAGTTAATATGAAACATATTACTCGTATTAAAGAAGTTTCTTTACACGTGCGTGATAATGACCTATTTATGGTGTTGGGTGATTTTAATTTGCCGAACATCTGTTTGTCATGAATCACTGCCGAAAATTATCTAGAGCCCTCAGCACAGCATGATTTTATAGATCGCATGCTTGATATTTCGTTGTTTCAAATCAATTCAATTTCTAATCATTTGAATAGAACACTTGACCTTGTATTTGTTAACGACTACCTTATTTCTAATGTGTCTAGGTCCCCTTCTTTATCTCTTCCTGAGGATGTATATCATCCTACTTTAGAGATTACAATGTTCAATTGTAATCGTCTCTTTTCGTGCTCATCAGCCAATAAACCCTGCCGCTGCTTTCGCAAAGGAAATTATTCATTAATGAATCAGCTGATTTATGCAACCGATTGGTCTTTCTTATATGATTCGGTTGATATTACTTTTTTTTATAGCACCCTAAGCTCCCTCTTAGATATGAGTATTCCCAAGTCAATTCCTTCGACTACTTCTTCAAAACCACCCTGGTTTACTCCCAGATTGTCACATCTTACAAACTTAAAATCTTAATATTTTAAAAAATTTAAAAAGTCTGATTCGTGTACAGACTTGGCTAAATATTCCATAGCCAAGTCGCACTTTCTTCTGAATTCTCAATGCTATGAGAATTATCTAACTCGTTGTAAAAGGCAATTTGCCCAAAATCCGAGACAGTTCTACAATTTTGTAAACTTGAAGCGTAAATCTTCAAGTTTGCCAACTTTTTTTCTTTCGGGATGGATAAAGCTAGTAACGACTCTGATTCTGCTAACCTCTTTGCTAACTTTTTCCAATCAACTTACTCCTCAGTCTGTCCTAATAATAAATCTTACCCTTATACTATTTCTTCCTCTAGTACTATACCTCCTCCTATTATTTCACACTCCTCTCTCCTGTTAGCTATAAACTCTTTAAAATCTTCTTACTCTCCTGGGCCTGACAATATTCCTAGTTGTCTACTCAAGGAGTGTAGTTCTTCCCTCCTTTATCAATTGCTAAAGCTTTTTAATCTATCTCTTGAATCTTCTGTCTTTCTATCTCTTTAGAAAGCATCTTATATCATTCCTCTCCACAAGAAAGGTGGAAAGTCTGATATTGCATTACAAAACTGTCCGCTATTCCTAAATTATTTGAAAAAATAATCACTTCAGTTGTCTCCCCTGTTCAACATGGATTCGTAAAGAATCGGTCAACTACGACCAATCTGCTTGAGTTTACTTCCTTGGTAAACGATGCTTTTCTTTCGAAAATGCAAACTGATGTCATTTATACTGACTTCAGTAAGGCATTTGACTCTGTGCACCATGACATTTAACTTTTTAAACTTGACCGAATAGGTTTCCCTCCGTCTCTTTTACTTATTTAAAAGGTAGGACCCAAAGAGTAATGCTGAGGCTGACTACATGTAAACAAGTTCACCTTGCTTCTGGTGTTCCTCAAGGTAGTCATCTTGGACCTTTACTCTTTACTCTTTTTATAAATGATCTCCCCTCTGTTATATCACATGCCCGTGTACTCATGTATGCGGATGATGTGAAACTTATTCTATCATACACTAATCCCCTACATCATTCTCGTCTACAAGACGATTTGAACGCTATGCAACTTTGGTGTTCGGCCAGTCAATTGCATCTGAATTGTTCAAAGTGCATGTTTATGACCTTCAATCGCACGCCTTATCTTGTCAGTTATACAATCGACAATACCCCTTTGCAACGTATCTTAACAGTTTAGTATCTAGGCGTTCTTTTTGATTATAAACTCTGTTTCAATCTTCACATAGATACCATCGTTAATGAGGCAAAAGGTGTACTTGGATTCATTAAACGATGGTCTAAAGAGTTTAATGACCCTTTTATAACGAAACTTCTGTACATCTCTCTTGTTCGCCCTATCCTTGAATACTGCTCTTTCATCTGGTCTCCGCAGTATAACAATAGCCAGGGTCGTATTGAATCTGTTCAGAAGCAATTTCTGCTTTTTGCCTTTCGATGTTTCAATTGGGACCCTAATCTTCTGTTGCCATCCTACTCCAGCAGGCTTCTTCTTCTTAACCTTCCGTCGTTAACCACCGTAGGGCAATTCTCGGTGTTGTCCTTCTACATAAGTTGATTATTGGCGATATAGATTCTCCTTTTCTGCTAGGGCGTCTTCAATTCTCTGTTCCGTCTAGACCAACCAGAAATTACCGCCCCTTATTCCTGTCTACGTGCACAACAGACTACGCTATGCACAATCCTTTTTGGGTGCTATGTAAAAATTATAATACTTTGCATTACGTTTTCTCTACCGAACTTTCTCTACCGAACTTTCTCTACCCCTTATAAAATCGTTGCTTTCAGGATACCTTCGGGAAGTCACTGACCATTCCCAGCTATGTGCAGGGGCATAGCTTGCCGGACAGGCTGTAAATTTCCCCCCACCGGGTCGGTGACTTCCTATTACTTTTCTCTCTGTCCTCTCTACTTAACACTCTATATATCTAGCTTACATTTTTTTACTTTATTAACGATCTTCTTACTTTATTTTTTCGTATTTATTGTATTTTATTAAATAATATAGCAAACTAAGATTATTTTTAATTTTACTTAAGAACACTTATTTCCTACTTACACCCTTTTTGCTTAGATGTAGACTCTTATAGCGTCACTGACAAATTTAGCTGTGAAAAGGGGCACAGCTGGCCGGACTGGCAACTAAAACACCTCCATCGGTCGGTGATGCTATTTAGAGAACTGTGTTATCTAACTAGGCTTTTAGCATATAATTGCATTATCTATTGTATGTATAATCTACGGAATAATAAGGAAGACACTTGTTTTGTCGTCCTTAAATAAATAAATAAAAAAAAAATAACCTTTATTTCTGCTTGTAAAAATGTACTTGAAATTGCTTTTGATTCTGGGAACTTTAATTTATTTAGATATATAGCTTCTGATATCCTTGCGGTTCAAGCATACGGACAAACGGATATCGACATCCTGTTTTTTGAGCAAATTGGGTATATGTTTTAGAGTAGTATATATATATAAAGTATCATTTATTTTTCCTATCGCCACCTCCCCGCTACTATCTCATAGCTATACATCAAGTTAATAACCCAACTTGTATTGCCCAACAATTTAAACTACAATTTAAATGCAATTAACTTGAGAATACAGAAGTATTCCATGGTACAATAAGATATACTGTAGAAAATTTCATTAAGATTGGATAAGAAACACGATGAGTCAGTGGGAAGTGTCGCGAGTTCGAGCCCTACCGAAGAAACTATTCTTTTTTTTTTTTTTGCCTGGTGTGGCTGTTGAGTAAAGACGGCGGCAAGTAGTGCGGTTAGTTGCAAGTTCGAACGCTGGCAAAGGAACCTTTTGTTTTTTTTAATTTATCTTTATTACTACAAACGAGCACGCATCGCGAGCTTCATTTGGTGTTGGAATAAGAGGGTTCAGGGTATGCCATAGTCGGCAACTCCCGTCTAGAATCTCTTACTTTTTTCTATTGATTTTGTTATTACTAAATTATTTAATTTCGTAATTTTCTATTGATTCGAAATTGACGTTTGGATTTTTGATATTTATATTTTCACTTGTTGTATTCAAAATACAAACTATTGCACTATTACTTGCTACGATGCTGTTAGCTATTAATACCCCAGGATGAATTTCCTGATTTGCTATTAATACAATATCTTCATTTGTCTGAAGTGTGATTTTTCTCATTACTTCTGACCTTGTTGGTAATATTATTGAATTGTCAATATCATTGTCTAAAAGTGATACATGTATTTGGTATTTAAGTGATTGCTGTTTTAGTATTAATTCACATGGTACGGAAAATTCATGATGAACTATTTGGATGTCGTGACTGATTAGTAAATAACGCAAGTCCAATTAATTGTATTGTTCCCATACCAATTCCTGTTAAATTTGTTTTAAAATCGTGATTTATTTCAGAACATAAGCAATTATATTTTAGAATTGATATGTTAGCTACAGTATCTACTAGTAATGTTAATGGTTTTTTTGGTTATGTATTTTTATTATGCTGCTGAGACTTACATTTACATTAAAGACTTTAATGTTGAATTGCTCAAGGGGGTTTGAGCGTTTTCCGAGTTAACTTGTATAACTCGAACTTGATTGTTAGTTCTTTTGCCTCCATTTGATCCGCCTTTTCTCGAGCCACCTCTTGAGTTAGTATTGTTATCATTATTATTATTGTACCGTTGGCCGCCTCTGTTATAGTTACGGCCTATATACTTACCACGACCGCGATTTCGACCGCGGTGTGAGTAATTTTGCTAATACATAATAGTATTAGTTTCTTCGGCTATATCATTGGATGTTTCAATGAATGCAGCTATTGCTTCGTCCGTATTGTTGAATAGACGTGAACGCAAAACTGTCTTTACATCTTTATTTAGTTACAGCCTGTTTGGTACTTAACGATTTAGCTTGTTCTAGGGTATATTCTTTTTCAATATATGCACCTTCTAAAGACAGCTAATTTTTCTATTCCTGAGTATAGACGTTAGGTGTCTTGTTTGTCTAGTGAAAGATTCAATAATCTTGCAGATATATTGTCAATTGACTCGCCCTTTACGTTAGATTTAAGTCTGGTGATCTACCGTATTTTCATTGCTTATTTCTATCTGGTCCTTTTAGGTTTATTTTTATTAAAGACACAGCTAAGAGTTCATGTGCGCCCTGTATTGTTTTTATAATTTTCAGCTTTACCGCTGAAGTACGGTATAATCTTGATGCAGTGTTTATAAATTCAATATTGGTTTGCTCCATGATTACTAATTTTTGTTCAACATCGCTGGAGTTCGTGTCGGAATCGGACCGATAATTATTTTCTGCTATTTCGGGTATCTCTTGTAGATATTTTCTTGACTTCTGGGTCAGTATTACTTTTTGATTCGTATTCCTCCGTTTAATCTATTTTCCTGCTCTTTATTTAGTTCTTCACTAGTTCTAACTGTCTAAGGGGTATTAAAGATTTTCGGTATCGATATATCTAGATTATACGTCCTTTCGACTGATATTCAATTTGATCGAAATTTGAACAATAATGTAGATACTAATGACCAGTGTGATTGATTTAGCTTTTCCCGTTATTATGTATTAGTGTTCGTGCCTCATTAAAACACTCTACTAATATCTTTGAATGTTTACTGATAGTTTCAGTAAGAATATTTCTATGTTATGAAAGACATTTATAAGATTGTGTGTCGTGTAATATGGCATGTATCTGTTGCCGTTCCATATATAATATCTAACTGCCTGATAGGTGATAGGTGATTGCAAAAGAATCCCAGTTCACGAGCGGGGTTGTTCATTTTAAACTTTAACTTTTATTGAACTTAACCTAAATACTATAATTATTAATTTGACCTACACAGTTCATACGCCCGTTGACTTGGACTGACGCTCACAGACTTCAACATGTGTCGCAAATTCCGCTGTTACTAAGCGTGCAAATTCAAAGCTCAATAGAATTGATTTCTCCAGGATGTATAATTCTGTGAGAAATCAATTCTTAAAACTGAATAACGTGGCTAATCAGCTCTCGAGTTGCTTAGCAAATTATAATTTGAGTCTCCAACCAATCGCCGGATGGACTCTATATTTTTGCAGTTGCCCTCTACGTCTGTTGAGACACCTACGCCTTTCTTGTCCTTACCTAGCAACTTGGATTTATCTCCAATGTTGTCTTTATCGCCTAGTCCAAGCGACTGCTCAATTACCCCCATTTCACCCCCTATAGTAGTTCCAGTAGGGCACGTACCTGATACTGTCCCATTTATCCAAACTGCCTCAGCACCGTCAGCTCCTGTCCGCAAAGGTAGACCTACGCGTAATCTTGCCCAGATTGTTAAACACAATCATGGTGCCTCTTTAGCTCCTCCAACTCCTCTACTACCTGCAGCCCCATCAGTACCTACTTTAACGGTTGTTGCCCTCGTAGGCAAGTTTTTGTGTCTCGACTTTCATCGGACACCACTTCTGAGTCATTGGCAGCCTATATTGCTAGCAAATCTTCTGCTAGCGTGTCAATAACCAAATTTAATTTCTCCACCCCTCGTGAAATATCATCATTCAAAATAAATGTTTCACATGATATGTTCCCAATCATTTGTGATCCCAAATTTTGGCCTCCACACATGATTGTTCACGAGTTCAAGCCAAAAAAGCGAAACCAGCCTGTCACCCTTTTAGACCCATTAATACAGGGTACTTTTCTGCCCCAAAAAACTAACTTCGTCTCCTGACCAACTCTCCATTTATTACCAGAATGTCGAAGGTCTCATTTCCAAGCTTAAAAATCTCTTTTATTGGGCAGCTCTTCCTTCGATTAGGAAATTTTCGCATTTTCAGAAACATTACTAAATTCAACCATATCTGATTTTGAGGTTTTTCGAACATATATATTTTGCATAGAAATAATTGGCCGACTCAAGATGGTGGGGTATTAATTGCCGTTAAAGCCCTCTCCAGTCAAAACATTTTTGTTTCAGGTGTATTTTCCTTCACGGAATATCTATATTACATGCTCTTATGTCCCTCCTTCTTCTGATATTCAAGTTAATATGAAACATATTACTCGTATTAAAGAAGTTTCTTTACACGTGCGTGATAATGACCTATTTATGGTGTTGGGTGATTTTAATTTGCCGAACATCTGTTTGTCATGAATCACTGCCGAAAATTATCTAGAGCCCTCAGCACAGCATGATTTTATAGATCGCATGCTTGATATTTCGTTGTTTCAAATCAATTCAATTTCTAATCATTTGAATAGAACACTTGACCTTGTATTTGTTAACGACTACCTTATTTCTAATGTGTCTAGGTCCCCTTCTTTATCTCTTCCTGAGGATGTATATCATCCTACTTTAGAGATTACAATGTTCAATTGTAATCGTCTCTTTTCGTGCTCATCAGCCAATAAACCCTGCCGCTGCTTTCGCAAAGGAAATTATTCATTAATGAATCAGCTGATTTATGCAACCGATTGGTCTTTCTTATATGATTCGGTTGATATTACTTTTTTTATAGCACCCTAAGCTCCCTCTTAGATATGAGTATTCCCAAGTCAATTCCTTCGACTACTTCTTCAAAACCACCCTGGTTTACTCCCAGATTGTCACATCTACAAACTTAAAATCTTAATATTTTAAAAATTTAAAAAGTCTGATTCGTGTACAGACTTGGCTAAATATTCCATAGCCAAGTCGCAATTTCTTCTGAATTCTCAATGCTATGAGAATTATCTAACTCGTTGTAAAAGGCAATTTGCCCAAAATCCGAGACAGTTCTACAATTTTGTAAACTTGAAGCGTAACTCAAGTTTGCCAACTTTTTTGTCTTTCGGGATGGATAAAGCTAGTAACGACTCTGATTCTGCTAACCTCTTTGCTAACTTTTTCCAATCAACTTACTCCTCAGTCTGTCCTAATAATAAATCTTACCCTTATACTATTTCTTCCTCTAGTTCTATACCTCCTCCTATTATTTCACACTCCTCTCTCCTGTTAGCTATAAACTCTTTAAAATCTTCTTACTCTCCTGGGCCTGATAATATTCCTAGTTGTCTACTCAAGGAGTGTAGTTCTTCCCTTCTTTACCCATTGCAAAAGCTTTTTAATCTATCTCTTGAATCTTCTGTCTTTCCATCTCTTTGGAAAGAATCTTATATCATTCCTCTCCACAAGAAAGGTGGAAAGTCTGATATACAAAATTACAGGGGCATTGCAAAACTGTCCGCTATTCCTAAATTATTTGAAAAAATAATCACTTGAATTTGCAGCATTTCTGCAAATCAGTTGTTTCCCCTGTTCAACATGGATTCGTAAAGAATCGGTCAACTACGACCAATCTGCTTGAGTTTACTTCCTTGGTAAACGATGCTTTTCTTTCGAAAATGCAAACTGATGTCATTTATACTGACGGCGTTTGACTCTGTGCACCATGACATTTTACTTTTTAAACTTGACCGAATAGGTTTCCCTCCGTCTCTTTTGCTTTGGATTAATTCTTATTTAAAAGGTAGGACCCAAAGAGTAATGCTGAGGCTGACTACCTCTAAACAAGTTCACGTTACTTCTGGTGTTCCTCAAGGTAGTCATCTTGGACCTTTACTATTTACTCTTTTTATAAATGATCTCCCCTCTGTTATATCACATGCCCGTGTACTCATGTATGCGGATGATGTGAAACTTATTCTATCATACACTAATCCCCTACATCATTCTCGTCTACAAGACGATTTGAACGCTATGCAACTTTGGTGTTCGGCCAGTCAATTGCATCTGAATTGTTCAAAGTGCATGTTTATGACCTTCAATCGCACGCCTTATCTTGTCAGTTATACAATCGACAATACCCCTTTGCAACGTATCTTAACAGTTTAGTATCTAGGCGTTTTTTTTGATTATAAACTCTGTTTCAATCTTCACATAGATACCATCGTTAATGAGGCAAAAGGTGTACTTGGATTCATTAAACGATGGTCTAAAGAGTTTAATGACCCTTTTATAACGAAACTTCTGTACATCTCTCTTGTTCGCCCTATCCTTGAATACTGCTCTTTCATCTGGTCTCCGCAGTATAACAATAGCCAGGGTCGTATTGAATCTGTTCAGAAGCAATTTCTGCTTTTTGCCTTTCGATGTTTCAATTGGGACCCTAATCTTCTGTTGCCATCCTACTCCAGCAGGCTTCTTCTTCTTAACCTTCCGTCGTTAACCACCGTAGGGCAATTCTCGGTGTTGTCCTTCTACATAAGTTGATTATTGGCGATATAGATTCTCCTTTTCTGCTAGGGCGTCTTCAATTCTCTGTTCCGTCTAGACCAACCAGAAATTACCGCCCCTTATTCCTGTCTACGTGCACAACAGACTACGCTATGCACAATCCTTTTTGGGTGCTATGTAAAAATTATAATACTTTGCATTACGTTTTCTCTACCGAACTTTCTCTACCGAACTTTCTCTACCCCTTATAAAATCGTTGCTTTCAGGATACCTTCGGGAAGTCACTGACCATTCCCAGCTATGTGCAGGGGCATAGCTTGCCGGACAGGCTGTAAATTTCCCCCCACCGGGTCGGTGACTTCCTATTACTTTTCTCTCTGTCCTCTCTACTTAACACTCTATATATCTAGCTTACATTTTTTTTACTTTATTAACGATCTTCTTACTTTATTTTTTCGTATTTATTGTATTTTATTAAATAATATAGCAAACTAAGATTATTTTTAATTTTACTTAAGAACACTTATTTCCTACTTACACCCTTTTGCTTAGATGTAGACTCTTATAGCGTCACTGACAAATTTAGCTGTGAAAAGGGGCACAGCTGGCCGGACTGGCAACTAAAACACCTCCATCGGTCGGTGATGCTATTTAGAGAACTGTGTTATCTAACTAGGCTTTTAGCATATAATTGCATTATCTATTGTATGTATAATCTACGGAATAATAAGGAAGACACTTGTTTTGTCGTCCTTAAATAAATAAATAAAAAAAAAATAACCTTTATTTCTGCTTGTAAAAATGTACTTGAAATTGCTTTTGATTCTGGGAACTTTAATTTATTTAGATATATAGCTTCTGATATCCTTGCGGTTCAAGCATACGGACAAACGGATATCGACATCCTGTTTTCCAAATTGGGTATATGTTTTAGAGTAGTATATATATATAAAGTATCATTTATTTTTCCTATCGCCACCTCCCCGCTACTATCTCATAGCTATATATCAAGTTAATAACCCAACTTGTATTGCCCAACAATTTAAACTACAATTTAAATGCAATTAACTTGAGAATACAGAAGTATTCCATGGTACAATAAGATATACTGTAGAAAATTTCATTAAGATTGGATAAGAAACACGATGAGTCAGTGGGAAGTGATGTGGTATGTCGCGAGTTCGAGCCCTACCGAAGAAACTATTCTTTATTTTTTTTTTGCCTGGTGTGGCTGTTGAGTAAAGACGGCGGCAAGTAGTGCGGTTAGTTGCAAGTTCGAACGCTGGCAAAGGAACCTTTTGTTTTTTTTTTAATTTATCTTTATTACTACAAACGAGCACGCATCGCGAGCTTCATTTGGTGTTGGAATAAGAGGGTTCAGGGTATGCCATAGTCGGCAACTCCCGTCTAGAATCTCTTACTTTTTTCTATTGATTTTGTTATTACTAAATTATTTAATTTCGTAATTTTCTATTGATTCGAAATTGACGTTTGGATTTTTGATATTTATATTTTCACTTGTTGTATTCAAAATACAAACTATTGCACTATTACTTGCTACGATGCTGTTAGCTATTAATACCCCAGGATGAATTTCCTGATTTGCTATTAATACAATATCTTCATTTGTCTGAAGTGTGATTTTTCTCATTACTTCTGACCTTGTTGGTAATATTATTGAATTGTCAATATCATTGTCTAAAAGTGATACATATATTTGGTATTTAAGTGATTGCTGTTTTAGTATTAATTCACATGGTACGGAAAATTCATGATGAACTATTTGGATGTCGTGACTGATTAGTAAATAACGCAAGTCCAATTAATTGTATTGTTCCCATACCAATTCCTGTTAAATTTGTTTTAAAATCGTGATTTATTTCAGAACATAAGCAATTATATTTTAGAATTGATATGTTAGCTACAGTATCTACTAGTAATGTTAATGGTTTTTTTTGGTTATGTATTTTTATTATGCTGCTGAGACTTACATTTACATTAAAGACTTTAATGTTGAATTGCTCAAGGGGGTTTGAGCGTTTTCCGAGTTAACTTGTATAACTCGAACTTGATTGTTAGTTCTTTTGCCTCCATTTGATCCGCCTTTTCTCGAGCCACCTCTTGAGTTAGTATTGTTATCATTATTATTATTGTACCGTTGGCCGCCTCTGTTATAGTTACGGCCTATATACTTACCAAGACCGCGATTTCGACCGCGGTGTGAGTAATTTTGCTAATACATAATAGTATTAGTTTCTTCGGCTATATCATTGGATGTTTCAATGAATGCAGCTATTGCTTCGTCCGTATTGTTGAATAGACGTGAACGCATAACTGTCTTAACATCTTTATTTAGTTACAGCCTGTTTGGTACTTAACGATTTAGCTTGTTCTAGGGTATATTCTTTTTCAATATATGCACCTTCTAAAGACTTAGCTAATTTTTCTATTCCTGAGTATAGACGTTAGGTGTCTTGTTTGTCTGCGAAAGATTCAATAATCTTGCAGATATATTGTCAATTGACTCGCCCTTTACGTTAGATTTAAGTCTGGTGATCTACCGTATTTTCATTGCTTATTATATTTCTATCTGGTCCTTTTAGGTTTATTTTTATTAAAGACACAGCTAAGAGTTCATGTGCGCCCTGTATTGTTTTTATAATTTTCAGCTTTACCGCTGAAGTACGGTATAATCTTTGATGCAGTGTTTATAAATTCAATATTGGTTTGCTCCATGATTACTAATTTTTGTTTAACATCGCTGGAGTTCGTGTCGGAATCGGACCGATAATTATTTTCTGCTATTTCGGGTATCTCTTGTAGATCTTTTCTTGACTTCTGGGTCAGTATTACTTTTTGATTCGTATTCCTCCGTTTAATCTATTTTCCTGCTCTTTATTTAGTTCGTCACTAGCTCTAACTGTATTAAAGATTTTCGGTATCGATATATCTAGATTATACGTCCTTTCGACTGATACTCAATTTGATCGAAATTTGACCAATAATGTAGATACTAATGACCAGTGTGATTGATTTAGCTTTTCCCTGTTATTATGTATTAGTGTTCGTGCCTCATTAAAACACTCTACTAATATCTTTGAATGTTTACTGATAGTTTCAGTAAGAATATTTCTATGTTATGAAAGACATTTATAAGATTGTGTGTCGTGTAATATGGCATGTATCTGTTGCTGTTCCATATATAATATCTAACTGCCTGATAGGTGATAGGTGATTGCAAAAGAATCCCAGTTCACGAGCGGGGTTGTTCATTTTAAACTTTAACTTTTATTGAACTTAACCTAAATACTATAATTATTAATTTGACCTACACAGAGCATACGCCCGCTGACTTGGACTGACGCTCACAGACTTCAACATGTGTGGCAAATTCCGCTGTTACTAAGCGTGCAAATTCAAAGTTCAATAGAATTAAAAAATACAAGAAAATAAGATAACTTAAAGTAACAGGACCGAATGCTCGACCGCTTTAGAGAGCCACTAAATTCAGCTCAACTCAACCGTGATAGCGCGTGATCTATTGAGTGATAAGACATAACTCAAATGCGGCAGGTTCATTTTCGTTAAGCGCTCTTTTCATGCACTCTTATAATATCTGCTCTTAGGCTGGCGCGATTGCTCTTGCTTGTTGGCTGTAGCCCAAACATTCTCCTCCCTTTGATGATTGCAGCATTTATCATCAAATTTACGTCCGCAAGCTGTCAGATTCTCGGGCTTGGTACCTTATCTTAAACTGAAAATAGAAGAGTACAATTTAACATTTACGTAAAGGTTAGGTGTCATTATCAAGCCAATTATTATAAATTATAAATGGACAGAGCTTGGTTACTATCCGTTTGATAACACCACTGCTTGTTTTTAGAGTCGCATCTCTAATCCATCTGCACCAGCATGAGTACTTGTAATCCGACCCAATGACCACCGATGCGAAGGGAATCGTTCATCCTTAATTAACACCATGCATCCAACATCTAGGTTTCTCATCATCTGCAGCCATTTTGGTCTTCTCTGCAACCGTGTCAAGTATTCAGAGTTCCACCTTTTCCAAAATTGTTGTGAATAGTATTGACAGTTTCTTCACCGATGCACTAAACTCAGTTGAGGTACTTCAGCTGTTGGAGGCGACAAGAGCGCATCACCAGTGAGAAAGTGATCGTGGGTTTACACCATCAAATCCTTAGGATCATTTGAAATAGGACATAAAGGGCTTGAATTAAGACCCAATTTGTGCTAATACGGTCGCGATTTCCTCAAAGGTTAACACTCGCTCTCCAATGGTTCCCTTGAGATAATACTTCATGGACATAACTGCGGCTTCCCATAACCCACCAAAGTTTGGAGCTGATGGAGGGTTGAAATGCCAAGGGATTCCCTTATTTAGCAATTTTGTCGCGATTAATCTTGAAATGTATCAGTAGTATGCCTCCCTATCAGCTTGTAGTTTTTGTTGGCTCAAACAAAATTTGTACCACAGTCACTATAAATATCTGTACATAGACCGCGTCTGCCTATTGTAAGAATCGGCCAGGTCAACTGAGTGAGATACGCTTATACAAACATAAGTAAATGATAAAATAGTTAAATGCGTTAACTTAGATTCGTATGAAGCGTCCTTCCTCTTTTTATTGGCTTGCTGCTTTTTTCTAGTGATGCTTAACTCGATACTTCTTCGCCTAATTATCTATTCGCTGTGAATGGCAATGGGTTGAAATTGCCAGACGCTTACATTCGGCTTTCATGACATTCGAAGCGTCCTCGCGAGATGAGTTTACTTGTTCATCAACGGAGTCATTATCTTCGTTGGGCTCCTCTGGCGGTAACTGACAGCATGGTTTAATTTTGTCTGAAGAATACTCCGATTTATGTTTTTGTGTTCGGTCAGCATTCGGGATATCCTCAACAAGATATCGGTCCTATGTCAAAATCTTGCTGATTATAAATGGTCCTTTGAAATGTGGCTCTAATTTGCGTGATGTGCCCGTGCTGCATGGTTCATTTTCGACCAAAAAAAAATCTCCAGGCTTATACACTGTCGGCTTGGCGTGTCTTGTTGAAAATGGTATCGGCTTGATGTCGTCATAATGGTACTGACCCTCTTTGCGACCACCTCGTTGCTTATAAAATGCGCAGCACACACAGGACTTTATATAAACCAAAGTAAATTTCTAATACGGCTCATTGTTTTCTCGATGCTCATATGGCCTGATATATCATGACATTCATAAAGGATTTGATACCGTAACTGCTTAGGCACAACCCATAAGAGTTTGTTGTTATACTTGCGATAGAGCCGATCTAATTCAATGACATACTCGTCATTTTCGGTTGCTTTAGCAGATTTCATATTGCTTACAATGTTTTGGATCTTTTCATTTTGAAGTTGTATACTTCCTGCAAGATCTCAACATCGGCGATGTAAACTTGGGCCTTAACGATCCTTCCGTCGATCCATATATCCAAAATCTTAGATTCTGTTAGAAATCGTGTACCACCGCAAATGCCTCTTATACGAATTTGACGATGCGCATTAATATACTGAGCAACCGACTTGCGAACAATACTCACTTGGCTACCAGTATCTATAAAAGCGACGTACGGTTGTTTTTGGACGATTATCTGTTAAGAGAACCATTTGTCTCTATTTATGACACCAAGACGATTTACATTTACATACTTCAGCTGGCTTGCACTTTACGTTACTCGGGTGGCATTTGTTGCAATTAGAACAGCGCTGACATTTCGGTTCCTTTGGACACTAATTTGCAAAGTGACCACAATTGGATGCAATTATAAAATTTGAGTGTTGCCTTTGGTTTCATTGTCTTTGAATTTTTCTCAAGCCTTTGTTCAACGTTGTCTCTGAATTCATGTTGTCTACCTCGATTGGCAAAATAGGATTCCGCCGTTTCTCGCATCTGCTTCATTGTTGAGAAGTGCATTGCTGCGATACTCTGCAGCAGTTCACGGAACTGAGGACCTGATGGTGTATATCGTATTACAGCTGCCTCACTAAGATTAAATCGAACTCCCAGGACGGACATACGAAAACAATATTCCCTTATTGTCTCTTTTGGACGTCTAATCGATTTTGCAATGGCGTAGTGGATTTCTGCTTCATCTGGTGTAACACCAAAATCGTCGCGAAGTGCGTTTGCAAAGTCGTGCCATGTCGTATGAAGTCTTGGCGAATAGTCAAACCACATTCTGGCTGGACCTTTGAGTCGAGTGTAGATTGCGAGCATTAAAAACATTTTGTCCCACTTATATGCCTCAACCACTTTGATGACACGATCAATGAACTGATTGACTGGAATGGAGTTCTCATCTGTTGGGTCAAACTCGAAGCTTGACGATTGGCTGTGCTTTGTTGATACCCATCATCCACCTCGCTTTCTGTATCTTGGACTAAGTTGTTTATAGCTGGTTCCGAATTCAACATTTGTCCACTAGCACTAGCGCATTGCATGCTTATAAACTGTCTCATAATTTCACTTAACCTTTTTTTTCGTTTTGTAGCCTTCCTCTTCTCCATGACTTTGCCGAGGGGCATGTGGCATTTCAACGTCAAGCCTTCATGCTCCTGTAATCGACGAATTAATTCATCCCGTGTGCCACATGTCGACAATTCTCGCTCTATCTAATGGAATTTTAGCTGATGACTTTTAAATCTCCTATCCTTTGCATATTTCCAAATTTGTTTTTTTCTCTTTTCAATTTTTGTCTACAAAGTGCTCGTACAAAATGATGACAACTTTTCTGTCAATTGCTTCTCCGCAACAGCAATCGCAATGTTAGCTCTAGTTGTGAAATTCCCTTGTGAAATTCACTAACACATGCGTACATACAGGACTTCTATCTGTACCTATACACACTTACGCTGCAGGAAACGTATTCCAACTTATGAAACAGTCTGACGCTAAGATGGAGGGAACTTATCCCAGCTTGCAGTAATCTTTGTCACTTAGACCTTTGGGAACATATCCCAATGCAAACTTCTCATCCTGACTTCTATGAGTTTCTTCTTTGCATGTGTTTGTATATGCGTGTAGGCGAACACGGCATATCTATGTACATACATATATCTATCTCACTTCTGAACTGTAAGAATCGGCCAGGTCGACTGAGTGAGATATGCTTATACAAACATAAGTAAAGGACAGAATAGTTTAAAGCGTTAACTTCACAAAGATATGCTTAAAAACTTAGATTCTTAAGAAGCGTCCGTCCTCTTTTTTATTGGCTTGCTGCTTTTTCTAGTGGTGCCTAACTCGATACTTCTTCGCCTAGTTATCGATTCGCTTGAATGGCAATGGGTTGAGATTGCCAGACGATTACACTATGAATCGATGTAAGGCTCCTAAAAACGCATCTGACGTTAATTCTCCAACTGGCTCTAAATGTATAGCCTTGGTCACCAAACATATAAGCACGGCGACGTATCCCCTTTGTGCTACACGTCCTCTTCCCTTGGATGGAAAAATATTAATAGGTCCAGCATAGTCAACTCCGACAGATGAGAAAGCTCTTGAGGGCCGCACACGCACCGCTGGCAAATTTCCCATTTGTTGACTTGCAAACTTAGGCTTCATTTTGAAACATTTAATACATTTATGTATACCAAAACGAACTGCGTTACGCCCATTGATAATCCAAAATTTCTTTCTTATATAATTGAGTATGAGCGATGAGCCTCCATGCAAGGTGCAAGCATGACTATAATTTACGACAAGACTCGTGAAAAAATGTTTATAGGTCAATATATATGGATGTTTCTCATTCACTGGCAACAAGGCATTGCGTAATCTTCCACCGAGCCGTAAGACGCGCTCCCGCAAATCAAAATATGGGTTGAGAGGTATTAAACTGCTATATCTTGGGAGCGGCTTGCTAGAAGAAAGTGCTTTCCATTCGTTTTTAAAACAGTCCCGTTGCACCAATCTTATTACTTCTCTAATTCATCTGTTGATACCTCACTTCGCTTACGCTCAGACTCTATGCGAAAGTTTCGAATTAAACGTTTAACATATGCCATAACTCGGAGATGTCGGGGTTGCGATGAATATTGACCTATGAACATCGAGAGTGCTTTCCATTTGTTTTCAAAACAGTCCTTTTGCACCAATCTTATTACTTCTTTGAGGCTTTCCTCTAGTTCATCTGTTGATACCTTAATTTGCTTACGCTCATATTCTATTATGCGACAGTTTCGAATAAAACGTTTAACATATGTTATAGCTCGAAGAAGTCTGGTATACGATGAATTATGACCTATGAACATCGAGCTAGCATCTCTTCCAATGATATCTTGTGGCAAGTTAAGCTTCTTGTCTCAATACTCACATGTGACTGTTGATCAATGTTATTGCAAGGCCATCCTTCTTCCGGACCCTGTAACCACTGCGGTCCATGCCACTACATTTCACATGTCGTCAACTTAGATACGCTAATTCCCCGACTCAGATGGTCGTCAGGATTATCAATCGAGGGAACATGTCTCCATTGTCTTCCATTCGAGATCTCCAGAATTTTGTTTATGCGATTTGAAACAAATACCTTCGAGTTTGCACCTCTTCCACGGATCCAACTGATGGCTATCATTGAGTCGGACCAAAAAATAGTACTGCAGAAGTTTATATTATTTCGCAAATTCTATTTTAAATACTTATAAATTTTCGCAGCTTCAAGAGCAGCGCACAACTCGGTTCTGGGTATGGTTATTTGTGGCTTAACAGGCGAGACCTTACATTTTGACAGCAGCAACTCCGTATGAAATGCGTGATCCCTTGGAACACGTAAATATGCAACCGCTCCATAGGCTTGAGTTGATGCATCACAAAATATATGCAGTTCTGCTGCTGCGTTATATAATCCCCATGTTATATATCGTGGTATGCGTATGTCTGAAATATTGAGCAAGTCCGTTAAAAAGTTCTCCCATTCTCTCCAAACGGCTTCTGGCACTATGTCATCCCAGCCAATCTTATCCTTCCATAGACGCTGCATCAGTATTTTCCCGGTTATAACAATGGGACTCAGCCATCCCATAGGATCGAATAACCTCCAACTGTTGACAGTATTGACCGCTTCGTCGGTAAGCCTGCTGATAGATCAAAATTTAAATGAAAATATGTCATCAACATACATCTGATGTTTCACCACATCCAATGCCAATGCAAATGTCTCTTTTTCGTCCGCAGCTAGCTGTCGCATAGCTAATTAGGGTGCTGAACTAGTTCCAAACAAAAGTGTTAAGCATGCATACTTCTCGATGTAATTGTTCTTATCGGGTTTCCATAATATGCGCTGATACTGGACATCTTCCCTTGGAATATTGATGCACCTGTAAATTTTTTCTACATCAGCCATAAACACGAATCCTAGACCACGCCAATTGAGAATAACTCCAGGCAGCTGCAAGTGTAAGATATCATTCAATGACTTCCCATTGCGTGTCTTACTCGAGCCATCGAACACAACTCGGACCTTCGTAGTTGATGATGTTTCCTTTATAACTGCGTGATGCGGTAGATAACAATGTTGAACTCCTCCTTCGGATGATTGCATGATGTTATAAATCTTACGCGTAACCCGTTCCATTTGGCCCAGGTTCAGATAGTCATTAATGGTGTGACAATATGCTTCTTCAACCTGGGGTCTGCAGGCGTCTGTCCTGATAATCTTGCTTCAGTGCGCTTCGATATGACGAACCAATTACCATAGTTGGATCCAGATGGCACAAAAAGGTAGACGCACAAAATATTTTCCCGAAGATAAGCGACGATGAGTATTGACAAAAAGTCTTTCATTCGCTAAACCATAGATTTTTATATGTACCCGTTTCCTTGTAAGTCGTAGTTGTTGGGCTGCATTCTACGAAATGAACGACGCTTGGGAGCCCTGATCCAAGAAAGCTCGAATCTTTAAAGGGTACCCATCTTTGGACTCGATAAGCACCATTGCTGTTGGTAACAAGACCTCCAGACTTGTAAAACGTAGGACTTCATCCACTCCGTTGATGCAAACACGGCTCATTGAATGCGGTAGATGCCGTATGTTTATGCTCCTTGTGCTCAAACAACTCATTACGTAATTTAGCTACTCCTACGATGTAGGTCTCTTCAAGAACATCCCTGATTCCCGTATCAAATTACCTTGTTCTAATCTCCTCGTTCTTTCGAACTGCTGATGGTTGCGTATAAATTCCTCGTAAGTATCTACCAGCGGTTCGAGCCTGGCTTTAAGCTGGGTTTCCGTATGTACCGATTAATCAGCCTTGCATTTCTTCAGTTTGCTCAAAAGTTAAATACATGAGATTTTCGGCCATTATGAATACCTAACCTTACACGTTAGTGTCAAATGGCACTCACCTTTTCAATTAAGTCGCACTGTCTTCAGCAATCACGATCCCATGTCCAATCCCAAATTCCTCAGTCCAACCGCCAAGAATCAATCCTGCGGCGTGGTTACCAGCCGAGGCGGCTTTGAGGGTTTTGCACGATTGGTGGGAATGATGAAGATTCGCAAATTTCGCTGTTACTAAGCGTTGAAATTCAAAGCTCAATTGAATTACAAAATACAAGAAAATAAGATAACTTAAAGTAACAGGACCGAATGCTCGACCGCTTTAGAGAGCCACTAAATTCAGCTCAACTCAACCGTGATAGCGCGTGATCTATTGAGTGATAAGACATAACTCAAATGCGGCAGGTTCATTTTCGTTAAGCGCTCTTTTCATGCACTCTCTTATAATATCTGCTCTTAGGCTGGCGCGATTGCTCTTGCTTGTTGGCTGTAGCCCAAACATTCTCCTCCCTTTGATGATTGCAGCATTTATCATCAAATTTACGTCCGCAAGCTGTCAGATTCTCGGGCTTGGTACCTTATCTTAAACTGAAAATAGAAGAGTACAATTTAACATTTACGTAAAGGTTAGGTGTCATTATCAAGCCAATTATTATAAATTATAAATGGACAGAGCTTGGTTACTATCCGTTTGATAACACCACTGCTTGTTTTTAGAGTCGCATCTCTAATCCATCTGCACCAGCATGAGTACTTGTAATCCGACCCAATGACCACCGATGCGAAGGGAATCGTTCATCCTTAATTAACACCATGCATCCAACATCTAGGTTTCTCATCATCTGCAGCCATTTTGGTCTTCTCTGCAACCGTGTCAAGTATTCAGAGTTCCACCTTTTCCAAAATTGTTGTGAATAGTATTGACAGTTTCTTCACCGATGCACTAAACTCAGTTGAGGTACTTCAGCTGTTGGAGGCGACAAGAGCGCATCACCAGTGAGAAAGTGATCGTGGGTTTACACCATCAAATCCTTAGGATCATTTGAAATAGGACATAAAGGGCTTGAATTAAGACCCAATTTGTGCTAATACGGTCGCGATTTCCTCAAAGGTTAACACTCGCTCTCCAATGGTTCCCTTGAGATAATACTTCATGGACATAACTGCGGCTTCCCATAACCCACCAAAGTTTGGAGCTGATGGAGGGTTGAAATGCCAAGGGATTCCCTTATTTAGCAATTTTGTCGCGATTAATCTTGAAATGTATCAGTAGTATGCCTCCCTATCAGCTTGTAGTTTTTGTTGGCTCAAACAAAATTTGTACCACAGTCACTATAAATATCTGTACATAGACCGCGTCTGCCTATTGTAAGAATCGGCCAGGTCAACTGAGTGAGATACGCTTATACAAACATAAGTAAATGATAAAATAGTTAAATGCGTTAACTTAGATTCGTATGAAGCGTCCTTCCTCTTTTTTATTGGCTTGCTGCTTTTTTCTAGTGATGCTTAACTCGATACTTCTTCGCCTAATTATCTATTCGCTGTGAATGGCAATGGGTTGAAATTGCCAGACGCTTACATTCGGCTTTCATGACATTCGAAGCGTCCTCGCGAGATGAGTTTACTTGTTCATCAACGGAGTCATTATCTTCGTTGGGCTCCTCTGGCGGTAACTGACAGCATGGTTTAATTTTGTCTGAAGAATACTCCGATTTATGTTTTTGTGTTCGGTCAGCATTCGGGATATCCTCAACAAGATATCGGTCCTATGTCAAAATCTTGCTGATTATAAATGGTCCTTTGAAATGTGGCTCTAATTTGCGTGATGTGCCCGTGCTGCATGGTTCATTTTCGACCAAAAAAAAAATCTCCAGGCTTATACACTGTCGGCTTGGCGTGTCTTGTTGAAAATGGTATCGGCTTGATGTCGTCATAATGGTACTGACCCTCTTTGCGACCACCTCGTTGCTTATAAAATGCGCAGCACACACAGGACTTTATATAAACCAAAGTAAATTTCTAATACGGCTCATTGTTTTCTCGATGCTCATATGGCCTGATATATCATGACATTCATAAAGGATTTGATACCGTAACTGCTTAGGCACAACCCATAAGAGTTTGTTGTTATACTTGCGATAGAGCCGATCTAATTCAATGACATACTCGTCATTTTCGGTTGCTTTAGCAGATTTCATATTGCTTACAATGTTTTGGATCTTTTCATTTTGAAGTTGTATACTTCCTGCAAGATCTCAACATCGGCGATGTAAACTTGGGCCTTAACGATCCTTCCGTCGATCCATATATCCAAAATCTTAGATTCTGTTAGAAATCGTGTACCACCGCAAATGCCTCTTATACGAATTTGACGATGCGCATTAATATACTGAGCAACCGACTTGCGAACAATACTCACTTGGCTACCAGTATCTATAAAAGCGACGTACGGTTGTTTTTGGACGATTATCTGTTAAGAGAACCATTTGTCTCTATTTATGACACCAAGACGATTTACATTTACATACTTCAGCTGGCTTGCACTTTACGTTACTCGGGTGGCATTTGTTGCAATTAGAACAGCGCTGACATTTCGGTTCCTTTGGACACTAATTTGCAAAGTGACCACAATTGGATGCAATTATAAAATTTGAGTGTTGCCTTTGGTTTCATTGTCTTTGAATTTTTCTCAAGCCTTTGTTCAACGTTGTCTCTGAATTCATGTTGTCTACCTCGATTGGCAAAATAGGATTCCGCCGTTTCTCGCATCTGCTTCATTGTTGAGAAGTGCATTGCTGCGATACTCTGCAGCAGTTCACGGAACTGAGGACCTGATGGTGTATATCGTATTACAGCTGCCTCACTAAGATTAAATCGAACTCCCAGGACGGACATACGAAAACAATATTCCCTTATTGTCTCTTTTGGACGTCTAATCGATTTTGCAATGGCGTAGTGGATTTCTGCTTCATCTGGTGTAACACCAAAATCGTCGCGAAGTGCGTTTGCAAAGTCGTGCCATGTCGTATGAAGTCTTGGCGAATAGTCAAACCACATTCTGGCTGGACCGTGATAGCGCGTGATCTATTGAGTGATAAGACATTACTCGCATGCGGCTGATCTAAGCGCATGTACATTTTTGTTAATCGCTGTAATATAATTAATAACAGACAATTTCATCTGGAGCGTCTGCTCCTCAGTGCTACTTTATTCAGAATGAATCTTATATATTCGTGCTGGGTTCAGCTAACCCGAAACATGCAATGCTTATATCTATGTCTTATATTTATGTGTAAGTATATACATGGGTATGCAGAAGGCATACATATGTTGTGTATATCTTGACCACTATTGCTGCAAAGTGCATGCTCAGCATTCCCACGCGCTACGATCGGCATGTATATAAGTGGTGGATCGTATGACATATGCGCTGGTGTGGTCTTTTGGGTATTTGTATATTTATGATTATTATGATTGTATATTTATGATTATTATGACTGAGTGTCACAATGTATGTATTTACTGTTATACCCATTGATTTGTATTACTGGCAGGGTAGGTATACTACACCTCCCTTTTTAAAGAAATGACGTAATATATGTCATTTAGAGAGTGTTAAAGTCGGTATAAAAATATTGAAATTAATAGTAATAATAATTTTTAATTTTTTTTGTTTTATTTTTTTTTTGTGTATCTTATTTTATAAGTGTTTTAAGAATGTATAAAAAGTGTAATTAAGAATGTGTAAAATATATAAAGTGTATTAAAATGTGTTATCTCTCTCTTTTTTTTTTTTAATATTTGTGTTCATTGTTGTTCCAGCCAGTTCAGTTCTAGTCATTGCTAGCCTGAACACAGCATTGACTGAGCCTCACACTTGATTTGAAGAAGAATATTTTTACTTATCCGACGCCTCCACCACAAACATTGGTCCTTCGAGCCGGATATATATAAACCGATCGCCCCTACACAAGTTTTTTGGCAAAGATAAGTAAATACAAACTTTCTATATATATTCGGCAATATCCGCCATATTTTTCCGCCATATTTTTTTTCTTTTAGAAAAGTGATTGGCAATTTTCTGAATATATATTATATATATATATACAAATATATATAAATTATCCGACCACAAAACTAAAAACAGTTTAGTTAAATTTTGTGTTAGTTACTTCCAACTACGAAAGAAATCCACTTCAACATTTTTTGTATGTACATACGTACGCACTCGTGCACTTTCCTAACTATAAAAAAAAAATTTTTTTTAATTACGTGTCCGCACTTAATCCGACAAGTTGCTTCACAATATTGTTTCCTAATTAATATTGTTAATTCATGTTCTTGGTCCGACACACAAACATACACCAGGTTCACAAGCACGTATTGTACATACATACATACATACATACATATATTCAATCCGAATATAATTGCCCATATGCATTTTGAATAGACACTATATTTAACATTATTATTTAATAAACACAAACTCCAATTCATTCTCTTAACTTATAATTTATTGCACCTTGTATTACTTAATAAAAATAAACACAACCCCCAATTCAGTTTCTTAACTTATAATTGTGCATAGTGCAAACGAATATATTTGTGCAACCACATAGTACATACATCCGATAAATAAATCCACAAATCATATGTACTATGTGTGTCCACATATAATATTTTTTAGTGCACAATCCACAGCAATATTATAACACAGCAATATTATAGTAATAAATTGCAATTTCAACCGGCGTATGTGCGTATGTACACACCACACACATATGTAAAAATAAACAGCTGCCGATCCGTACTCCAATTACACGTTTTTATGCAATTGCACACATTCCCATACAATTACTCTTGTTCCGAGACGCACCAATAAAACCACAACAATCATAATTAATAGATTAATAATACTACTAATTTATTGTAAATAAACAAAACACTACACATTAACTTCGAAGTTCTACATTTGTCAGCGGTGTGTACTCAGCCACGATAGTGGGTATTTTATGAGTACCACAAAAAAGTAAAAATAAACCCTCCGTTACCGTATTCAAAGACTAATATAATAATAAAATTATCGAAAACGAGCATCGAATTCTTTATTATTATTTCCCGTGTTTAATAAATAATCGTATTTTAAATTACCAAGTCAAATAAATTTATTAATTAAATTAATTAAATCAAATAAATTTTGATTTCACGCGAATTATAAACTCGATTATTTACCTGTACCGGCAATCCAGTGTTTCTTTGTTTTAAGCATCGCAACCTCTACTACTCGAAACGAGCACCTTTGTTTTCCTACCCAAGCGCTTCCGCCTAGTATGCCAACTGGCAAAGGGGAAGAAACAAAGCATCAATTAGCAGTTCCGTCCGCAAGCACCTCCAGAACTTCTCCGTCTCCAACAGCAGCCCTTAGAGTCGAAAGGGAAACATCGTCCCGGACTAAAAGCGAATCATCCGCGTCCACGCCAAGGGGAACTGTTAAGGCACCTCTTAGTTCGAGGCCAAGTCCACTGATAAAAATCAGTCGCCCGCCGTCCAAAGCTAAAAGCGAAGCATCCCTGACCACTGCAGTCGGACGCACTAAGGCAACCATTAGCACAAGATCTAGTCCGATTTCCACGCGAGCTAATACCAAAACGGCCCAAAATATGACAGACGCGGCCTTAATCAAGTTTATTGCTGTCACTGATCGGCTAAGTCAGTTTGAGGCAAAAATAAACACTCCTGGAGGCTCTGACCCGTCTCTCTATACGTGCCAGGTCCGTCGGGACCAAGTGCGAGCCTTGTGGGACAAGGTTGAAAAAGAGTACGAGGTCGGCTCAACAATAATCTCGGAAGCCGGTTCAATGGAAACCATTTCAGTTATGCAGTCCAAGTACGACTATTGTTACATGGTATATGAGAGATGCGCCGCTAAACTTAGCGAGCAAATCGATACCGCTAACGCCCAAAATAGACCATCCGCTCAGTCCACCATTCCGACATATGTTCCCACAGGGTGTCGCTTACCTCCTTGCGACACAGAAATCTTCAGCGGAGATTACATACGTTGGCCCACATTTCGAGACCTCTTTACCGCAATTTACATAAATAATCCTAGGTTATCAGAGGTCGAGAAATTATTCCATCTCAATGCGAAAACCAGCGGTGAGGCTCAGGCGATTGTATCGAAGTCACCTTTGACTAACGATGGCTTCCGATCAGCCTGGGCCAATCTGACTGAGCGTTTTGAGAACCGAAAATTGTTAGTCAACAGCCAGCTCAAGATTCTTTTCAACCTGCAGCCAATCTCCCAAGAGTCTGGAACGGCAATTAAGGAACTTCAGAGCACCATTCAAGGTTGCTTAACAGCTCTGGAGTTATCCGAAATCAACATAGAAAACTGGGACTGTATCCTCGTGTTCCTATGTTCCTCCAAATTACCCAAATTAACACTCTCCTTATGGGAACAGTCCATCTCCAGAAAAAACGACATCTCATCTTGGCTTGAGATGAACGCCTTTCTCTTAGAACGCTATCGCACTCTAGAAGCGATAGAAGAGCTTAAGCCAAGCGCAAATACTCCAGCGCACTCCAGAATTGTTCGAACAGAACCTCCTACCACTAGAAGGCTTAACTCATTTGAGAATAAGGTCGCTAACAAGCCGCAAGCCTGCAAATTGTGCTCCAGGGAGAATCACCCTATCCGTCTGTGCCCACGATTTCTCCAAATGCCCGTCAGCGAACGGGCAACTTACATCAAACAGCAAAAACTATGTTTGAACTGTTTCGCTAGGGGTCATCAGTTAAGGGATTGCACAAGTGCTCACAATTGTTTTACGTGCAAGGGTCGTCACAATACGCTCTTGCATCGTAGTGACACTCCACAATTGAGGCCTACAGTAGTCTCCATGCCACAAGCAACAGCTCCCTCCAATCAATCCATACAGTCCACTCCATCCCAACAAACGAATGTTCACAATTATGTTGCAATTAACACCCACGGTGTTCTCCTAAGTACGGCTGTTATATATGTTCGCCATTTGGGTGTAAATTATACAGCTCGTGCACTGATCGACTCGGGATCAGAGGCAACATTTATTTCCGAGCGACTCTTCCACCTGATAAAGCTGCCGTACAAATCCGTACAGGCACAAGTATCGGGATTAAATCAAGCTGTTGCAGCCCAGCCTCGCAAGCTCTGCCATTTTAATATTGGCTCTCCTTCCAAGCCTCGTATCCAAATCGAGCCATCAGCCTACGTCCTACCACATTTGGCAGAGAATCTACCATCATGCTCGATCCCCCAAAGTTTATTGACAACCCTGCCAAAACTCCAGTTAGCGGACCCTAATTTCCACAAGAGTTCGCAGATAGATGTGCTGATTGGCGCTGATATCCTACCGTCCATACTAACAGGCGGCTCCCATCCTAATATATGTGGCACGTTGCTGGGCCAGGAAACTATTTTCGGGTGGATTTTAACAGGCCCAGTTTCAAAGACCGCATCCACCGCAATCTCGTCATTCTCGACTCGAATATCTGTCTCTCAAGAAGAGCAATTAGACGTCATTCTCACAAAATTTTGGGAGGTGGAGGACATTCCAGTCAAACTGGTAAAGAGCTCCGACTCCTTTTGTGAGAGTAATTTCATCCGAACAACAACAAGGAACGAGAATGGCAGATATGTAGTCACCCTACCTTTCCAAGAACCTAATCACATAGACTTAGGACATTCAAGATCTATCGCACTAGCTCAGTTTCTAAAGAACGAGAATCGTTTAAAAAGAAACCCTCCTTTGAAAGAGCAGTACGACTCCGTGATTCGGGAGTACTTCGACTTAGGTCATATGACACAAGTCTCTCCAAACAGCAACCCCAATAATTTTTACCTGCCGCATCATGCTGTTTTTAAGCCCGACAGCACCACAACAAAGGTTCGCGTTGTGTTTAACGCCTCCAGCCCGTCTTCCAATGGCAAAAGTCTAAATGATATCCTACACACGGGACCAGTACTCCAATCCGATCTGACGATTCAGATACTAAAGTGGCGATTCTACCGCTACGTTTTCAATGCCGATATAACCAAGATGTATCGGCAAATCCAGGTCGATCCAAGACATACGCCCTACCAACGAATACTATTTCGCAATGAGAACGAAGAACTTTGCGACTTCGAACTCAATACAGTTACCTTTGGGGTAAACTGTGCCCCATACCTCGCAATCCGGGTCCTCCGTCAACTTGCTCGTGATATACGAGAACAATGTCCCATCGCATCCGATATAATTGAAAATTATATGTATGTCGATGATGTTCTAGCAGGGGCACACACGAAGCCACAAGCAATTTCAGCCATTGCAGAACTCCGCATGGCACTCGACAGAGCTGGGTTCCCTCTGAGAAAGTGGACATCCAACACAAAGGAAGTGTTAAAAGGAATACCAAGGGACCACTTACTGTGTGCGGATTTCTTAGAAATCGAAGAGGCCAGCGTCGCTAAAACGCTAGGCATTCGATGGCAAGCCACAACAGACCAGTTTTTCTTAGCCTATCTCAGCCTTCGCTCACTAAACGTGAAGTACTATCACAGATTGCGAAATTGTTCGATCCTGCTGGATGGCTAGCACCTGTGATAGTTCGAGCAAAGATTTTCATGCAAGAGATCTGGCTCCAAGAGGTGGGGTGGGATGATTCCCTGCCGGAAGATCTCGTTCAACGTTGGCATGACTTCCTAACCGACTATCCCTCTCTCGAAGAGATCCGTATTCCAAGATGGGTCGATTTTCAGCAAAAGGCAAAGGTGCAGTTTCACGGCTTCTGCGACGCGTCCCAGCGCGCATATGGTGCTGCACTTTATTTGCGCGTCGAGATCAACGGATGCATCTCCACTCACCTTCTCGCAGCAAAAACGAGAGTCGCGCCAGTTAAGACGGTATCACTACCACGCTTAGAGCTGTGTGGCGCCGTCCTTCTTTCCGAGCTCACCACGGCTCTTATTCCTCAGCTCCCCATCCAGAGTAAAGAAAATTTCAATTGGACAGACTCCACTATTGTTCTTGCCTGGTTGGATAAACCTCCATGCAAATGGTCTACCTTTGTGGCTAACCGGGTAGCCAAGATATCATCAACCAATGGCAAAGTCCCATGTTCGATCGAACATAACCCAGCTGACCTAGCTAGTCGGGGGTTTCTCCTCGGGACCTATTGGGCAGCACTTTGTGGTGGCATGGACCGGAATGGTTACAACTACCACAAAACCAATGGCCAGTTCCTGTTACGGTACTTGAGACAGAGATTGAACAACGCGCAGTGAAGTGCAATGTCTCACAGCTACCCTCCTATAACCTTCTGGAACTATTCTCCAGATTCGACAAGGCATTGCGAGTTATTGCATATGTCTGTCGCTTTATCCAGCGCTGTAGAAATCCAGCGATCCACTTTCCCGCCGAGCTCCGTAATGAAGAACTTACGAGAGTTCAGTTCCGACTTATCAAGTATACTCAACGCCAAGCTTATACTAAGGAGTATAGCTGTTTGCTCGATAAGAAGCCAATTCAAGGATCAAGCAGCATTCGCAATTTAACCCCTTTTATCGATCAAATGGGTATACTGCGATCCTGTGCACGGGTGAGAGCGTCAGCCTCGTTAGGCTATGATGAGCGACACCCCATAATCATTCCGGCCAATTGTGATTTTTCACGCCTCCTGGTCCGATTTACCCACCTCATTTGTTTTCACGGAGGCAATCAGTTGGTAATGCGCCTCATAAGAGCCAAATACTGGATCCCAAAGCTCAAGGTCCTGGTAAAATCTACCATAAACTCCTGCAAGGTCTGTGTAATACACCGTAGACGACTCCAGACCCAACTTATGGGCGAACTCCCAAGGGCGAGATCAACCTTTTCCCGACCCTTCACACATACGGGTGTAGACTTTGCCGGACCTTTCGATATTAAAAGCTACATTGGTTGGAGTCACCAAACTTCAAGCAGTAAGAAGACTTAAAAGAGTGCATATTCTCGATCACCCGGATAGATAATTTAAATAAGTAAAACTTCAACCTTACATACAAAATAAGTAAAATATAATAGTAGGTTTCACTGGAATCTTTCTTTTCCTGTTAATTTTAAGTATAGCTAACTAAATTTACTAATTGTCTTCAGACAGAGCGTAAATAAATAAAATTTACAAAAAAAATCCTATTATAGTAACTGCGTACTCGTTGCCATTCTCTTTACGAGGTAATGGACCGATTGTGTCTATTTAAACAGTGTCAAATGCAGCATTTGGAGTATTCGTTAATATCATTGGGGCTTTAGTATGTGTTTTACACAAGTTTTCACATACTTTGTAAGGGGGGCCTTATTTTCTAGTATTTCTTAATTTGTAACAAGGTACGCGTAATCCCTGTATGGCCTCCTTCTATTGGATCATCATGATATTTTGATAGTATTGCTGTTATTTGCTTTGATAATTTTTGTCTATTTGTGTCACTTTTGTTAGTAGCGCTACTTTTAATATATTTAAATATTTACTGCCCATATTTTTAAATTCATTAAATGATACAAATTCGAAATTTTGTTCATTTGGTGTCAACTGAACAATTTTATGTATTCCGGGTTCTGAATTAAGCCTTTGAAAAATTGACCTAAGTCGAATTTTCCATTAAATTACAAATCGTTAACTGAAAATTGTGAAATGATTCGTTTTTATACCCTGAACCCATTAAAAATAGTTAAAAGGGGTATAATGTTTTTGTCCAAAATGTAAATGTATGTAATAGGCAGAAGGAATCATTTCCGACCCCATAAAGTATATATATTCTTGATCAGCATCAATAGCCGAGTCGATCTAGCCGTGTCCGTCTGTCTGTCCGTCCGTCCGTCCGTCCGACCGTCCGTCCCTCCGTCCGTCCGTCCGTTCGTCCGCCCGTTTGTATGAACGCAAAGATCTCAGAACGTATAAGAGCTAAAGACTTGAGATTTTATCTGTAGGTCCTCCTAGTGCCCATCAATAACTTACTCCATTTCCAAGCAATCGATAAAAATCGATATCGACATCCTGTTTTTTTGAACAAATTGGGTAAATAACAAGAGCTAGAGTCACCAAACTTGACATGTAGCTTCTAGAATAGTATATATATCTGCATTATGTGTTGGAAGAAGAGGGTTCAGGGTATCCCCTAGTCGGGAGCTCCCGACTAGAACCTCTTACTTGTTCTCTTTTAAACAATTTATTTTACCGAATTTTAGTTTCACAAAATTCTTAACGTCATTATTTCTAACGACTTCATAGACATTGGGCTCGTTTAGATCTTTTTGATCTTTTTCAATTTTATTTTGTCATGTGCGCAGTTGTTTTCCTGCCTTTTTGATGATCTTGTTTGAGTCATTAATATTTTCCAATTCATGTCAACTAGTGTCTCTATGTTTATGCGGGATAATGCATAATCCCTCTGTCCGTCCGTCCGTCTGTCCGTATGTATGAACGCAAAGATATCAGAGCCTATAAGAGCAAGAGACTAGAAACTTTAGCTGTAGGTCATACATGTAAATGTATGCAACAGGCAGAAGAAAGTATCTCCAACCCCATAAAGTATATATACTCTTCAGCATCAATAGCCAAGTCGATCTAGCCATGTCCGTCTGTCTGTCCGTCCGTCTGTCCGTCCGTCCGTCTGTCCGTATGTATGAACGCAAAGATCTCAGAACGTATAAGAGCTAGAGACTTGAGATTTTAGCTGTAGGTCCTCCTAGTGCCCACGCAGATCGAGTTTGACTCCGATAATCAATAACTTACTCCGTTTCCAAGCAATCGATAAAAATCGATATCGACATCCTGTTTTTTTGAACAAATTGGGTAAATAACAAGAGCTAGAGTCACCAAACTCGACATGTAGCTTCTAGAATAGTATATATATCTGCATTATGTGTTGGAAGAAGAGGGTTCAGGGTATCCCCTAGTCGGGAGCTCCCGACTAGAACCTCTTACTTGTTCTCTTTTAAACAATTTATTTTACCGAATTTTAGTTTCACAAATTTCTTAACGTCATTATTTCTAACGACTTCATAGACATTGGGCTCGTTTAGATCTTTTTGATCTTTTTCAATTTTATTTTGTCATCTGCGCAGATATTTTCCTGCCTTTTTGATGATCTTGTTTGAGTCATTAATATTTTCCAATTCATGTCAACTAGTGTCTGTATGTTTATGCGGGATAATGCATAATCCGTCTGTCCGTCCGTCCGTCTGTCCGTATGTATGAACGCAAAGATATCAGAGGCTATAAGAGCTAGAGACTAGAAACTTTAGCTGTAGGTCCTCCCAATGCCCGCGCAGATCGAGTTTGTTTCCGATAATCAATAACTTACTCCGTTTCCAAGCAATCGATAAAAATCGATATCGACATCCTGTTTTTTGAGCGAATTGGGTAAAAAATAAGAGCTAGAGTCACCAAACTTGAAGCAGTAAGAAGACTTAAAAGAGTGCATATTCTCGATCTCCCGGATAGATAATTTAAATAAGTAGAACTTCAACCTTACATACAAAATAAGTAAAATATAATAGTAGGTTTCACTGGAAACTTTCTTTTTCTGTTAATTTTAAGTACAGCCAACTAAATTTACTAATTGTCTTCAGACAGAGCGTAAATAAATAAAATTTACAAAAAAAAAATCATATTATAGTAACTGCGTTCTCGTTGCCATTCTCTTTACGAGGTAATGGACCGATTGTGTGTTCCTCCTGGCGCTCCTCACATGGGCGGATTGTGGGAAGCAGGTGTAAAAAGCTTTAAGACCCACTTCTACAAGTCCACCGCATCCTCAAAATATACATTTGAGGAGTTCGCGACTCTCCTCTCCAAGATTGAAGCCTGCCTTAACTCCAGGCCAATCTCTCCAATGTCGGAAGATCCGACTGATTTATTGGCTCTAAGTCCAGGCCACTTCCTAGTTGGTGGCCCTCTTCTGTCAACTAACGAGCCAGTAATCAAAGAAGACGCTATTTCTATAATTAACCGCTGGCAGCGACTCAAAGCGCTCCACCAGCAATTTTGCTTACGGTGGAAGAATGAGTATTTGAAAGAGCTCCATAAGCGAAACAAATGGCAGTCCCCTACAAGGGACCTCTAAGTCGGTGATATGGTGATTATCAAGGAAGATAACATACCAATAAATGAATGGCGCCTTGGCCGAGTCCAGCTGGCTTGCCCAGGCACAGATGACAAGTCCGCGTAGTGGACGTGCTTACCGCTCGTGGTGTCATCCGAAGGCCAATAGCCAAATTGGTCCTTCTTCCTACTGAGGCAAATAGCACCACCGACTAATCCTTAAAAGCAACTAATCCCTCTTTCAAAACAAAATCATCACATAATAACACCTGTCCTACATCTTATTCTCCAGTTCACTCCTCTGTAGAGATCCAGCATGGCACCGTCAACGAAGGCATCCAATCAACGTCGAGGAACGGACTCTTTTAGATGCCGGGTGTGTAGAGGCATCCATGCGCTACGCAAGTGTCAGCGCTTCTTGAAGCTCACGCCCGAGAAGCGTCTCCGAGCCGTGTTAATTAACAAATATTGCTCCAACTGCCTGGCTCATCAGCATTCAGGGGAATCATGCCGCAGTGGAGCCAAGTGCAAAATTTGCAAAAAGGACCACCACACCTTACTCCACATGCGTGAGCCCCGTAGCGCTCGACCCTCTCGGTCAGACAACAGGCACACAAGAAGAGCTTCTGGCTCCTCGCCCTCCAGCGGCACATCACCCCCAAGCCTGAGACGTGCTACTATACGGACGTCGCTTACGTCCCTTTTCCAGCACAAGGGGGTCAGTATACTGCCCACCGCCATAGTGCTGCTCGACACCGGAAAAAAGACCCTTGAGATGCGGGCTCTGATCGATCCATGTTGTTCAGTAAGCCGCATTAATGCAACCGTGGCACGGGCCTATGGCCTTTCCGTCACACGCATTGGCGCAGAAGGAGCGTGCACAGCCGTGCTACGCTCCAAGACAACTCAGATGTCGCGAGAAGTGGTCTTAATGGCTGACCCGCAACTCAACTGCATAACTCCAGCCCGAGCTATCAGAGCGGACATGAAGGACCCGTTCAGCAACGTCGCTTTGGCGGACAACGAATGGTTCCGTCCATCTCCAGTCCCTTTGGTACTTGGCGCCGACGTCTACCCAGACATCATCCTACCAGGTATCCTCCCGAGCCAAGGCGGTCTGCCGATGGCGCAAAATACCAAGTTTGGATGGATACTCTCTGGCACATGCACGCAATAGAAATCCTTGCAATCTGCATATTGCCAGGGGGGGGAGAATGTTCATGCCAGTTCAGTTCTAGTCATTGCTAATCTGAACACAGCATTGACTGAGCCTCACTCAGTGTGAGAGAGTCACTCATTGAGGCAGACTCACTCACTGAGAGAGACTCACTCTCAAATAGGATCCAACGTACGCTCAAACCTCTCCCCACGATCTCCACTCCACTTCAACCGTTTTGACACAAGAAAATGCAAATCACTTCGAATGTAAAGTTCATTATATGCAGCCGCAAGAGAAATAAAAACTACTACCTATATACATAGAAACCAGTCATTGTTTGATTTGAAGCCAGAAGATTTTTTTACTTATCCGACGCCTCCACCACAAACAATAATTAACATTAAAATGTAAAATCAGATCAATGAAAGTATCCGGAGCGACATGAACAGTCGCTCTTTTCAAAACTCAAATACATTGTTTCCACAATAGATTGTATTTGTTAACGACTACCTTATTGTTTAAGTATCTGGGTCCCCTCCTTTATCTCTTCCTGAGGATGTAGATTATCAAATCTTAAAAATCTAAATATTTTAAAAAGTTTGATATGTCTGGTTTCGTATGCAGACTTGGCTAAATATTCCCTAGCCAAGTCTAACTTCTTTCTTTTGAATTCTCAATGTAATGAGAATTATCTATCTCGTTGCAAAAGGGAAATTTGGCAAAAACCGAGACAGTTTTACAATTTTGTAATCTCGAAGCGTAAATCTTCAAGTTTGCCATCTTCTTTTTCTCTTGGGATGGATAAAGCTAGCAATGACTGATTCTGCTAACCTCTTTGCTAATTTTTTCCAATTAACTTACTCTTCAGTCTGTCATAATAATAATTCTTACTCTTATACTATTACTTCCTCTAGTTCCATACCTCCTCCTATTATTTCTCATTCTTCTCTCCTTTTAGCTATAAATTCGTTAAAATCTTCTTACTCTCCTGGGCCTGACAATATTCCTAGTTGCCTAATCAGAAGTGTAGTTCTTCCCTTGTTTATCTAAAGCTAAAGCTATTTAATATATCCCTTGAATCTTCTGTCTTTCCATCTCTTTGGAAAGGTGGAACGTCTGATATACAAAATTACAGGGCATTGCAAAACTGTCCGCTTTTCCTATTTCTGCAAATCCGATGTCTCCCCTGTTCAACATGGATTCATAAAGAATCGGTCAACTACGACCAATCTGCTTGAATTTACTTACTTGGTAAATGATGCTTTTCTTTCGAAAATGCAAACTGATGTCATATACACTGACAGTCTGGCAAATAAACACCTCCATCGGTCGGTGATGATATTAGAAAACTGTGAGCTCTAACTAGGCTTTTAGAATTTAATTTTCATATTGTAGGTTTAATGTAGGTAGGAATACACTCGTTTTGTAGACCAATAATAAACATTATAAATAAAAAAATCACTTTCAATGCACTTGGCTCGCTTGAAAAATGCAGCCCCTTGCGCTTAAGAAAACGCACCCTGTTTGCCTGCATATTAATTGTGTTATCGCCTTGCATCATTTATGTTTGACTAACGCTAAATCAGAACACCAAATATGCTTATGCACAAGCGTATGTATATTAGCTAAGCCAGAGAATAACCGCACAAAAGAGAGAGCGCGAAGGTCAACAAGCGGCGTATATGTATGTGCGAATTTTGGGAGCTGTAAATTGTCAGCTCACACAGGGGCTTTGCAATTGCCTAATTATAACAAGTTACCATAGTTATGTTGCACTTTAATAATGACAATTTTTTTGGACAATAGATTTAATTTGCTTGTATGTGCAATGTTAAATCTCACCGGGGCCTCCAATAATAATATTTTATATTTTTTAGCAACTGTTTTGACACTTTAGCCAAGATAAAAAGTCCGTTTTGTCATTTTACAACAACACGTTATAATTCAGTTTTGTTTATCGAACTTATATAAATTGTAAGATTATTTGGCTGTGGCTTAGAAAAAGTTCTTCGCTTCGCCTCGATGAACAACGAATAGAAGGAGATATGCATTTTTTTGGCTGCTGTGACAAGTGCAAGAGAGGGTTGCCAACCTTGTTCACAACGAACAGCTGTTTAACTAAACTAAGATTACGACCTCTACTTATGTTTACATTAATGTTGCTTATTTAAATGCGCTGCGACTGCTGCAGAATCCTGTAGACTTTCAATAGAATCCTTAAGGGCAAGGTACACAGCTTGATTACGGCTCTTCCGTGATTCCAGACGTGATCCTCAGATCAACTACACGAGTTACTCCAAGTAAATACAAAATTTCTATATATATATTTCCGCCATATTTTTTTTCTTTAAGAAAAGTGATTGGCAATTTTCTGAATATATATATTATATATATATACAAATATATATAAATTATCCGACCACAAAACTAAAAACAGTTTAGTTAAATTTTGTGTTAGTGACTTCCAACTACGAAAGAAACCCACTTCAACATTTTTTGTATATACATACGTACGCACACAAAAATTTTTTTTAATTATGTGTCCGCACTTAATCCGACAAGTTGCTTCACAATATTGTTTCCTAATTAATATTGTTAATTCATGTTCTTGGTCCGACACACAAGCATACACCAGGTTCACAAGCACGTATTGTACATACATACATACATACATACATATATTCAATCCGAATATAATTGCCCATATGCATTTTGAATAGACACTATATTTATCATTATTATTTAATAAACACAAACTCCAATTCATTCTCTTAACTTATAATTTATTGCACCTTGTATTACTTAATAAAAATAAACACAACCCCCAATTCAGTTCCTTAACTTATAATTGTACATAGTGCAAACGAATATATTTGTGCAACCACATAGTACATACATCCGATAAATAAATCCACAAATCATATGTACTATGAGTGTCCACATATAATATTTTTTAGTGCACAACCCACAGCAATATTATAACACAGCAATATTATAGTAATAAATTGCAATTTCAACCGGCGTATGTGCGTATGTACACACTACACACATGTAAAAATAAACAGCTGCCGATCCGTACTCCAATTACACGTTTTTATGCAATTGCACACATTCCCATACAAGAAAATGAAAATCACTTCTAATGTAAAGTTCATTATATGCAGCCGCAAGTGAAATAAAACCTACTACCTATATATATAGAAACCATTCATTGTTTGATTTAAAGAAGAATATTTTTACTTATCCGACGCTTCCACCACAAACAATTGTTAAAAAATTTTTTTTTTTTATTTTATTTTATTTAAATTTTCTTTATTTTATTCCCATTTGTTTTTCATTATATATTTCATTATACCAAAAAAATTATTTTTATACCCTGAACCCATTAAAAATGGGTAAAAGGGGTATTATGTTTTTGTGCAAAATGCAAATGTATGTAACAGGCAGAAGGAAGCATCTCCGACCCCATAAAGTATATATATTCTTGATCAGCATCAATAGCCGAGTCGACCTAGCCATGTCCGTCTGTCTGTCCGTCCGTCCGTCCGTCCGTCCGTCCGTCCGTCCGTCCGTCCGTCCGTCCGTCCGTCCGTCCGTCCGTCCGTCCGTCCGTATGTATGAACGCAAGGATCTCAGAACCTATAAGAGCTAGAGACTTGAAATTTTAGCTGTAGGTCCTCCTGGTGCCCGCGCAGATCGAGTTTGTTTCCGATAATCGATAACTTGCCCCGTTTCCAAGTAATCGATAAAAATATATATCGATATCCCGTTTTTTAAGCAATTTTGGTAAATAATAAGAGCTAGAGTCACCAAACTTGACATGTAGCTTCTAGAAAAGTATATATATATCGATTATCTTTCATTTTATACCTATCGCCAACTCCCCGGTACTCTCTATCTATAAGCGCGCGCTGCATTTGGTGATGGAATAAGAGGGTTCAGGGTATCCCCTAGTCGGGAGTTCCCGACTAGAACCTCTTACTTGTTTTTTCATGAAACGTTTCATTGATTATATATTTTTAACCAAACCTTATGTACTTTTTGTTTCTTATTCTTACTATCTTTAATGTAAATGTTATCATTATCTTCTTTTTTATACCCTGAACCCATTAAAAATGGGTAAAAGGGGTATTATGTTTTTGTGCAAAATCCAAATGTATGTAACAGGCAGAAGGAAGCATCTCCGACCCCATAAAGTATATATATTCTTGATCAGCATCAATAGCCGAGTCGATCTAGCCATGGTGGTGCTCCTAGTTCCTACGCAGATCGAGTTTGTTTCCGATAATCGATAACTTGCCACGTTTTCAAGTAATCGATAAAAATGTATATCGAAATCCTGTTTTTTAAGCAATTTTGGTAAATAATAAGAGCTAGAGTCACCAAACTTGACATTTAGCTTCTAGAAAAGTATATATATATCGATTATCTTTCAATTTATACCTATCGCCACCTCCCCGCTACTCTTTATCTATAAGCGCGCGCTGCATTTGGTGTTGGAATATGAGGGTTCAGGGTATCCCCTAGTCGGGAGCTCCCGACTAGAACCTCTTACTTGTTTTCTACTATATATGGTCCTAAATATACTGGGTCTAATTTGTGGCCTGGTTCATTTCTTAAAAGTACTTTATCTCCTATTTTTAATTCAAAATTTTTTGTTTGTTCATCGTATGCTAACTTCCTATTAGCCTTGGCTTTTTCTAACATAATTCTAGCTCTTTTATATGCTATTTCTAATCTAAACTTTATTTCCTTAGAGTAATCATCTAGATTATAAATATGATCTATGTAGTTAGTTTTATTTAAATCTAGGAACTGTTTTGGTAGTCTGCCAAAAACTAGTTCGTATGGACAATACTCATGCGTTGCTGATGGTGTCGTGTTGAAGCAATATGTGAAATATTGAATCCAGACGTCCCAATCAGATTTGTCTGCAGAGATGTATGAACGAATGTATTCATTAAATGTTCGATGACTTCGGTCTATTGTCCCTAATGTTTGGTGATGATATGCAGTAGAGGTGAGATTCTCGATCTTCATATATTTGCATAAATCAGTTAAAATCTGGTTTTTATACTCTGCTCCCATGTCCAAGAAGAACGTCTTCATTGGACCGAACTTGAGTATGAAATTTTCGAATATAGCCTTTGCGACATTAGTTGCGCTTTTGCTTTTTATTGGAATGGCTACTAAATATATTGTGTAAGGTCACAAATTAATTGCCATTTTCTGATTTAGGTAGCGGACCAAATGTATCCACTATTACTATATCGAAAGCATTCACAGGTGTTTCTGTGAGAGTCAAAAGAGTTTTCGTGTGTGTCTTTGTTTTAGACATTTGACATTTTTGACATCTACTACGTACTCTTTTATATGACGTGTCATATTTTTCCAGTAGTAGTGTCTTTTTATTTTTGATAGCGTTCTTGTTAGGCCACTGTGGCCTCCTTGAATCGGGTCATCATGGTATGTAGACAATATTTGTTGTATCTCTTTTTCATCTGTTATTTGGGTCACCGGCTGGAGTAGCGCTACGCTTAAAGATTTTAATATTTCATTGCCCATATTTTTAAAAGAATCAATTGAAACTGATTCAAAGATCTTTTCGCTCGGTGCCACTTTGAGTTGGCTGATTTTTAATATACCGGCTTCTTTTTCGAGCCTTTGGAAGAACTGACCTAGGTCGAGAATTCCATTGGTATATAAATCGCTAACTTCTTCTTGCGATAATTTTATTTCCATGTTTAAATAACTTCATGTACGTTGGGCTTGATACAGTTTTATGACTTTGCCTTGGCAGAAGTTCATATTTTTCTACTGTACAGTTTTTATTTTGTCTACTTTGTCGCCTGGTAGTGACTTTTAGGACTTTATGTTGCATGTCTTTGAGTTCTTTTATAGTTATACGTGAAAGTGCGTCTGCTACAAAATTATCTTTTCCCTTTAGGTATTCTAATGTGAAGTCGTATTCTTCGAGCTCTAGCCGCATGCGAGTTAATTTCGAACTGGGATTAGTCATAAAAAAATTTATGTTAATGGTCTGTGATCCGTTTGCCATAAATATATGGTCTGAAATGGGTAATTGCCCAATGAATTGCCGCTAACTCTTGTTCTGTTGTGCTCTTATTGCTTTCCCCTTTTGTAAATGAACGAGATGCATAAGCTATTGGGAGTTGAATTCCTTCACGGTTCTGAGTTAGAACCGCTCCGCAAGCTTGTTTACTAGCATCTGTTATTATCCAAAATTCTTTTCGAAAATCTGGATATTGTAGAAATGTGGGGTGCATAAGCTTTTCTTTAAGGTATTGGAATGCGTTTTGCCATTCACTTGACCATTCAAAAGGAACATTCTTTTTACATAATCTAGTTATGTGCCGTGAATAATCGGTGAAGTTTTTTATAAATCGGCGATAATAATTGCAGAATGCTGTCCGCATCATGAGGTAAGTGATAATTTTTGATGACGTCAAATTTCTTGTCATCTGGCAATACTCCTTTGTCAGTGCATTTGTGACCTAAGAATGTCACTTCATGCGTGAAAAATGAACATTTTTCTGGATGCAACTTTAGGTTATATTTCCTACATACATTAAAAGTTAAGTAAAGTTAAGTTTTTAATCATGTGTTTTTCGGAACATCCTATCACCATTAAATCATCCATAAAGGAATGCCTGAGAGGGTTCTAAGCCCGAGAATGCTATTGTCATCGTTCTCTGAAATGAATTTGGTGCTATTTTAAGACCAAATGGTAATCGCGTGAAGCGATATGAGCCATTGCTCGTTGAAAAAGATGTTATATTTCTTGAATTTTCTTCAAGTTCAATTTGGTGAAAACCTGACATTAAGTCAAGGCATGAAAAGTATTTAGCTCTGCCCAGTTGGTCTAGAATATCATCAATTCTGGGGAGCGAGAATTTATCAGAAAGTAATTTTTTGTTGATTTGACGATAGTCAATTACTAATCGCCATTTCTTCTCTTTCGAATTTGGTAATGATTTTTTCGGAACTAGCAAGAGTGGGCTGTTATACTCGGATACAGACGGTTCTACGATTTTGTCGTTTATTAATTTCCCTACTTGTTTTTGGATTTCCTCAACTTGGCTATGCGGGCTTCTGTAGTTTTTGATATAAATGGGTTCATCATCTTTAAGTCTTAATGTTTGTTTATAGAAATTATTTGTCGCTATTCGTTCGGTTTCCAGTCCGAACACATCACTATACTTGGTGCATAATTCTGTTAGTTGATTTCTGAATTGTTCTGGAAAATTTTTCTTTAATTTTGAAAGTATTTGTTTGCTTCTATTTTCTGGATTAGTAATATGAATATCGTAATCTGTTAAATTTTCATATTCGATTTTGTTTACTTTGACCAATTGGTCGAAATTAGTTGTGTTTAGAAGGCGAATGTATACATGTTTGGATGCTGCTATTGTATTTGCAACATAAATTCCATTATGTATTTCTTGATTTGGAACAAATATATAATCGTTTACTGAATTAATGTCTATTTTTCGAATTACTTAGGATCTGGCTGGCAGAAGAACTGTATTGTTGCCAGCACTATATGTTATTGGAACATAAATGGGATAATTTATGTTTTGAGTTCTAATTATAATCCAGTCTTCACTTGGTTAGAAGTCTAATTGGCAATTGCATTTTTTAATAAAATCAATGCCTATTATTTCATCACACGGTATTGAAAAATCGTAATCTACTAAATGAAATTCGTGTGGAATAATATATTTTGTTGATTGAAGTTCTATTGAAGTTGTTCCTTGCTATTTTATTACACCCTGGCCAATGCCTTGAATGTTTATAATTCTGTCTTCTTGAATTTTGAAATTATCTGAATTTTTTTTTAAAAGTGAGATATCTGCACCAGTATCTATTAGGAATGTGAGTTTATTTTTAGTTGAATGATTATAAAAAGTGACAAATATATTAAGACTGTAATTGATGGAATGAACTTTTACATTTACTGGCTGTTTCCAAGTAATCGATAAAAATGTATATCGAAATCCCGTTTTTTAATGAATTTTGGTAAATAATAAGAGTCACCAAACCTGACATGTAGCTTCTAGAAAAGTATATATATATCGATTATCTTTCATTTTATACCTATCGCCACCTCCCCGCTACTCTCTATCTATAAGCGCGCGCTGCATTTGGTGTTGGAATATGAGGGTTCAGGGTATCCCCTAGTCGGGAGCTCCCGACTAGAACCTCTTACTTGTTATTATTGTAACCTTGGTTGGAGTTACCTCGGCCTCTTCCTCGATTTTGGCCTCGTCTTCCTCCACGGTTAATGTAATTATTGTTGTTGTTGTTGTTATTACCGCCTCGGTTGTAATTGTTGTGGTTGAAATTTCTGCCACGATTATAACCTCGGCCTCCTCTATTATTGTGATTTGCACCTCGTCGATAATACAGGACAGTGTTACTTTGACCTGTTAGCTCCGTGCAACTATTGACAAATTTGGAGACGGCATCATTCATATTTGTGAATGTGCCTGCCTGCATGATAAGTTTTACCTTATCAATCGAACAATTTTGGGTCATAGCATTTACAGCTGTTGTAGTGCTGTATTTGTTTGCAAGTGATTGGCCTTAGACCTTCACTGATATAGGCTCCTTCAAGGGCCTTTGCAAGTTTTTCCACCTTTTGGGTGTATTGGTTAGCCGTTTTGTTTTTCTGTTGCAGATTAAGTAGCTTGGCAGATACAACTTCTTCGATTCTCCTTTTACTGCATTTGACAGTTGCGTAATGATTGCAGCAATTGTCTGCTCATTACTTATTAGATTTCCCGCATGGCCTTTTAGTTTTGTTTTTATAAGGCTTATGGCTATTAGCTCATGTGTGCCTTTTAAGGTATCCAATAGATTCAGAGAATCTAGAAAACTTTGGGGATTTTCAGGCTTACCATCAAACTCTGGTAATAGATATGTGGCTAGCTTGATAAATTCTGCAACTGTTTGTGCCATTTCAGAGATTGTTGTCGTTTCCGGCTTTGTTTCGATTGGATCGCTACCTTCTAGTGTTTCGATGTCACTATCAGATTCAACGTCGCTTGACTGAGTTAATTCGTCTAATTCTTTTAATTGGTCGGCATCGAACTCCGCCAATTGATTTAGACTTTCTGACACTTTTATCTGAATGTGTCGCCTATTGGTGACAGTAATTAATCTTGTGTTTAGGGATTTTATTACCCTTAAAAATTTACTTTTGTGCTCAGATGTGAATTTGTTTTCGAAACGATTTACTAAGGTAACTATATTATTATATTCCCTTACCAAAATTTCTATATTATTTTTCACAGTCTCTGCTTTTATAACTGCATCTTTATTAATGCATTTGTAAGATTTATCGAATTTGTAACGAAATGCGTCTACATGTTTCGCGATTTCGTTTCATTCCATTCTTTTGATGGAATTATCTTACTTTTGTAAGCGTACTAACCATATAGTTCCTATACCTAAATATGGGTTTTCTTCTTTTATTAATTTTACCCTGACATATGGTAGTGTTGAAAGTACCATTGCCTTTTCTGCTTTATCGCAGTGAATAAGTGGGCTACTGATTGCACCGAAAGCTTCTATATAATTAGTCTCAAACTGATGTACTGATATGTATTCGCTATGCGAATGTAAAACTTTAATCGCATTAATGCGAAAATTTGGATAGCTTTTGTAGATGTGATCTATTTTCTCTTTATTCATTTCTAGATGTTATCTAGGTTATTTGCCCTATTCATGTACTTTTCTTGATAATTTTGTTATGCTTAATATAGAGTGTAAGCAGAAATTGCAAAACCAATACTATCGTGATAATTAATAACAGGATCCACAATGCGTTTATGTCATCCGTGTGATCAATTATCTTTTTCTTTTTCTTCTTTTATTAGGGTCACCGGGTTGAGTAGCGCTACTCTTAATGTTTTCAATATTTTATTGCCCATTTGTTTGAAATTATCAATTGAAACTTGTTCAAAGATATTTTCCCACGGTGCCACTTTGAGTTGGCTGATTTCATTTATACCGGCTTGCCTTTCAAGCCTTTGGAAGAACTGACCTAAGTCAAGAATTCCAATAGTATATAAATCGCTAGCATCATATCTTGCAGTAATTTTCTTCCCATGTTTAAAGAAACATAGCATATTTTTTACATGCAAGGTCACTACTTTTCGTACTACTTTACTAGAGTCACCAAACTTGACATGTAGCTTCTAGAGAAGTATATATATATCGATTATCTTTCATTTTATACCTATCGCCACCTCCCCGCTACTCTCTATCTATAAGCGCGCGCTGCATTTGGTGTTGGAATATGAGGGTTCAGGGTATCCCCTAGTCGGGAGCTCCCGACTAGAACCTCTTACTTGTTTTCTTTAGATTTTTTCTCCTGCCATGTCCGGTACTCAGCTATTGTGAGTGGGCGTGGTCCATCGTTTGGAAACACCTCCAGGTACTCCTGAATGGAAGGTGGCTTCCCTTTGCTCAATATGAGCGCGTTAACTGGGCGCGTTAATCGGTGCCGGCGCTGGTCATCGCACACTTTTAATTTGTGTTCTTCTTTGAAAGTATTCTTTATATATGTAAAGTATTAATCAGAATACACACACATTTTGAATATTTTTAATTGTCGCACATTTTTGCGTATTGTTTATATATTGTTGCACTTTTTTATGTGATTTTTAATAATGCTTTTATAATTGCATTGCAGCTTCGTGAACTTGTCACGGTCGCCATGTTAAATAATTAATAACAGACAATTTCCTTCAAGGGCCTTTGCCAGTTTTTCCACCTCTTGGGTGTATTGGTTAGCCGTTTTGTTTTTCTGTTGCAGATTAAGTAGCTTGGCAGATACAACTTCTTCGATTCTCCTTTTACTGCATTTGACAGTTGCGTAATGATTGCAGCAATTGTCTGCTCATTACTTATTAGATTTCCCGCATGGCCTTTTAGTTTTGTTTTTATAAGGCTTATGGCTTTTAGCTCATGTATGCCTTTTAAGGTATCCAATAGATTCAGAGAATCTAGAAAACTTTGCGGATTTTCAGGCTTACCATCAAACTCTGGTAATATATATGTGGCTAGCTTGATAAATTCTGCAACTGTTTGTGCCATTTCAGAGATTGTTGTCGTTTCCGGCTTTGTTTCGATTGGATCGCTACCTTCTAGTGTTTCGATGTCACTATCAGATTCAACGTCGCTTGACTGAGTTAATTCGTCTAATTCTTTTAATTGGTCGGCATCGAACTCCGCCAATTGATTTAGACTTTCTGACACTTTTATCTGAATGTGTCGCCTATTGGTGACAGTAATTAATCTTGTGTTTAGGGATTTTATTACCCTTAAAAATTTACTTTTGTGCTCAGATGTGAATTTGTTTTCGAAACGATTTACTAAGGTAACTATATTATTATATTCCCTTACCAAAATTTCTATATGATTTTTCACAGTCTCTGCTTTTATAACTGCATCTTTATTAATGCATTTGTAAGATTTATCGAATTTGTAACGAAATGCGTCTTCATGTTTCGCGATTTCGTTTCATTCCATTCTTTTGATGGAATTATCTTACTTTTGTAAGCGTACTAACCATATAGTTCCTATACCTAAATATGGGTTTTCTTCTTTTATTAATTTTACCCTGACATATGGTAGTGTTGAAAGTACCATTGCCTTTTCTGCTTTATCGCAGTGAATAAGTGGGCTACTGATTGCACCGAAAGCTATAATTAGTCTTAAACTGATGTACTGATATGTATTCGCTATGCGAATGTAAAACTTTAATCGCATTAATGCGAAAATTTGGATAGCTTTTGTAGATGTGATCTATTTTCTCTTTATTCATTTCTAGATGTTATCTAGGTTATTTGCCCTATTCATGTACTTTTCTTGATAATTTTGTTATGCTTAATATAGAGTGTAAGCAGAAATTGCAAAACCAATACTATCGTGATAATTAATAACAGGATCCACAATCCGTTTATGTCATCCGTGTGATCAATTATCTTTTTCTTTTTCTTCTTTTTTTAGGGTCACCGGGTTGAGTAGCGCTACTCTTAATGTTTTCAATATTTTATTGCCCATTTGTTTGAAATTATCAATTGAAACTTGTTCAAAGATATTTTCCCACGGTGCCACTTTGAGTTGGCTGATTTCATTTATACCGGCTTGCCTTTCAAGCCTTTGGAAGAACCGACCTAAGTCAAGAATTCCATTAGTATATAAATCGCTAACATCATATCTTGCAGTAATTTTCTTCCCATGTTTAAAGAAACATAGCATATTTTTTACATGCAAGGTCACTACTTTTCGTACATCGTCAATTATCAATTATCTTGACGTTGTTTACAACGTTGGCAGTGTTATCTTTTGCCTCACTGGAATCACTAAACCACCCCATTATGTAGTTTGAATTGTCTTTATATATTCAATGAAAAGGATTTTCTTTCGATCTAACGTTCATGAAAGAAATTGAATTTTTTTTTTTTTTCAAATCTTGGTTTAGTCTTTCATTTAATCTTTTTCTTTTAATCTTATATGGGATTTTATCAAGAAAGAAAAAAATATTCGTCTATTTGAAAATCGAAAATAAAAATTGGAGTGATATTTTCATTGCAATGAACTTATTGCAAGATTTATCAATTACACAAAGATTCTAAACGCAGCTGAGTATAAATACTCAGTGCCAGAGACGTGGAAAAGTTAGGTATTTAGTTTATGTGGTTGGCTCACAATTCAAATTATGTTTCATATATATAAAAAAATTTATCCAATCACATATGTTAGTAATGAAAGCCTAAGAGGTTTTAGTGTTTTGCGACTTGCACTAACGTGCGTCAAATCGCATGTAGAAATTAAATCTATTGCAATTTAAGGCTTACGCATATTTGCGGGCCCCTTGCGTGGCTTCGCTCGGTTACGAAGTTTTAATTCAGCTTTTAATTCGTTGATGCGCTCTATGTAGCGCTGTCGGTCTTCTGGTGTCGTCGCTGCCGCCTGCAAATCTTGATGCAGGCGCTTTTGTTGAAGTAGCTTTCTCACTTGTCCTCCACGTTTTGTCTTCTTTTTTTCTTTAGATTTTTTCTCCTGCCGTGCCCGGTACTCAGCTATTGTGAGCGGGCGTGGTCCATCGTTTGGAAACACCTCCAGGTACTCCTGAATGGAAGGTGGCTTCCCTTTGCTCAATATGAGCGCGTTAACTGGGCGCGTTAATGGGTGCCGGCGCTGGTCATCGCACACTTTTAATTTGTGTTCTTGTTTGAAAGTATTCTTTATATATGTAAAGTATTAATCAGAATACACACACATTTTGAATATTTTTAATTGTCGCACATTTTTGCGTATTGTTTATATATTGTTGCAGTTTTTTATGTGATTTTTAATAATGCTTTTATAATTGCATTGCAGCTTCGTGAACTTGTCACGGTCGCCATGTTAAATAATTAATAACAGACAATTTCATCTGGAGCGTCTGCTCCTCAGTGCTACTTTATTCAGAATGAATCTTATATATTCGTGCTGGGTTCAGCTAACCCGACACATGCAATGCTTATATCTATGTCTTATATTTATGTGTAAGTATATTGGTGTATACATGGGTATGCAGAAGGCATACATATGTTGTGTATATCTTGACCACTATTGCTGCAAAGTGCATGCTCAGCATTACCACGCGCTACGATCGGCATGTATATAAGTGTTGCATCGTATGACATGCGCTGGTGTGTTCTTTTGGGTATTTATATATTTATAACGCGAATCCCGATGCAACGTACTGCATCCCACCTCCCGCCCAACCGACCGAGAAGCGCAGTCGTGTAACGTACGACACGAAATGCAAAGTAAATATGAAAAAAAAATATTAAAAAAAATCGATACAAACTACGAGTATGTGTACAAATACAATTACAAATAAAAATAGGACTATCTACTTGCTAAATAGTTTAGAATAGAAGACTTTATACGAGGAAGAGAAGCTTCCGAGCAGAATACTCTGTAATGCTTGTTATAGTCGTCACAGAGAACCCTAAACGGTTCATGCAAGGCATAGTTAGTTGAGCAAAATTGAAGCGATAAAGGTACAAAATTACGTGTTAGTCTAGTAGGGATAGAGAAATTTAATTGGCTAGTCAACACAGAAGAGTCGATTTCACCAGTAATTAATTTATGAATAAATATTACACCCAGCATGGTTCTACGATTAATTAAGGAAGGAAGATTAATCATCAGAAGTCTACTGGAGTATGACGGTAACCGCACACGAGGATCCCAATTTAAACCAATAAGGGCAAACAACAAGAATTGTTTCTGAACGGATTCAATTCTGTCCTGTGATGGGTAGCATATTGTGGTGACCAGATACATGAGGCATACTTAAGAATAGGTCGTACCAAAGATATATAAAGTGTTTTTGTCGTGTACGGATCGTTAAACTCCTTCGACCATCGCTTGATGAAACCCATAACTATTCTGGCCTTATTGACCACGGTATTAACATGACAGTCGAATTTAAGTTTATAATCAAGGATGACACCTAGATCATTAACTTCATTAGAAGTACTGTTAACACGCTCGAGCGGTATGCTATCAAGGATGTAAGATACCAATTGAGGAGGGCTTCTATAGAAGGTCATTACCTTACATTTAGAGCAGTTTAAGTTTAACAGGTTGGCTAGGCACCAAGCCTGAAACGCATCAATGTCCGCTTGTAAGAGATGACATGATGACATATCCTTATATGCAAGGCATAATTTTACATCATCAGCATACATTAATACTCGAGAGTGAGACAGTATCGAGGGAAGGTCATTGATGAAAAGAATAAAGAGTAGCGGGCCAAGATGACTACCTTGAGGAACACCGGAAGTCACCAGAATACGTATAGAAAATGAATTTCTGAAAAGAACCTTTTGGGTTCTGTCACGCAAATACTCTGAAATCCAGTTCAAAAGATTGACTGGGAAGCCGAGAAGGCTTAATTTATGAAGCAGCAAGGAATGGTTGACAGAGTCGAAAGCCTTACTGAAATCAGTATAGATGACGTCAGTCTGCTTTCTTTTTTTAAACCCATCAATTACAAACGAAGTAAACTCAAGAAGGTTAGTGGTTGTAGATCTGCGCTTCACGAACCGATGCTGGGAAGGTGAAATAATAGAACTACATAAATGCTGCAGTTGAGATGTTATAATTCTCTCAAAAGCTTTAGGTATAGCGGATAATTTGGAAATACCTCTATAGTTTTCGACATCGGACTTACTCCCTTTCTTATGGAGAAATCATCCTTACCGACCCAAATGGTCGGAAAAGATGAAGTGTTAACGGACAGTTCAAAAAGTTTTAAAACAGGTTTACATAATGCTGCAGCGCAGTATCTAAGCACGCAGGCAGGATCACCATCAGGGCCCGGTGAGTAAACCGGCTTGATAGTTTTAAGGTCGCTAAGAAGCGAACTTTCGGTAATAATGGGATTAAAGATGCAGTTTGACCTCTGTAACTGATAAGGATAAGGCTGATTTTTATTATACCTAGAGGAGGAGTAGGTAGTTTGAAAAAAGTTTGCGAACAGATCGGCTATGCCTGGATCAGTTTTCGCGCACTCATCTGCAAACTTAACCGAAGAAGGCAAAGCCGATGTCTTTCGTTTAGAATTGACAAAGTTAAAAAATTGCTTGGGATTATGTGAAAATTGAAGGCGACAACGCCGAAGGTAATTCTTATAGCAGATGGAATTTAGGGTAGAAAAATTTGATCGGGCAACTGCATAGCGGGAGAAATCAGAGTGATTTCCCGATTTCTTAAACTTTTTATAACACCTCGACTTCACGTTTTTTAACCTCATCAGCTTATTTGAGAACCAGGGAGGCCTATCTCGCTGGGTGATCAAGAGGAACGCAGACATCAAAAATCGAGTACAAGGTGTCATAAAAAAGTTTCAAGGCAACATCAATGTCTGCACAGTTGTACAGTTGGGACCAGTCGACTTGCAGAATAAGATCATTTAGCTTATGAAAATCAGCCTTTCTGAAACAACGCATTCATTCAGCTAATTCCGGTTCCTTGATAGGAACTCGGGCTGGTAAATCAATGACCAGTTCCAGAGTTGGAGGAAAAGGGTCTTCAGGAAGTGTAAGCGGATTGATCCTGTGCACAACACTGTTGAACGTATCCAACACGAAAATTAGATCAAGAGATCTGTTTCTTGAATTGCGCACACGATTAACTTGCCGTAAGGCCAATTCATGTAGACCATCAATAAATTCGTTTGACGATGACGGCAACAGAAAGTTTGAGTCTGATGGCGATGACCACTCGACAACAGGAAAATTAAAGTCCCCAAGAACTACTAAAAGGTCTCTATCAGAAAGTAGGGAGGAGACAGATTTAATAGCATTAAGATGGGTTTGATAGGAGACAAATTAGATAGAGGAGGTAAATATGAACATGTAATGAAGATAGAAAAAGTACCAAATACAACTCTTACAGCCACCAACTCAATCTCTGAGATGGGAAGATCAATGCGTTCCGACGAAAGAGCAGACTCGACAGCTATAAGTACTCCTCCTACGATACGGGAAGCTCGATCGCATCTATAAGTGGTGTATTTGGAGGTAAAAATTGAAGAGTCTGAGATGTCCGGCTTCAGACAGGTCTCAGTAAAAGCGATAATTTGAAAGTTAAAAGCAAGAGAGTCTAAATACAGTTTAGCGAGTTTAGATTTAAGACCTCTCACATTATGGTAGGCAAGCTCGAAAGATGGAATAAGTTTTATGACGCAGCAAGTAAAGTTGATGCGCCATTTGAAATAGGTGGTAATAAAATCGGAGTCCGATTTTTCTTTTTGGCCTTATATTCCTTTACTATTAAGTGCTCCGGCCAAAACTCTTTACAACAAATATCAATAAATATTTCTGGCGGAACACTTATTTTAAAGGACGCAATATCCCTTACATAAGCAAACTTAAATTTCTCCACCAGTATACCTGGGGCTTGAATTTTTGCCTGTATAAAGGCTTTTACCTCATCTGATAAAAAGTGAGGGGCAAGCCTAGAAACAAAAATAAGTCTCTTCGGTGGAACACCGACTAGAAGCTTAGGTGCCACAGGTAGGACAGTGGGAACACTATTAACTATGGTACCTAAAACAGCCGGTAGTCCGGCCGACGAGCCTTCTAGCGGCTGTTGTAAATTTAATTGTTGCTGTCGCCCTTTCGGAACACCCACGACAGCGGACGACACGGATAATTCGACTGGTTTTTCTCGTGCCGATGTCACACTTTTCGGGACAGGATCAGTGTCCACAGCAGACCTCACAGCTACCGGAGTAACAAACGAGATGAACTCCTGTTTAATCGGTGTAGTAGGCTGCTGAATAGCAGTCGGAGGCTGAAGGGTATTAGGCAACGGCAGATCACAAGGAGTGGGCTTTTTAGGCCCCGGAGACTCATCTAACAGTTTAAGGCTATTAAATTGGGTGTCCAGGGCTGTGAGCTGATCGTTAAGTTTACGAAAACCAACAATCAGACCCCTAAAGCCACTCCTGGTCTGACGCATAAACGCCCGCATTTCACCATCAATCTCCCTACACGAGTCGCAACTATAGTGCAAACCAGTTCGTTTGGCAACAGCATCCCCCACAAGACCAGTGTAACCCGCACATTTAGAATGCACGACATTATCACACAGCCAACAAGGTATGCTGGATTGACTTGCCGTAATTGGCATTTGGCAAGTTTTTATAAAACAGACAATTTTATGGTCCATTCTTAAGGGTATCTACTGTAATAACGCAGCCAAATGTAACAAGTAAGAGGTTCTAGTCGGGAGCTCCCGACTAGGGGATACCCTGAACCCTCTTATTCCATCACCAAATGCAGCGCTCGCTTATAGATAGAGAGTAGCGGGGAGTTGGCGATAGAAATAAAATGAAAGATAATCGATATATATATACTTTTCTAGAAGCTACATGTCAAGTTTGGTGACTCTAGCTCTTATTATTTACCAAAATTGCTTAAAAACGGGATTTCGATATACATTTTTATCGATTACTTGGAAACGGGGCAAGTTATCGATTATCGGAAACAAACTCGATCTGCGTAGGAACTAGGAGCACCTACATCTAAAATTTCAGTCTCTAGCTCTTATAGGTTCTGAGATCCTTGCGTTCATACATACGGACGGACGGACGGACGGACGGACAGACAGACGGACATGGCTAGATCGACTCGGCTACTGATCAATAATATATATACTTTATGGGGTCGGAGATGCCTCCTTCTGCCTGTTACATACATTTGCATTTTGCACAAAAACATAATACCCCTGATGCTGATCAAGAATATATATACTTTATGGGGTCGGAGATGCTTCCTTCTGCCTGTTACATACATTTGCATTTTGCACAAAAACATAATACCCCTTTTACCCATTTTTAATGGGTTCAGGGTATAAAAAGAGAGTTATTTAGATTAGATTAATAGCGTATGGAGCACCAACAAGCGGCAGAAAGTAGAAAAAGATCAAAGCGCAAGTTGAAAAAAAAGGAGAGAGAGCGCGAGAGTGCGAGAGTAGTCTATTTATAGATTGCTTGCTTGCCCACGAAATCTTGCACACCAGAGAGGCGATGTGCAGTTAAACATAAACAACAAACAACAACAAGAAGCTTACCCACAGAGCTAATAGCGCAAGCGCACAAACAACAAGTAAGAGGTTCTAGTCGGGAGCTCCCGACTAGGGGATACCCTGAACCCTCATATTCCAACACCAAATGCAGCGCGCGCTTATAGATAGAGAGTAGCGGGGAGGTGGCGATAGGTATAAAATGAAAGATAATCGATATATATATACTTTCCTATAAGCTACATGTCAAGTTTGGTAACTCTAGCTCTTATTATTTACCAAAATTGCTTAAAAAACAGGATATCGATATACATTTTTATCGATTACTTGGAAACGGGGGCAAGTTATCGATTATCGGAAACAAACTCGATCTGCGTAGGAACTAGGAGCACCTACATCTAAAATTTCAAGTCCCTAGCTCTTATAGGTTCTGAGATCCTTGCGTTCATACATACGGACGGACGGACGGACGGACGGACGGACGGACGGACGGACGGACGGACGGACGGACGGACGGACGGACGGACGGACGGACGGACAGACAGACGGACATGGCTAGATCGACTCGGCTATTAATGCTGATCAAGAATATATATACTTTATGGGGTCGGAGATGCTTCCTTCTGCCTGTTACATACATTTGCATTTTGCACAAAAACATAATACCCCTTTTACCCATTTTTAATGGGTTCAGGGTATAAAAATGCACAAGAACACAAGTTTAAAAGAAACAATATTTAAAAAACAAAAATGCACAGACCACAAGCATGCATTCGCGATAAATAAAAAAATAAACCGAGAAGGCGAACAGAATAGTAGAAATATATAAAATATAAATAGTTAAAACGCCGATGTTTTATTAAATCAAAAACAAAATGGAGAGCACAAAAAAAACACGTCTGTTCGCTTCAAGTACGCAAGTGAATATTGACCGAACTTGAGTATGAAATTTTCGAATATAGCCTTTGCGACATTAGTTGCGCTTTTGCTTTTTATTGGAATGGCTACTAAATATATTGTGTAAGGTCACAAATTAATTGCCATTTTCTGATTTAGGTAGCGGACCAAATGTATCCACTATTACTATATCGAAAGCATTCACAGGTGTTTCTGTGAGAGTCAAAGGAGTTTTCATGTGTGTCTTTGTTTTAGACATTTGGCATTTTTGACATCTACTACGTACTCTTTTATATGACGTGTCATATTTTTCCAGTAGTAGTGTCTTCTTATTTTTGATAGCGTTCTTGTTAGGCCACTGTGGCCTCCTTGAATCGGGTCATCATGGTATGTAGACAATATTTGTTGTATCTCTTTTTCATCTGTTATTTGGGTCACCGGCTGGAGTAGCGCTACGCTTAAAGATTTTAATATTTCATTGCCCATATTTTTAAAAGAATCAATTGAAACTGATTCAAAGATCTTTTCGCTCGGTGCCACTTTGAGTTGGCTGAATTTTAATATACCGGCTTCTTTTTCGAGCCTTTGGAAGAACTGACCTAGGTCGAGAATTCCATTGGTATATAAATCGCTAACTTCAATTCTTGCGATAATTTTATTTCCATGTTTAAATAACTTCATGTACGTTGGGCTTGGATACAGTTTTATGACTTTGCCTTGGCAGAAGTTCATATTTTTCTACTGTACAGTTTTTATTTTGTCTACTTTGTCGCCTGGTAGTGACTTTTAGGACTTTATGTTGCATGTCTTTGAGTTCTTTTAAAGTTATACGTGAAAGTGCGTCTGCTACAAAATTATCTTTTCCCTTTAGGTATTCTAATGTGAAGTCGTATTCTTCGAGCTCTAGCCGCATGCGAGTTAATTTCGAACTGGGATTAGTCATAGAAAAAATATATGTTAATGGTCTGTGATCTGTTTGCCATAAATATATGGTCTGAAATGGGTAATTGCCCAATGAATTGCCGCTAACTGTTGTTCTGTTGTGCTCTTATTGCTTTCCCCTTTTGTAAATAAACGAGATGCATAAGCTATTGGGAGTTGAATCCGTCACGGTTCTGAGTTAGAACCGCTCCGCAAGCTTGTTTACTAGCATCTGTTATAATGCAAAATTCTTTGCGAAAATCAGGATATTGTAGTAATGTGGGGTGCACAAGCTTTTCTTTAAGGTATTGGAATGCGTTTTGGCATTCACTTGACCATTCAAAAGGAACATTCTTTTTACATAATCTAGTTATGTGCCGTGAATAATCGGTGAAGTTTTTTATAAATCGGCGATAATAATTGCAGAATGCTACAAATCGTCTCGCGCTGTCCGCATCATGAGGGAAGTGATAATTTTTGATGACGTCAAATTTCTTGTCATCTGGCAATACTCCTTTGTCAGTGCATTTGTGACCTAAGAATGTCACTTCATGCATGAAAAATGAACATTTTTCTGGATGCAACCTTAGGTTATATTTCCTACATACATTAAAAGTTAAGTAAAGTTAAGTTTTTAATCATGTGTTTTTCGGAACATCCTATCACCATTAAATCATCCATAAAGGAATGCCTGAGAGGGTTCTAAACCCGAGAATGCTATTGTCATCGTTCTCTGAAATGAATTTGGTGCTATTTTAAGACCAAATGGTAATCGCGTGAAGCGATATGAGCCATTGCTCGTTGAAAAAGGTGTTATATTTCTTGAATTTTCTTCAAGTTCAATTTGGTGAAAACCTGACATTAAGTCAAGGCATGAAAAGTATTTAACTCTGCCCAGTTGGTCTAGAATATCATCAATTCTGGGGAGCGGGAATTTATCAGAAAGTAATTTTTTGTTGATTTGACGATAGTCAATTACTAATCGCCATTTCTTCTCTTTCGAATTTGGTAATGATTTTTTCGGAACTAGCAAGAGTGGGCTGTTATACTCGGATACAGACGGTTCTACGATTTTGTCGTTTATTAATTTCCCTACTTGTTTTTGGATTTCCTCAACTTGGCTATGCGGGCTTCTGTAGTTTTTGATATAAATGGGTTCATCATCTTTAAGTCTTAATGTTTGTTTATAGAAATTATTTGTCGCTATTCGTTCGGTTTCCAGTCCGAACACATCACTATACTTGGTGCATAATTCTGTTAGTTGATTTCTGAATTGTTCTGGAAAATTTTTCTTTAATTTTGAAAGTATTTGTTTGCTTCTATTTTCTGGATTAGTAATATGAATATCGTAATCTGTTAAATTTTCATATTCGATTTTGTTTACTTTGACCAATTGGTCGAAATTAGTTGTGTTTAGAAGGCGAATGTATACATGTTTGGATGCTGCTATTGTATTTGCAACATAAATTCCATTATGTATTTCTTGATTTGGAACAAATATATAATCGTTTACTGAATTAATGTCTATTTTTCGAATTACTTAGGATCTGGCTGGCAGAAGAACTGTATTGTTGCCAGCACTATATGTTATCGGAACATAAATGGGATAATTTAAGTTTTGAGGTCTAATTATAATCCAGTCTTCACTTGGTTTGAAGTCTAATTGGCAATTGCATTTTTTAATAAAATCAATGCCTATTATTTCATCACACGGTATTGAAAAATCGGAATCTACTAAATGAAATTCGTGTGGAATAATATATTTTGTTGATTGAAGTTCTATTGAAGTTGTTCCTTGCTATTTTATTACACCCTGGCCAATGCCCTGAATGTTTATAATTCTGTCTTCTTGAATTTTGAAATTATCTGAATTTTTTTTTAAAGTGAGATATCTGCACCAGCATCTATTAGGAATGTGAGTTTACCGACGCATTTTGCGCCACTCTCACATTGTTATTATTGTAACCTTGGTTGGAGTTAACTCGGCCTCTTCCTCGATTTTGGCCTCGTCTTCCTCCACGGTTATTGTAATTATTGTTGTTGTTGTTGTTATTACCGCCTCGGTTGTAATTGTTGTGGTTGCAATTTCTGCCACGATTATAACCTCGGCCTCCTCTATTATTGTGATTTGCACCTCGTCGATAATACAGGACAGTGTTACTTTGACCTGTTACCTCCGTGCAACTATTGACAAATTTGGAGACGGCATCATTCATATTTGTGAATGTGCCTGCCTGCATGATAAGTTTTACCTTATCAATCGAACAATTTTGGGTCATAGCATTTACAGCTGTTGTAGTGCTGTATTTGTTTGCAAGTGATTGGCTTAGACCTTCACTGATATAGGCTCCTTCAAGGGCCTTTGCCAGTTTTTCCACCTCTTGGGTGTATTGGTTAGCCGTTTTGTTTTTCTGTTGCAGATTAAGTAGCTTGGCAGATACAACTTCTTCGATTCTCCTTTTACTGCATTTGACAGTTGCGTAATGATTGCAGCAATTGTCTGCTCATTACTTATTAGATTTCCCGCATGGCCTTTTAGTTTTGTTTTTATAAGGCTTATGGCTTTTAGCTCATGTATGCCTTTTAAGGTATCCAATAGATTCAGAGAATCTAGAAAACTTTGGGGATTTTCAGGCTTACCATCAAACTCTGGTAATATATATGTGGCTAGCTTGATAAATTCTGCAACTGTTTGTGCCATTTCAGAGATTGTTGTCGTTTCCGGCTTTGTTTCGATTGGATCGCTACCTTCTAGTGTTTCGATGTCACTATCAGATTCAACGTCGCTTGACTGAGTTAATTCGTCTAATTCTTTTAATTGGTCGGCATCGAACTCCGCCAATTGATTTAGACTTTCTGACACTTTTATCTGAATGTGTCGCCTATTGGTGACAGTAATTAATCTTGTGTTTAGGGATTTTATTACCCTTAAAAATTTACTTTTGTGCTCAGATGTGAATTTGTTTTCGAAACGATTTACTAAGGTAACTATATTATTATATTCCCTTACCAAAATTTCTATATGATTTTTCACAGTCTCTGCTTTTATAACTGCATCTTTATTAATGCATTTGTAAGATTTATCGAATTTGTAACGAAATGCGTCTTCATGTTTCTCGATTTCGTTTCATTCCATTCTTTTGATGGAATTATCTTACTTTTGTAAGCGTACTAACCATATAGTTCCTATACCTAAATATGGGTTTTCTTCTTTTATTAATTTTACCCTGACATATGGTAGTGTTGAAAGTACCATTGCCTTTTCTGCTTTATCGCAGTGAATAAGTGGGCTACTGATTGCACCGAAAGCTTCTATATAATTAGTCTCAAACTGATGTACTGATATGTATTCGCTATGCGAATGTAAAACTTTAATCGCATTAATGCGAAAATTTGGATAGCTTTTGTATATGTGATCTATTTTCTCTTTATTCATTTCTAGATGTTATCTCGGTTATTTGCCCTATTCATGTACTTTTCTTGATAATTTTGTTATGCTTAATATAGAGTGTAAGCAGAAATTGCAAAACCAACATTATCGTGATAATTAATAACAGGATCCACAATGCGTTTATGTCATCCGTGTGATCAATTATCTTTTTCTTTTTTCTTCTTTTATTAGGGCTCACTAAGTTGAGTAGCGCTTACTCTTAATGTTTTCAATATTTTATTGCCCATTTGTTTGAAATTATCAATTGAAACTTGTTCAAAGATATTTTCCCACGTGTGCCACTTTGAGTTGGCTGATTTCATTTATACCGGCTTGCCTTTCAAGCCTTTGGAAGAACTGACCTAAGTCAAGAATTCCAATAGTACATAAATCGCTAACATCATATCTTGCAGTAATTTTCTTCCCATGTTTTAAAGAAACATAGCATATTTTTTACATGCAAGGTCACTACTTTTCGTACTACTTTACTAGAGTCACCAAACTTGACATGTAGCTTCTAGAGAAGTATATATATATCGATTATCTTTCATTTTATACCTATCGCCACCTCCCCGCTACTCTCTATCTATAAGCGCGCGCTGCATTTGGTGTTGGAATATGAGGGTTCAGGGTATCCCCTAGTCGGGAGCTCCCGACTAGAACCTCTTACTTGTTTTCTTTAGATTTTTTCTCCTGCCATGTCCGGTACTCAGCTATTGTGAGTGGGCGTGGTCCATCGTTTGGAAACACCTCCAGGTACTCCTGAATGGAAGGTGGCTTCCCTTTGCTCAATATGAGCGCGTTAACTGGGCGCGTTAATCGGTGCCGGCGCTGGTCATCGCACACTTTTAATTTGTGTTCTTGTTTGAAAGTATTCTTTATATATGTAAAGTATTAATCAGAATACACACACATTTTGAATATTTTTAATTGTCGCACATTTTTGCGTATTGTTTATATATTGTTGCACTTTTTTATGTGATTTTTAATAATGCTTTTATAATTGCATTGCAGCTTCGTGAACTTGTCACGGTCGCCATGTTAAATAATTAACAACAGACAATTTCATCTGGAGCGTCTGCTCCTCAGTGCTACTTTATTCAGAATGAATCTTATATATTCGTGCTGGGTTCAGCTAACCCGACACATGCAATGCTTATATCTATGTCTTATATTTATGTGTAAGTATATTGGTGTATACATGGGTATGCAGAAGGCATACATATGTTGTGTATATCTTGACCACTATTGCTGCAAAGTGCATGCTCAGCATTACCACGCGCTACGATCGGCATGTATATAAGTGAGTGTCACAATGTATGTATTTACTGTTATACCCTTTGATTTGTATTACTGGCAGGGTAGGTATACTACATCGCTCTTTTCATGCGCTCTCTTATAATATCCGCTCTTAGGCTGGCGCGGTTGCTCTTGCTGATTAGCTGTAGAGATCTTATCTAAATCATTCGCCTTGCTTAAATATTTTTTTTTACACCTATTGTGTACATTGTAAATTTTGATCAATATAATTGCGGTCAATATTACGTCAATTATGATTCTCTACTGCTACCTTATTGATAACATTAGCAGTGGAGTCCACCGTTTTTGTATCTACTAAGCCCATTTTTAGGGGTTATATATTTATTACATATTTAGTATTTTCAAATGATTCAAAATTATCTAAAGATTTGCTAATTTTGTTGTTATTCATTTATTAATGTATGAATTTAAATTTAAATTGTGTTTATGTTAGTTTAATAGTAACAAGAGGTTCTAGTCGGGAGCTCCCGACTAGGGGATACCCAGTACCCTCATATTCCTACACCAAATGCAGCTCGCGCTAATAGATAGAGAGTAGCGGGGAGGTGGCGATTGGTATAAAATGAAAGATACTTGATATATATATACTTTTCTAGAAGCTACATGTCAAGTTTGGTGACTCTAGCTCTTATTATTTACAAAAATTGCTTAAAAAAGTTATCGATTATCGGAAATAAACTCGATCTGCGCAGGCACTAGGGAGACCTACATCTAAAATTTCAAGTCTCTAGCTGTTATAGGTTCTGATATACTTTATGGGGACGGAGATGCTTCCTTCTGCCTCTTACATACATTTGCATTTTGCACAAATACAATATACCCTTATTACCCATTTTCAATGCGTTCAGGGTATAATAATTGTTTTAATTTAATATTATTATAATTTATAATTTAATTTAATTAATATTATTTATGCATCACAGTGCAATAACAAAAATCGTATGTTGTTATTATAGAGACCTTTTAGTAGTTCTTGGGGACTTTATTCTTCCAGATTTCGAGTAGTCATCGCCATCAGACTCATGCTTTCTGTTGCCGACTTCGTCAAACGCAGGTATTGATGGTCTACATGAAATGTCCTTACGGCAGGTTAATCGTTTGCTCAATTCAAGATACAGATCTTTTGATCTAATTTTTGTGATACATTGTACTCGATTTTTGATGTCTGTGTTCCTCCTGATAGGCCTCCCTGTTTCTCAAGTGAACTTATAAGGTTAAAAATGTGAAGTCGAGGTGCTATAAAAAGTTTAAGAAATCGGGAAATCACTCTGATTTCTTCCGTTATGCAGTTGCCCGATCAAATTTTTTCACTCAAAATTCCATCTGTTATAAGGATTACATTTGGCGTTGTCGCCTTCAATTTTCACATAATCCTAAGCAATTTTTTAACTTTGTCAATTCTAAACGAACGACATCTATTTTGCCTTCTTCGGTTAAGTTTGCAGATGAGAGCGCGAACACTGATAGCATAGCCGATCTGTTCGCAAACTTTTTCCAGACTACCTACTCCTCCCCTAGGTATAAGAAAAATAAGCCTAATCCTTATCAGGTACAGAGGTCAAACTGCATCTTAAATCCCATATTACCGAAGGTTCGCGTCTTAGCGACCTTAACACTATTAAGCCGGCTTCCTTACCGGGCTGTTTCTGCTTGTGTGCTTAGATACTGCGCTGCAGCATTATGGAAACCTGTTTTAAAACATTTTGAACTGTCCGTTAACACTTCATCTTTTCCGACCATTTGGAAGGAATCATACATTATCCCTCTCCATAAGAAAGGGAGTAAGTCCGGCGTCGAAAACTATAGAGGTATTTCCAAATTATCCGCTATACCTAAAGCTTTTGAGAGAATTATAACATCTCAACTGCAGCATTTATGTAGTTCTATTATTTCACCTTCCCAGCATCGGTTCGTGAAGCGCAGTTCTACAACTACTTCGTTTGTAATTGATGGGTTTAAAAATAGAAAGCAGACTGACGTCATCTATACTGATTTCAGTAAGGCTTTCGACTCTGTCAACCATTCCTTGCTGCTTCATAAATTAAGCCTTCTCGGCTTCCCAGTCAATCTTTTGAGCTGGATTTCAGAGTATTTGCGTGACAGAACCCAAAAGGTTCTTTTCAGAAATTCATTTTCTATACGTATTCTGGTGACTTCCGGTGTTCCTCAAGGTAGTCATCTTGGCCCGCTACTCTTTTGGGTATTTGTATATTTATGATTATTAAGACTGAGTGTCACAATGTATGTATTTACTGTTATACCCTTTGATTTGTATTACTGGCAGGGTAGGTATACTACATCGCTCTTTTCATGCGCTCTCTTATAATATCCGCTCTTAGGCTGGCGCGGTTGCTCTTGCTGATTAGCTGAAGAGATCTTATCTAAATCATTCGCCTTGCTTAAATATTTTTTTTTTTACTCCTATTGTGTACATTGTTAATTTTGATCAATATAATTGCGGTCAATATTACGTCAATTATGATTCTCTACTGCTACCTTATTGATAACATTAGCAGTGGAGTCCACCGTTTTTGTATCTACTAAGCCCATTTTTAGGGGTTATATATTTATTACATATTTAGTATTTTCAAATGATTCAAAATTATCTAAAGATTTGCTAATTTTGTTGTTATTCATTTATTAATGTATGAATTTAAATTTAAATTGTGTTAATGTTAGTTTAATTGTAACAAGAGGTTCTAGTCGGGAGCTCCCGACTAGGGGATACCCAGAACCCTTATATTCCTACACCAAATGCAGCTCGCGCTAATAGATAGAGAGTAGCGGGGAGGTGGCGATTGGTATAAAATGAAAGATACTTGATATATATATACTTTTCTAGAAGCTACACGTCAAGTTTGGTGACTCTAGCTCTTATTATTTACAAAAATTGCTTAAAAAACAGGATTTCGATATACATTTTTATCGATTACTTTGAAACGGAGTAAGTTATTGATTATCGGAAATAAACTCGATCTGCGCAGGCACTAGGGAGACCTACATCTAAAATTTCAAGTCTCTAGCTGTTATAGGTTCTGATATACTTTATGGGGACGGAGATGCTTCCTTCTGCCCCTTACATACATTTGCATTTTGCACAAATACAATATACCCTTATTACCCATTTTCAATGGGTTCAGGGTATAAAAATTGTTTTAATTTAATATTATTATAATTTATTATTTAATTTAATTAATATTATTTATGCATCACAGTGCGATAAAAAAAATCGTATGTTGTTATTATAGAGACCTTTTAGTAGTTCTTGGGGACTTTATTCTTCCAGATTTCGAGTAGTCATCGCCATCAGACTCATGCTTTCTGTTGCCGACTTCGTCAAACGCAGGTATTGATGGTCTACATGAAATGTCCTTACGGCAAGTTAATCGTTTGCTCAATTCAAGATACAGATCTTTTGATCTAATTTTTGTGATACATTGTACTCGATTTTTGATGTCTGTGTTTCTCCTGATAGGCCTTCCTGTTTCTCATATGAACTTATGAGGTTAAAAATGTGAAGTCGAGGTGCTATAAAAAGTTTAAGAAATCGGGAAATCACTCTGATTTCTCCCGTTATGCAGTTGCCCGATCAAATTTTTTCACTCAAAATTCCATCTGTTATAAGGATTACATTTGGCGTTGTCGCCTTCAATTTTCACATAATCCTAAGCAATTTTTTAACTTTGTCAATTCTTAACGAACGACATCTATTTTGCCTTCTTCGGTTAAGTTTGCAGATGAGAGCGCGAACACTGATAGCATAGCCGATCTGTTCGCAAACTTTTTCCAGACTACCTACTCCTCCCCTAGGTATAAGAAAAATAAGCCTAATCCTTATCAGGTACAGAGGTCAAACTTCATCTTAAATCCCATATTAACGAAGGTTCGCGTCTTAGCGACCTTAACACTATTAAGCCGGCTTCCTTACCGGGCTGTTTCTGCTTGTGTGAAAAACAAACCTGTTTAAAACATTTTGAACTGTCCGTAAACATTTCATCTGTTCCGACCATTTCGAAGGAATCATACATTATCCCCCTCCACAAGAAAGGGAGTAAGTCCGATGTCGAATACTATAGAGGTATATCCAAATTATCCGCTGTACCTAAAGCGGATTATTTGCAACTGCAACATTTATGTAGTTCTATTACCAACCACTAACCTTCTTGTAATTGATGGGTTTAAGAAAAGAATGCAGACTGACGTCATCTATAGTGATTACAGTAACGCTTTCTACTCTGTCAACCACTCCTAGCCACTTCATAAATTATGCCTTCTCGGCTTCCCAGTCAATCTTTTGAACTGGATTTCAGAGTATTTGCGTGATAGAACCCAAAAGGTTCTTTTGAGAAATTCGTTTTCAAAACATATTCTGGTGACATTCGGAGTTTCTCAAGGTAGTCATCTTGGCCCGCGACTCCTTACTCTTTTCGTAAATGACCTTTCTTCGATACTGGCTCACTCTCGAGTATTAATGTATGCTGATGATGTAAAATTATGCCTTGCATATAAAGATATGGCATCATGTTATATCATACAAGCGGACATTGAAGCGTTTCAGGCTTGGTGTCTAGCCAGCCTTTTAAACTTAAGCAGCTCTAAATGTAAGGTAATGACTTTCTAAAGAAGCCCTCCTCAATTGGTCTCTTACATCCTTGATAGCTTACCGCTCGAGCGGGTTAACAGTACTTCTAATGAAGTTAATGATCTAGGTGTCATCCTTGATCATAAGCTTAAATTCGGCTCTCATGTTAAGAACGTGGTCAATAAGGCCAGAATAGTTATGGGTTTCATCAAGCGATGGTCGATCCGTACTCGACAAAAAACACTTTTATATATCTTTGGTACGACCTATTCTTGAGTATGCCTTATGTATCTGGCCACCACAACAAGCTATCCATCAGGACAGAATTGAATCCGTTCAGAAACAATTTTTGTTGTTTGCCCTTCGTGGCTTAAATTGGGATCCTCGTGTGCGGTTACCGTCATACTCCAGAAGCCTTCTGATGATTAACCTTTCTTCTTTGATTAATCGTAGAACCATGCTGGGTGTAATATTTATTCATAAATTAATTACTGGTGTAATCGACTCTTCTGTGTTGACTAGCCAATTAAATTTATCTTTCCCTACTAGACTAACACTTAATTTTGTACCCTTATCGCTTCAATTTTGCTCAGCTAAATATGATTTGCATGAACCGTTCAGGGTGCCCTGTGATGATTTTAACAAGCACTACTGAGTGTTCTGCTCGGAGTCTTCTCTTCCTCGTTATTGTTTGAGTGTGTTGTGCGTCAGTCTGGAAGATCTATAGAGATCCTTAAAATGAAAAGACTTTCTGGTTTAAATCTTACAGCTTGCCATGGGTATAACTGCTACCCATCAGGACAGAATTGAATCCGTTCAGAAACAATTCTTGTTGTTTGCCCTTAGTGGTTTAAATTGGGATCCTCGTGTGCGGTTACCGTCATACTCCAGTAGACTTCTGATGATTAACCTTCCTTCTTTAATTAATCGTAGAACCATGCTGGGTGTAATATTTATTCATAAATTAATTACTGGTGAAATCGACTCTTCTGTGTTGACTAGCCAATTAAATTTCTCTATCCCTACTAGACTAACACGTAAATTTGTACCTTTATCGCTTCAATTTTGCTCAACTAACTATGCCTTGCATGAACCGTTTAGGGTTCTCTGTGACGACTATAACAAGCATTACAGAGTATTCTGCTCGGAAGCTTCTCTTCCTCGTATAAAGTCTTTTATTCTAAACTATTTAGCAAGTAGATAGTATTATTTTTATTTGTAATTGTTTATGTACACATACTCGTAGTTTGTATCGTTTTTATACCCTGAACCCATTAAAAATGGGTAAACAGGGTATGTTGTATTTGTGCTAAATGCTAATGTATCCCAGCGGACCAAACTGTTGCAAATGATATCACAAACTGTTGAAATGCAGTTGCCCGATCAAATTTTTTCACTCAAAATTCCATATGTTATAAGGATTACATTTGGCGTTGTTGCCTTCAATTTTCACATAATCCTAAGCAATTTTTTAACTTTGTCAATTCTTAACGAACGACATCTATTTTGCCTTCTTCGGTTAAGTTTGCAGATGAGAGCGCGAACACTGATAGCATAGCCGATCTGTTCGCAAACTTTTTCCAGACAACCTACTCCTCCCCTAGGTATAAGAAAAATAAGCCTAATCCTTATCAGGTACAGAGGTCAAACTGCATCTTAAATCCCATATTACCGAAGGTTCGCGTCTTAGCGACCTTAACACTATTAAGCCGGCTTCCTTACCGGGCTGTTTCTGCTTGTGTGATTAGATACTGCGCTGCAGCATTATGGAAACCTGTTTTATAACATTTTGAACTGTCCGTAAACATTTCATCTGTTCCGACCATGTCGAAGGAATCATACGTTATCCCCCTCCACAAGAAAGGGAGTAAGTCCGATGTCGAATACTATAGAGGTATATCCAAATTATCCGCTGTACCTAAAGCGGATTATTTGCAACTGCAACATTTATGTAGTTCTATTACCAACCACTAACCTTCTTGTAATTGATGGGTTTAACAAAAGAATGCAGACTGACGTCATCTATAGTGATTACAGTAACGCTTTCTACTCTGTCAACCACTCCTTGCCACTTCATAAATTATGCCTTCTCGGCTTCCCAGTCAATCTTTTGAACTGGATTTCAGAGTATTTGCGTGATAGAACCCAAAAGGTTCTTTTCAGAAATTCGTTTTCAAAACATATTCTGGTGACATTCGGAGTTTCTCAAGGTAGTCATCTTGGCCCGCGACTCCTTACTCTTTTCGTAAATGACCTTTCTTCGATACTGGCTCACTCTCGAGTATTAATGTATGCTGACGATGTAAAATTATGCCTTGCATATAAAGATATGGCATCATGTTATATCATACAAGCGGACATTGAAGCGTTTCAGGCTTGGTGTCTAGCCAGCCTTTTAAACTTAAACAGCTCTAAATGTAAGGTAATGACTTTCTAAAGAAGCCCTCCTCAATTGGTCTCTTACATCCTTGATAGCTTACCGCTCGAGCGGGTTAACAGTACTTCTAATGAAGTTAATGATCTAGGTGTCATCCTTGATCATAAACTTAAATTCGGCTCTCATGTTAAGAACGTGGTCAATAAGGCCAGAATAGTTATGGGTTTCATCAAGCGATGGTCGATCCGTACTCGACAAAAACACTTTATATATCTTTGGTACGACCTATTCTTGAGTATGCCTTATGTATCTGGCCACCACAACATGCTATCCATCAGGACAGAATTGAATCCGTTCAGAAACAATTTTTGTTGTTTGCCCTTCGTGGCTTAAATTGGGATCCTCGTGTGCGGTTACCGTCATACTCCAGAAGCCTTCTGATGATTAACCTTTCTTCTTTGATTAATCGTAGAACCATGCTGGGTGTAATATTTATTCATAAATTAATTACTGGTGAAATCGACTCTTCTGTGTTGACTAGCCAATTAAATTTCTCTATCCCTACTAACCCTACTAACACGTTATTTTGTACCTTTATCGCTTCAATTTTGCTCAACTAACTATGCCTTGCATGAACCGTTTAGGGTTCTCTGTGACGACTATAACAAGCATTACAGAGTATTCTGCTCGTAAGCTTCTCTTCCTCGTATAAAGTCTTTTATTCTAAACTATTTAGCAAGTAGATAGTATTATTTTTATTTGTAATTGTTTATGTACACATACTCGTAGTTTGTATCGTTTTCATACCCTGAACCCATTAAAAATGGGTAAACAGGGTATGTTGTATTTGTGCTAAATGCTAATGTATGTAACAGGCAGAAGGAAGCATCTCCGACCCCATAAAGTACATATATTCTTGATCAGCATCAATAGCCGAGTCGATCTAGCCATGTCCGTCAGTCTGTCCGTCCGTCCGTCCGTCCATCCGTCCGTCCGTATGTATGAACGCATGAACGTTAGAACAAAAAACTTTTTTTTGATTGAATATATATAAAAACAATTAAATTACATAATGGGATGGTTTAGTCATTCTAGTGAGGCAAAAGACAATACTGCCAACGTTGTAAACAACGTCAATATAATTGATCACACAGGATGATATAAGATCGTTGTGGATCTTGTTATTAATTATCACCATAGTGTCAGTTTTACAATTTCTGCTTACAATCTATGTTAATCATAATAAAATTATTAAGTAAAGATACATGAGTAAAGATACACTTAGATAATATCTAAAAATGAATAAGGAGAAAATAGATCACTTTTCGCATAGCGAATACATATCAGTATATCAGTTCGAGACTGATTATATAGTAGCTTTCGGCGGAATCTGTAGCCCACGTACACACTGCGATAAAGCAGAAAAGGCAATGATACTTTCAACACTACCATATGTCAGGGTAAAATTAACAAAAAAAGATGACCCATATTTAGGTATAGCAACTACATGGATAGTACGCTTACAAAAGTAAAAAAATTCGAGAAAAAGAATGGAATGGAACGAAATAGCGAAACATATCGACGCATTTCGTTACAAATTATAAAAGCGGAAACACTAAAAACCATATAGAAATATTAGTAAGGGAATACAATAATATAGTTACCTATATTAAATAGATATGAAAATAAATTCACATCTGAGCACAATAGTAAATGTTTAAGAGTAATAAAATCCCTAAACACTAGATTGATTACTCTCACCAATAGGCGACATATTCAGATAAACATGCCAGAAAGTTTAAATCAATTGGCGGAGTTTGATCCCGACCAATTAAAAGAATTAAACGAATCCATTCAACCAAGCGACGCTGAATCTGATAGTGACATTGAAACACTAGAAGAAAGCGATCCAACCGAAACCAAACAGGAAATAATAGCAATCTCTGAAATGGCACAAACAGTTGTAGAATTAACATCTCTGTTACCAGAGTTTGACGGTCCGCTTGTCCGGCTGTCCGTCTGTCTGTTTCTATGCAAACTAGTCTCTCAGTTTTAAAGCTACTTTTATGAAACTTTGCAGAACGCACGCTATACATATGTCGGAGCCAGCTGGATCGGACCACTATATTAATGTCTGCCATAGGAACGATCGGTCGAAAAGTAGGTTCTTGTATGAACAACTTTTTGTTTATCAAGATATCTTGACCAAATTTGGCATTTATTAGTTTTACTATGCTCCTCATATATATACAAATTCCTATTAAGATCGGACCACTATGTCATATAGCTGACATAGGAAGGAAGTTGTTGTATGGCATTTTTTTTTATTTTTCACGATATCTTGACTAAACTCGGCACTTCTTACTCGGCAATGTCCTTACGGCAGGCTAATCGCGTGCGCAATTCAAAAAACAGATCTTTTGGTCTTATTTTTGTGTTGGATTCGTTTGACAGTGTTGTGCACAGGATTAATCCGCTTACCATTCCTGAAGACCCTTTTTTATCCAACTCTAGAAATGGTCATTGATTTACCAGCCCGAGTCCCTATTAAGGAATCGAAATTAGCTGAACGAATGCGTTGCTTCCGAAAGGCTGATTTTCAGGTGAATGATCTTATTCTGCAACTCGACTGGTCCCAAATGTACCATTGTGCAGACATTGATGTTGCAATTAAACTTTTTTATGATACCTTGTACTCGATTTTTGACGTCTGGGTTCCTCTTGATCAAGCAATTTTTTAATTTTGTCAATTCTAAACGAGACATCTATTTTGCCCTCTTCGGTTAAGTTTGCAGATAAGAGCGTGAACACTCATCCAGGAATAGCCTTATCAGCTTTATCCCTATCAGTTACAAAGGTCAAACTGCATCTTAAATTTCATTATTACCGAAGGTTCGCTTCTTAGAGACCTTGCGTGCTTAGATACTGCGCTGCAGCATTATGTAAACCTGTTTTAAAACTTTTTGAACTGTCCGTAAGCATTTCATCTTTTCCGACCATTTGGAAGCAATCATACATTATCCCTCTCCATCAAAAAGGGAGTAAGTCCGATGTCGAAAACTATAGAGGTATTTCCAAATTAACCTCTACCTAAAGCTTTTGAGAGAATTATAACATCTCAACTGCAACATTTATGTAGTTCTATTATTTCACCTTCCCAGCATGGGTTCGTGAAGCGCAGATCTACATCCACTAACCTTCTTGAGTTTACTTCGTTTGTAATTGATGGGCTTAAGAAAAGAATGCAGACCGAGGACATCTATACTGATTTCAGTGAGGCTATTGACTCGGTCAACCACTGCTTTCTGCTTTTTAAGCTATTCCTGCTCGGCTTTCCAGTCTATCTCTTGAACTGGATTTTATAGTATTTGCGTAAAAGAACCCAAAAGGTTCTTTACAGAAATTCGTTTTCCAAACATATTCTAGTGACTTCCGGAGTTTCTGAAGGTAGTCATCTTGGTCCGCGACTCTTTACTCTTTTCATAAATGATTACTCTTTACCTCTACTGGCTTACTCTCGAGTATTAATGTATGCTGAAGATGTAAAATTATGCCTTGCATATAACGATATGGCGTCATGTTATCTCTTACAAGCTGGCATTGATGCGTTATAGGGTTGGTGTCTAGCCAACCTCGTAAACTTAAACTGCTCCAAATGTAAGGTTATGAGCTTCTATAGAAGCCCTCCACAATTGGTTTCTTACATCTTTGATAGCTTACCGCTCGAGCGTGTTAACAGTACTTCTAATGAAGTTAATTATCTAGGTGTCATCCTTGATCATAATCTTAAATTCGACTTTCATGTTAAGGCCATAGTCAATAAGGCCAGAATAGTTACGGGTTTCATCAAGCGATGGTCGAAAGAGTTTGACGATCCGTACACGACAAAAACACTTTATATATCTTTGGTACGATCTATTCTTGAGTATGCCTTATGAACCTGGTCACCACAATATGCTATCCATCAAGACAGAATTGAATCCGTTCAGAAACAATTCTAGTTGTTTGCCCTTCGTGGCTGAAATTGAGATCCTCGTGTGTGGTTACCGTCATATTTCAGCAGACTTCTGATGGACGGATCTGTCCGGTTTGAGTACTTGTAAGATACTGATATTATTCTTACGAATCCTAGGTGTATTTGTGCAAATGTATGTAACAGGCAGAAGGAGACATCTCCGACCCCATAAAATATATATATTCTCGATCAGTATCAACAGCCGAGCCGTGAGTGATGTCTGCTGTGGATACTGATTCTGTCCCGAAATGTGTGACTTCGCACGAGAATAACCAGTCAAATTATCCGTGTCGTCCGCTTTCGTAGCAAGAATTAAATTTACAACAGTCGCTAGAAGGCTCTTTGTCCGGACTACCGGCTGTTTTAGGTACCACAGCTAATAGTGTTCCCACTGTCCTACCTGTGGCACCTAAGGCTCTAGTGGGTGTTCCACCGAAGAGACATAATTTTGTTTCTAGGCTTGCCCTCACTTCTCATCAGATGATGTAAAAGCATTTATACAGGCAAAAGGTATAATTTAAGTTCGCTTATTAAAGTGATATTGCTTCCGTCAAAATATGTGTTCCGCCAGCAATATTTGCTAACATTTGTTTTGGCCGGAAGACTTAATAATAAAAGAATATAAGGCCAAATAGAAAAATCTGACTTCAATTTTATTACCACCTAATTCTAGTGGCAAACGAACATTAGTTGCTGCTTCAAAAAACTAAATTCTTCTTTCCAGCTTGCCCACCAGAATGTTGGAGGTCATAAATCTAAACTTGTTAACCTGTATTTAGATTCTCTTGCTTTTAATTTTCAAATTATCGCTCTTACTGAGACCTGGCTGAAGCCGGACATCTCGGACTCTTCAATTTTAACCTCCAAGTACACCACTTACAGATGTGATCGGGCTTCCCGTATCGAAGAAAGGAAACTTATAGCTATTGAGTCTGCTCATACGTCGGCTTTATTAATGCATTTGTAAGATTTATCGAATTTGTAACGAAATGCGTCTACATGTTTCGCGATTTCGTTTCATTCCATTCTTTTGATGGAATTATCTTACTTTTGTAAGCGTACTAACCATATAGTTCCTCTACCTAAATATGGGTTTTCTTCTTTTATTAATTTTACCCTGACATATGGTAGTGTTGAAAGTACCATTGCCTTTTCTGCTTTATCGCAGTGAATAAGTGGGCTACTGATTGCACCGAAAGCTATAATTAGTCTCAAACTGATGTACTGATATGTATTCGCTATGCGAATGTAAAACTGTAATCGCATTAATGCGAAAATTTGCGATAGCCTTCGTAGATGTGATCTATTTTCTCTTTGATCATTTCTAGATGTTATCTAGGTTATTTGCCCTATTCATGTACTTTTCTGATAATTTTGTTATGCTTAATATAGCAGTGTAGCAGAAATTGCAAAACCAATACTATCGTGATAATTAATAACAGGATCCACAATCCGTTTATGTCATCCGTGTAATCAATTATCTTTTCTTTTCTTCTTTTTTAGGGTCACCGGGTTGAGTAGCGCTAGGCTCTTAATGTTTTCAGATCTTATTGCCCGTTTGTTTGAAATTATCCATTGAAACTTGTTCAAAGATATTTTCCCACGGTCCACTTTGAGTTGGCTGATTTCATTTATACCGGCTTGCCTTTCAAGCCTTTGGAAGAACCGACCTAAGTCAATAATTCCATTAGTATATAAATCGCTAACATCATATCTTGCAGTAATTTTCTTCCCATGTTTAAAGAAACATAGCATATTTTTTACATGCAAGGTCACTACTTTTCGTACATCGTCAATTATCAATTATCTTGACGTTGTTTACAACGTTGGCAGTGTTATCTTTTGCCTCACTGGAATCACTAAACCACCCCAGGTATAAGGTATAATTTGAATTGTCTTTATATAAAGGGATATCTTGGTTTAGTCCTTCATATAAGTGTTCCGCCAGCAATATTTGCTAACACTTGTTTTGGCCGGTAGACTTAATAGTGAAAGAATATAAGGACAAAAAGAAAAATCGGACTCCAATTTTATTACAACCTGTTTCTAGTGGCGCATCAACATTAGGTGCTGCGTCAAAAAACTAAATTCTTCTTTCCAGCGCCTACCAGAATGTTGGAGGTCATAAATCTAAACTTGTTAACCTGTATTTAGATTCTCTTGCTTTTAATTTTCAAATTATAGATTTTACTGAGTCCTGGCTAAAGCCGGACATCTCGGACTCTTCAATTTTCACCTCCAAGTTCACCACTTACAGATGTGATCGGGCTTCCCGTATCGAAGGAGGGGAACTTATAGCTATCGAGTCTGCTCTTCCGTCGGAGCGCATTAATCTTCCCATCTCAGAGATTGAGTTAGTGGCTGTAAGAGTTGTATTTTTAGGTTTTTCTATCTTTATTTCATGTTCATATATACTTCCTCTATCTAATGCATAAAAAGGGTATATTGTATTTGTACAAATGCATGTAACTGGCAGAAGGAGACATCTCCAAACCCATAAAGTATATATATTCTTGATCAGTATCAACAGCCGAGCCGATCCGAGCAAAAGTCCCTTTATCTGTTGCACGAAACACATTTGTGAAACCCAGCTGCATCGACCCACTACATCATATAGCTGCCATAGGATATCAGGATATCTTAACCAAACTCGGCATTAACTATATTCCGTGTGCTTCTTAGATACGTGCAAAGCACTATGAGCATTATGAAAAGGTTGTGTCTGCAAGGATATTAGATCTTCGGCGTGCCGAAGATAGCTTTTCTTTCTCGTTTTTATTTATTATGTTTATTCTTTCTCATTATTAAATACATTATACCAACAAAATGAAAATTCAATTCTAAAAGCTTAGTTAGAGTGCAGAGTTTTCTAATAGCATCACCGACCGATGGAGGTGTTTTATTTGCCAGTCCGTCAGTGTAAATGACATCAGTTTGCATTTCGAAAGGAAATAATCATTTACCAAGGAAGTACACTCAAGCTGATTGGTCGTAGTTGACCGATTCTTTACGAATCCATGTTGAACAGGGGAAACAACTGACTCGACTCGAATTTGTATTTGCTAAGCAACTCAAAACTCGAGTCAAAATTACTCGAGTGCTGCTTAGCCACGTTATTCAGTCTTAAGAATTGATTTCTCACAGAATTATACAGTCTGGAGAAATCAATTTGCTTGTCGATTCATTCTGGGCACGACCAACGCAAGCCGCCGCAGCCCTTCTTGGCAGTTATTAATTTTACTATGCTCCTTATATAAATGCAAAATTTTATTTAGATCGGACCACTATATCATATAGCTGCCATAGGACCGATCGGTCGAAAATTATGTAGTTGTATGAACAAAAATGTTGTTTATCATGATATTTTGACTAAACTCGGCATTTATTAGTTTTACTATGCTCCTCATATATATTCAAAATTATATTAAGATCGGACCACTATATCATATAGCTGCCATCGATCGAAGATAGCTTTCCTTTCTCGTTACATTTGGCTGCGTTATTACAGTAGAGATCCAGAATAATGGACTATAAAATTGTCTGTTTTAAAAAAGCTTGCCAAATGCGAATTACGGCAAGTCAATCTAGCCCACCTTGTTGGCTGTGTGATAATGTGGTACATTCTAAATGTCCGGGTTACACTGGCCTAGTGGGAAATGCTATTACCAAACGAAATGGTGTCCACTATAGTTGCGACTCGTGCAGGGAGATTGACGCTGAAATGGGTTGAAATGGGGTAATAGGGGTCTGATTGTTGGTATTCGTAAACCAAGCCCTGGATATCCAATTTAATAGCCTAAAACTGTTGGATGAGTCTCCTGGATCTAAAAAGACCATTCCTTGTGATTTGCCGTTGCCTAATACCCTTCAACCTTCGACTACAATTCAGCAGCCTGCTACACCGATTACACAGCAGCTCATCTCGTTTGTTACTCCGGTAGCTGCGATGTCTGCTGTGGATACTGATTCTGTCCAGAAATGTGTGACTTCGCACGAGAAAAACCAGTCAATTTATCCGTGTCGTCCGCTTTCGTAGCAAGAATTAAATTTACAACCGTCGCTGATACAACATTGCTTTGTTTGATCTGCTCAAGAAGTGCGGCTTTGAAAGACTCCCACTCTCTTACTTCCCGCAAACAAATGATTTTGCAGCCCCAGTTCACAATTGTTTAGCGTATATAAAAAGTTGTAGTCTGCTCCACTGCACTGTTATCGCACAATCCTCTAACTCTTCAACCCATTGATAAATGTCTAGACTATCAGAGCCTGAGAATTGCGAAACACTGCCTTCTACATCTTTTAACGTAAGCCACGATCTGTTTTCATTCGTTCTTCATTTGGTGCAACATTCTGTCCTGGGTTACTTAAAGCTCTTATAACAGACTCATCATCGTCTTCCTCGTCGTGGTGCCCATAATGAAGTAACAATCTTTTTTGTAAGTCGCGTTTTACACCGGTCGTCTGCAAACCAAGCTCAGATAATTTTAGTCGCAAATCCGCGACTCAATACCATTATCTCATCGACCTGCATCGTTACAACTGCACCAATATTTTAAACATTAAGAATTAAAATTTTCAGATCTTATTGCTATAAAATTATCAGTAGCTTATTTCTAACATACAAAATGCAACTGCATACGTTTTCGGATAATATCGATAAAGCTTTTATGTGTTATTTCATATAGATCGAACAGCAACATACAAAACCCAATTCGCTGCATCTCGTTGCTTTCCGCGCTGTCGACTATCGAACGCTGCTCCCGTCACTGACACGAATTTGCTTTGCTTAACTCACCACACCACGATGCATAAGCCTCTTGCCTTCGTCGTTTTGCCGTTTTCGCTGCCTTACGTTGCTTCTGCACGTTGCTTCTGCTGCTGCCGAATTTCGCAACACACTGAAATTCTGTACTGAGCCTGCTGCGTCTTCGCGCTCGCTGCCTCCGACGTTGCCTTTCTAAGGCAACTAAGACAAAAACCAAGACATTTCGCAACACTGTGGGTTGAGTCTGTGAGTGAACCAGGGTGGCTTTGAAGAAGCAATTGAGCGAATTGAATTAGGAATGCAATCATCTAAGATGGAGATTAATAGCAATATTCATATCAACCGCGTCATATAAAGACGAATCGATTGCCTGAATACGTTGATTAAGCAAGAAGTGATTTCCTTTGCGAAAGCAACGGCGGGGCTTAATGGCTGATGAGCACGAAAAGAGACGATTACAATTGAACATTGCAACCTCCAAAGAAGGATGATATACATCCTCAGGAAGAGATAAAGGAGGGGACCTAGACACATTAGAAATAATGTAGTCGTTAACAAATACAAGGTCAAGTGTTCTATTCAAATAATTAGAAATTGAATCGATTTGAAACAACGAAAGATCAAGCATGCAGTCTATAAAATCATGCTGTGCTGAGGGCACTAGATAATTTTCGGCAGTGAATAATGACCAAGAGATGTTCGGCAAATTAAAATCACTCAACACCATAAATAGGTCATTATCACGCGCATGAATGTGTGTGTGTACACTTATTGTTTTCGCTAGGTGTGCCATCCAATTGCGCAGTTACATATAACTTTGGTTTTCGCTTAACCGATCTTAATGAAATTTTCTACAGTATATATTATTGTACCATAGAATATTTGTGTATTCTCAAAAAGTCAGTTGCATTAAAATTGTGGCTTAGATTGGTTGGCAATATAAGTTGGGTTATAAACTTGATTTATAGCTCTGCGGTGCTAGCGGGGAGGTGGCGATAGGTATATAATGTAAGATACTTGATATATATATAATATTCTAGAAGCAACATACCAAGTTTGGTGACTCTAGCTTTTAATATTTACCAAATTTGCTAAAAAAAAACAGGATGTCGATATCGATTTTTATCGATTGCTTGGAAACGGAGTAAGTTATCGATTATCGGAAACAAACTCGATCTGCGCAGGCACTAGGGAGACCTACATCAAAAATTTCAAGTCTCTAGCTGTTATAGGTTCTGATATACTTTATGGCGTCGGAGATGTCTCCTTCTGCCTGTTACATACATTTGCATTTTGCACAAATACAATATACCCTTTTTACACATTTTTAATGGGTTTAGGGTATAAAATGTTCTGACTGGAGAGTGGCTTTAACGGCAATTAATACCCCACCACCTCGAGTCGGCCGATCATTTCTATGCAAAATATAATTGTTCCTCAAAATCTTATATGGCTAATTTAACCATGTTTTGAAAAAATTGTCCTAATTCAAATTTTTCAATGGAGTATAAATCATTAATTTTGAATTGCGAAATGATTCTGTTCCCTTGTTTAAATAAACATTGAATTTTAATTTCACAAATTTTTTCACGTCATTTTTACTGACGACTTCATGGACATTGGGCTGTTTTTGTTCATTTTGATTTTTTAGCAATTTCGTTTTGTCATCTGCGCAGATGTTTTCCTGTCTTTTACATGATCTTGTTTGGAGCATCTATACGAATGCGGGATAATGCATTTATAACGTGATTGTCCCCTTAAGATATTCTACAGTAAACTGATATTCTTCTAAATCTAGTCCCATTCTTATTAATTTTGATGTTGGGTTTTTCATTGAAAAAAAGTATGTTAAGGGTCTATGGTCTGTTTTTATTATGAAATGTCGTCATGAATGTATGGTCTGAAGTGGTTTATTGCCCAATGAATGGCTGATAGCTCTTGTTCTGTTGTGGATTTATTCCTTTCGCCTTTTGTATTACTGCGAGAAGCGTAAACTACTGGTAACTGAATTTCATTATATGAGGGTGTCAATACTGCTCCACATGCTACTTTACTAGCATCTGTGATTATATAAAATTCTTTGCTAAAATCGGGATATTGCAGTAAGGTTGGATTCATTAATGCCTTTTTAAGATGATCGAAGGCATGCTGGCAATCAGCATAATCTTGTTATATAACGGTAATATTTGGCAACCTTTTTTATGAAACGTCTAAAGTAAATGCAACGAATCTTCTAGAGCTATCTGGTCCGTAGGGAGTGGATATTTTCTAATAGCATCATATTTTGTGTCATCAGGTCATATTCCTTTATCAGTGCATTTATGTCCAAGAAAGGTTACTTCACTCATGAGAAATAAGCACTTATCTGGATGCAACTTAAGGTTGTTCTTTCTACAAAGGTCAAAAACATTTGCTAGGTTTGTAGTCATATGTTTCTCAAAACATACAACAACAATTAAATCATCCATGTATTGGAATGCTTGCTGGTTCAAGACCAGTAAAAGCTATTGTCATCATTCTTGGAAAAGAATTAGGTGCTTTTTGAATCCATAAGGAAATCGTGTGAAAGGATAAGAGCCATTGCCCGTAGTAAAAGACGTTTTATCCCTTGAATTTTCTTCAAGTTCTATCTGATGAAAGCCATGAAAAATATTTTGCTCTGCCCAATTGGTCAAGAACATAATTTATTCTTGGAAGAGGAAATTTGTCTGCTAATAGTTTTTATTGATTTGACGGTAGTCTATTACTAAACGCCATCGTTTTTCTTGTGATTCCGGTAAGGATTTCTTTGGTACTTATAATAATGGGCTATTATATTCAGATACGGAAGGTTCTACTAATTTATCATCAATGAGTTTTGTAATTTGTTTGGCTACTTCGTCCTGCTTTGAATGAGGTGCTTAGTAGCTTTCCAGCTTGCCTACCAGAATGTTGGAGGTCATAAATCTAAACTTGATAACCTGTATTAAGATTCTCTTGCTTTTAATTTTCAAATTATCGCTCTTACTGAGTCCTGGCTGAAGCCGGACATCTCGGACTCTTCAATTTTCACCTCCAAGTTTACCACTTACAGATGTGATCGGGCTTTCCCGTATCGAAGGAGGGGAACTTATAGCTATCGAGTCTGCTTCCGTCGGAGCGCATTAATCTTCCCATCTCAGAGATTGCGTTAGTGGCTGTAAGAGTTGTATTTTTAGGTTTTTCTATCTTTATTTCATGTTCATATATACTTCCTCTATCTAATGCATAAAAAGGATATATTGTATTTGTGCAAATGCATGTAACTGGCAGAAGGAGACATCTCCAAACCCATAAAGTATATATATTCTTGATCAGTATCAACAGCCGATCCGATATAGCCATGTCTGTCTGTCCGTCTGTCTGTTTCTATGCGAACTAGTCTCTCAGTTTTAAAGCTTTCTTTGCAAAAGTCCCTTTATCTGTTGCACGAAACACATTTGTGAAAACCAGCTGCATCGAACCACTACATCATATAGCTGCCATAGGATATCAGGATATCTTAACCAAACTCGGCATTAACTATATTCCGTGTGCTTCTTAGATACGTGCAAAGCACTATGAGCATTATGAAAAAGGTTGTGTCTGCAAGGATATTAGATCATCGGCGTGCCGAAGATATCTTTTCTTTCTCGTTTTTATTTATTATGTTTATTCTTTCTCATTATTAAATACATTATACCAACAAAATGAAAATTCAATTCTAAAAGCTTAGTTAGAGTGCAGAGTTTTCTAATAGCATCACCGACCGATGGAGGTGTTTTATTTGCCAGTCCGTCAGTGTAAATGACATCAGTTTGCATTTCGAAAGGAAATAATCATTTACCAAGGAAGTACACTCAAGCAGATTGGTCGTAGTTGACCGATTCTTTACGAATCCATGTTGAACAGGGGAAACAACTGACTCGACTCGAATTTGTATTTGCTTTGCAACTCAAAACTCGAGTCAAAATTACTCGAGTGCTGCTTAGCCACGTTATTCAGTCTTAAGAATTGATTTCTCACAGAATTATACAGTCTGGAGAAATCAATTTTCTTGTCGATTCATTCTGGGCACGACCAACCCAAGCCGCCGCAGACCTTCTTGGCAGTTATTAATTTTACTATGCTCCTTATATAAATGCAAAATTTTATTAAGATCGGACCACTATATCATATAGCTGCCATAGGAACGATCGGTCGAAAATTATGTAGTTGTATGAACAAAAATGTTGTTTATCATGATATTTTGACTAAACTCGGCATTTATTAGTTTTACTATGCTCCTCATATATATTCAAAATTATATTAAGATCAGACCACTATATCATATAGCTGCCATCGATCGAAGATAGCTTTCCTTTCTCGTTACATTTGGCTGCGTTATTACAGTAGAGATCCAGAATAATGGACTATAAAATTGTCTGTTTTAAAAAAGCTTGCCAAATGCGAATTACGGCAAGTCAATCTAGCCCACCTTGTTGGCTGTGTGATAATGTGGTACATTCTAAATGTCCGGGTTACACTGGCCTAGTGGGGAATGCTATTACCAAACGAAATGGTGTCCACTATAGTTGCGACTCGTGCAGGGAGATTGACGCTGAAATGGGTTGAAATGGGGTAATAGGGGTCTGATTGTTGGTATTCGTAAACCAAGCCCTGGATACCCAATTTAATAGCCTAAAACTGTTGGATGAGTCTCCTGGATCTAAAAAGACCATTCCTTGTGATTTGCCGTTGCCTAATACCCTTCAACCTTCGACTACAATTCAGCAGCCTGCTACACCGATTACACAGCAGCTCATCTCGTTTGTTACTCCGGTAGCTGCGATGTCTGCTGTGGATACTGATTCTGTCCAGAAATGTCAAATTATCCGTGTCGTCCGCTTTCGTAGCAAGAATTAAATTTACAACAGTCGCTGATACAACATTGCTTTGTTTGATCTGCTCAAGAAGTGCGGCTTTTAAAGACTCCCACTCTCTTACTTCCCGCAAACTTCGAACAAATGATTTTGCAGCCCCAGTTCACAACTGTTTAGCGTATATAAAAGGTTGTAGTCTGCTCCACTGCACTGTTATCGCACAATCCTCTAACTCTTCAACCCATTGATAAATGTCTAGACTATCAGAGCCTGAGAATTGCGAAACACTGCCTTCTACATCTTTTAACGTAAGCCACGATCTGTTTTCGTTCGTTCTTCATTTGGTGCAACATTCTGTCCTGGGTTACTTAAAGCTGTTATAACAGACTCATCATCGTCTTCCTCGTCGTGGTGCCCATAATGAAGTAACAATCTTTTTTGTAAGTCGCGTTGTACACCGGTCGTCTGCAAACCAAGCTCAGATCATTTTAGTCGCAAATCCGCGACTCAATACCATTATCTCATCGACCTGCATCGTTACAACTGCACCAATATTTTAAACATTAAGAATTAAAATTTTCAGATCTTATTGCTATAAAATTATCAGTAGCTTATTTCTAACATACAAAATGCAACTGCATACGTTTTCGGATAATATCGATAAAGCTTTTATGTGTTATTTCATATAGATCGAACAGCAACATGCAAAACCCAATTCGCTGCATCTCGTTGCTTTCCGCGCTGTCGACTATCGAACGCTGCTCCCGTCACTGACACGAATTTGCTTTGCTTAACTCACCACACCACGATGCATAAGCCTCTTGCCTTCGTCGTTTTGCCGTTTTCGCTGCCTTACGTTGCTTCTGCACGTTGCTTCTGCTGCTGCCGAATTTCGCAACACACTGAAATTCTGTACTGAGCCTGCTGCGTCTTCGCGCTCGCTGCCTCCGACGTTGCCTTTCTAAGGCAACTAAGACAAAAACCAAGACATTTCGCAACACTGTGGGTTGAGTCTGTGAGTGAACCAGGGTGGCTTTGAAGAAGCAATTGAGCGAATTGAATTAGGAATGCAATCATCTAAGATGGAGATTAATAGCAATAGCATATCAACCGCGTCATATAAAAACGAATCGATTGCCTGAATACGTTGATTAAGCAAGAAGTGATTTCCTTTTCGAAAGCAACGGCGGGGCTTAATGGCTGATGAGCACGAAAAGAGACGATTACAATTGAACATTGCAACCTCCAAAGAAGGATGATATACATCCTCAGGAAGAGATAAAGGAGGGGACCTAGACACATTAGAAATAATGTAGTCGTTAACAAATACAAGGTCAAGTGTTCTATTCAAATAATTAGAAATTGAATCGATTTGAAACAACGAAAGATCAAGCATGCAGTCTATAAAATCATGCTGTGCTGAGGGCACTAGATAATTTTCGGCAGTGAATAATGACCAAGAGATGTTCGGCAAATTAAAATCACTCAACACCATAAATAGGTCATTATCACGCGCATGAATGTGTGTGTGTACACTTGATGTTTTCGCTAGGTGTGCCATCCAATTGCGCAGTTACATATAACTTTGGTTTTCGCTTAACCGATCTTAATGAAATTTTCTACAGTATATATTATTGTACCATAGAATATTTGTGTATTCTCAAAAAGTCAGTTGCATTAAAATTGTGGCTTAGATTGGTTGGCAATATAAGTTGGGTTATAAACTTGATTTATAGCTCTGCGGTGCTAGCGGGGAGGTGGCGATAGGTATATAATGTAAGATACTTGATATATATATAATATTCTAGAAGCAACATACCAAGTTTGGTGACTCTAGCTTTTAATATTTACCAAATTTGCTAAAAAAAAAACAGGATGTCGATATCGATTTTTATCGATTGCTTGGAAACGGAGTAAGTTATCGATTATCGGAAACAAACTCGATCTGCGCAGGCACTAGGGAGACCTACATCAAAAATTTCAAGTCTCTAGCTGTTATAGGTTCTGATATACTTTATGGCGTCGGAGATGTCTCCTTCTGCCTGTTACATACATTTGCATTTTGCACAAATACAATATACCCTTTTTACACAATTTTAATGGGCTAAGGGTATAAAATGTTCTGACTGGAGAGTGGCTTTAACGGCAATTAATACCCAACCACCTCGAGTCGGCCGATCATTTCTATGCAAAATATAATTGTTCCTCAAAATCTTATATGGTTAATTTAACCATGTTTTGAAAAAATTGTCCTAATTCAAATTTTTCAATGGAGTATAAATCATTAATTTTGAATTGCGAAATAATTCTGTTCCCTTGTTTAAATAAACATTGAATTTTAATTTCACAAATTTTTTCACGTCATTTTTACTGACGACTTCATGGACATTGGGCTGTTTTTGTTCATTTTGATTTTTTAGCAATTTCGTTTTGTCATCTGCGCAGATGTTTTCCTGTCTTTTACATGATCTTGTTTGGAGCATCTATACGAATGCGGGATAATGCATTTATAACGTGATTGTCCCCTTAAGATATTCTACAGTAAACTGATATTCTTCTAAATCTAGTCCCATTCTTATTAATTTTGATGTTGGGTTTTTCATTGAAAAAAGTATGTTAAGGGTCTATGGTCTGTTTTTATTATGAAATGTCGTCATGAATGTATGGTCTGAAGTGGTTTATTGCCCAATGAATGGCTAATAGCTCTTGTTCTGTTGTGGATTTATTCCTTTCGCCTTTTGTATTACTGCGAGAAGCGTAAACTACTGGTAACTGAATTTCATTATATGAGGGTGTCAATACTGCTCCACATGCTACTTTACTAGCATCTGTGATTATATAAAATTCTTTGCTAAAATCGGGATATTGCAGTAAGGTTGGATTCATTAATGCCTTTTTAAGATGATCGAAGGCATGCTGGCAATCAGCATAATCTTGTTATATAACGGTAATATTTGGCAACCTTTTTTATGAAACGTCTAAAGTAAATGCAACGAATCTTCTAGAGCTATCTGCGTCCGTAGGGAGTGGATATTTTCTAATAGCATCATATTTTGTGTCATCAGGTAATATTCCTTTATCAGTGCATTTATGTCCAAGAAAGGTTACTTCACTCATGAGAAATAAGCACTTATCTGGATGCAACTTAAGGTTGTTCTTTCTACAAAGGTCAAAAACATTTGCTAGGTTTGTAGTCATATGTTTCTCAAAACATACAACAACAATTAAATCATCTATGTATTGGAATGCTTGCTGGTTCAAGACCAGTAAAAGCTATTGTCATCATTCTTGGAAAAGAATTAGGTGCTTTTTGAATCCATAAGGAAATCGTGTGAAAGGATAAGAGCCATTGCCCGTAGTAAAAGACGTTTTATCCCTTGAATTTTCTTCAAGTTCTATCTGATGAAAGCCATGAAAAATATTTTGCTCTGCCCAATTGGTCAAGAACATAATTTATTCTTGGAAGAGGAAATTTGTCTGCTAATAGTTTTTATTGATTTGACGGTAGCCTATTACTAAACGCCATCGTTTTTCTTGTGATTCCGGTAAGGATTTCTTTGGTACTTATAATAATGGGCTATTATATTCAGATACGGAAGGTTCTACTAATTTATCATCAATGAGTTTTGTAATTTGTTTGGCTACTTCGTCCTGCTTTGAATGAGGTGCTTAGTAGCTTTCCAGCTTGCCTACCAGAATGTTGGAGGTCATAAATCTAAACTTGTTAACCTGTATTAAGATTCTCTTGCTTTTAATTTTCAAATTATCGCTCTTACTGAGACCTGGCTGAAGCCGGACATCTCGGACTCTTCAATTTTAACCTCCAAGTATACCACTTACAGATGTGACGGTAGTCTATTACTAAACGCCATCGTTTTTCTTGTGATTCCGGTAAGGATTTCTTTGGTACTTATAATAATGGGCTATTATTTTCAGATACGGAAGGTTCTACTAATTTATCATCAATGAGTTTTGTAATTTGTTTGGCTACTTCGTCCTGCTTTGAATGAGGTGCTTAGTAGTTTTTTATGTAACTTGGTTCATCATCTTTTCATCTCAGTTGTATTATAAGTTATTCGTCGGCTCTGTTTCCAATCCAAAAATATCAGTATATTTCGAACATAATTCAGTCATTACTTTTGAATGTTGAGGTGGAAAATTGTTCTTTAACTTTGCCAGTACTGATTCTGCTATTTTGTAATTTTTAAGTGTTTCAAACTGAATCTTTTTTATGCTTAAAAATTGCGTACTGTTGGTTGTATTTAGTATACGCACATATGCGTTTTTGTATTTGGCTATTGAATTTCCAACCTATATACCATTTTCTACTTCTTGATTGTGTATGAAAATTTGAACATCTTTAGTGCTTACTTTAATTTGTCGAAATACGTTACAACGAGGAGGGACAACTATTTTGTTGTTTTCATCGCTATGAAAGATTGGAATATGTCTTGAATGTTTAATGGAAACTTTTTATTCGATACTAACACTGTCGACCTGAAATCTAGCAAACTCGACAATTTTGCGGCTTGTGATAAGCACAGCCTCAGATTTATGGCCTGCCAGCTCCAGGCTAGCGCAACTCATCCATTGCTAGCGCAACTCATCCATTCTACTTCTTTTATTTCTTTGTCTACCACTACTAGAGCCAGATCATCTGCGAATCCTATGATTCTGCATCCCTGGGGCAGTTGCACTCTGAGCACCTCGCCATACATTATATTCCACAGGAGTGGTCCCAGGATCGAGCCCTGTTGGACCCCTGCTGAGACCATGTAGCTCCTAGCACCGTCATCCGTATCGTAACTCAGTACCCGATCGAATAAGTAGATGGATATTATTTGGAAAAGGGGGGATGTCCAACGTAATCACCGCGCAATACTCATTCCCTCCCCACCTCCAACTGGTTCCCTCTATTGCTTTATTGCAATATCCACCACCGCCTTCTGTCCAGTTCACTTGCAGTGTCTTGCGAGGTGTCCAAACTCTAGGCATCTGAAGCATCTGGTAATGTTTGTCCGCTCTCGTATTCTTGAATTGACCCAGCCTACTTTCAGAAAGCCAGCTGAAAGGGCTTTTTTCGCGTTTTCCGCTGGCATCCTTATCGTCGCCATCTGTGTTTGGTCATACGCCTTTCGAAGGTTAATATTCTCTGGGGCTATGTCCAATATTTGGATTTGACCCCTCAGCGCCTCTCGTCCAAGTCCTTGCATTTAATAGACACATTCCGTCCAGACCTTTGCGTTTTCGTCTAGCTTTTCGCATACCAGGCTTCCATATGCTGTGGTAATTTCTCCCTAATTGCTAAGCTGGAGTAGCAGTTCTCCCTTTTGCGTCCTCCTTATATTGGTCACCGCTTTTCCAAGTACGCCCAACATCTCGTCCGTTTTTACTTTCTCTGAAAAGCTCGCTTCACGTTCTGCCACTTCCACCGTCGTCCTGAACAGATGCGAGGTTTGAGACGACTGGTGCGTCCTAATAACCCTAATGGCCGCCAACTCGTAGAGCACTCAGATGCTGTCTATTGAGTCTCGCATCGGCTGGTGAATGGAGCGCCGCTTGCCGTCTTCGAGCATGTCTACCAGCTGTGAGATCTCTTGCCCGGAGTTCTCGGAGTGCTGAGCTGCTCTGAGTTGCCGTCGTTTGGTCCCGCTCAGAATTGGTCTCGGCAGGGACGCCTATTTTTGCACCTAGTGGTGAACTCTCCTATCTCTGCTCTTTGCAGAAGCATCACAGCTCTTCTTCGTTTGTGAGGTATTTGTTGAACTCATTTTGTTGGTCGTGTTACGCTCTGCATCCTTGCCTCAGTGCGAATCGAGTCTGCTGTGTTGCTTCCATCGTGGGCTCTACAGCAAACTACAGCTTCTGTTGCCAGTTCGTTTAGCGGGACCATTCCTGCGATAACCAGCGCCGCTTCGTCCGATACCGTCCGGAATGCGCAGCTGACCCGTAGAGCGCTTAGGCGATATATAGAGTGTCCGCCCCGGCTGTAGCTGGGAACAGCCATAGCTCTGCTCCAGATGGGTGACGCGTACATTATTACCGCTCGGTTTACGGTCATAAGGAGACGGCGTCTCCGTGTGTTCAGCATAATCCTGGATAGCGCTCGACAGGACTCTGCTGCTTTCTTGTGCACGTACTCCAAGTGCTCTTTGAACGACATTCTTGTTTCTAGCATGACACCCAGGTACTTTAGCGCCCTTGCTGATTCTATTGTCGCACTGCCGACTCTTATGTGCGCTGTTTCCACTCTTTTTCGACTGCTGACTAACACCGCTTCTGTTTTATGAGCAGCCAGCTCGAGTCCAGCTGCTGCCAGCCATTGGTGCACACGGTCAATACTGTGGTTGCACGATTCCTCTACGTCCTTCAATTCCTTGCCGACGACTACAAGGGCCACGTCGTCCGCGAAGCCGATGATACTTGTATCGATCGGGAGTTCCAGTCGGAGGATGCCATCGTACATGATGTTCCAGAGGAGGGGTCCTAGAACTGAGCCTTGGGGCACTCCAGCGGACACTTGATGTGTAGTAGGGCCGTCTGCGGTGTCGTATTGCAGCAGTCTTCCAGTGAAGTAGCTGCGTATCGTCTCCTGAAGATAATATGGGACGCGGAACGTTGACAATGTGTGTGTGTGTTTGTGTATGCGTTTTTTTTTCTTTTTTTTTGCTTACGGCACGGAGGTGAAAATCTTCGTAAGATACTGATGGCCCGGGCCAACCGTATGCACGATTTGCTGACTCCGTCAGCACCTACGTACTGAACTAATTTTCCTATTTTAGGCAGTATCCATTAGTCGTCGCTCCTTTTCGCATCGTCTCAGATCCCTCTGGATGCCTATTATGAGCTGGCTTGTATTTCTTTACTTGTCCTCTCCTACCAGCATGAACGATTTGCTGACTCCGTCAGCACCTACGTACTGAACTCACCCCCCACTCACACACCACATTCCCCTCGGGATCACCGCAAAGTATTACTTTGCGGGGATGGGTTGCCTATTTTAGGCAGTATCCATTAGTCGTCGCTCCTTTTTGCATCGTCTGAGATCCCTCTGGATGCCTTTTATGAGCTGGCTTGTATTTCTCAACCTGTCCTCTCCTACCAGAATGAACGCTACCAGTCCCTCCGGTGGAGGGACAGAGCCCACTACCTCTCTGTACCTCGAGCATTGGTACAGCACGTGTTCCGGGTCTTCGTCCAGATTTGGGCAGTTCGGGCACTCTGGAGAGTCCTCATGCCTGAACCTATGGAGATACTTCCTATACCCGCCGTGCCCAGTGAACAACTGTGTTAGGTGGAAGTTAATTTCGCCATTCCGTCTCCTAATGCATTGCTCCAGATTGAAAATCTTGTTCGCCGTGTTCCATCTCTCCTGCCAAGTTGCCATTGATGTTGCTCTCTCCGACCGGATGACGTCCATTGAGACGACGTTTCCCGTGGCTATTCGAGCCATGTACATTTTCTCCATTTCCTTGGCCAGTATATCTGCTGGCAGCATTCCTTCCTACTGTGGCAGCCTCGTCCGACACCGTCCGGAATCCAGAAATGGTGCGCAGAGCACTGAGCCTATAGGTGATTGACATTTTCCTTCTGAGGCCTTTCTGGCTTGCAACCGCTGAAGCCCATATCGGTGCAGCGTAGAGCAGCACGGAGGCTACAACTCTCGCGAGGAGCTGGCGTCTACCTGCTTTAGGTCCTCCTATGTTGGGTAGCATCCTCGAAAGGGCCGCCTGCGTTTTGGCTGCTTTCTGGCTAACGTAATCTACGTGCGTTCGAAATCTAAGCCTGTTGTCTAACATGACCCCCAGATACTTAATGGAAGCCTTTGACTCGATACTAACGCTGTCTACCTGAAATCTAGCAAACTCGACTATTTTGCGGCTTGTGATGAGCACAGCCTCTGTTTTATATCCTGCCAGCTCCAGGCTAGCGCCACGCATCCAGCTGGCCACGATCCTTATGGCTGCATTCGCAGCCGCTTTCACGTCTTCCATTTCTTTGCCCAAAACTACTAGAGCTAGGTCATCAGCGACTCCTATGATTCTGCATCCCTGGGGCCATTGCACTCTGAGCACCTCGTCGTTGCGAAATCCGTATTGCTGTTTGGACAGGGCCTCTTTCTCTTCGATGACACTATGTAGTCGGTCATACACAATCCTTTCCAGTACCTTTCCCGCCGTGTCCAGTAGGCAGATTGGCCTGTATCCCGAGGGTTACTCTATTGGCTTGTCCCCTTTCGGTAGAAGGATTAGTTTCTGTCGCTTCCATCTCTTAGGGAATACACCGTCCTGTAGGCATCTAGTAAATGTCTCGGCGAAGGCCTCACGCATATTTTCTGGAAGCAGCTGGATTTGCTTCGTTTAATGCTTCTCTTGAGGTCTCGCTAAGCTGCCCGCAGGTCTTCCAGCCTAAATGCAAAGTCTGGGTGGCCTCGGGCACGCTGAGAGCGCCTTCTAGCACGCAGGCAGGCCTTCCTTAGGTCGC